>JAOTQR010000045.1:26619160-26631492 GCA_025774065.1 Solanum ossicruentum | reverse complement strand
AATTTGATAAATTCTATGGCCAAAAAAAGCTTATAATTTTTTCCCCAGAAACTGCTTGTAATATAGATAGCCAATCGGATAGTAAGTATAATAGAAAAAGTATTTAGGAAGGATCGAACGGTATACAGTATACTTCAAGCATGGCGTTAATTTACTATGATTTAGGGAGGAGAAATAAATAAACAAATTCTTGAGACTCCTAAAATGCATTGACGTGAGACGAAGTATTTACTTCCTCCAATTTAAATATGAAATTTTACAAAATAACTTTTACATTTGTGATCCGGTATATAATAGTACTTGTGGCCATCATATTTGTATGATTTTTTACTGAGATCAGTGTTTTAAAAAATGGGGCATAAAGCGATGATTTTATACGATACAAGGTGAGACGCAAGTCTCAAAACTTGCATTTTTATATCTGGAGCTTACATTTCAAATTGTCGAAGCACTCTATGGATTTGTGTCTTCAATTCATATCCCGAAGTATTTTTGATATGCTCTACCCGAAACTCACTTTGAAAATATTTTTTAAAACATGAGATAACATTTGTAGAATATAAAAGTTTGTCATTTAGAATAAAGTGAGAAATTAAAATTAAGTCATTTTAAATTTCATAATGAGGCATACTATTTATTAATAGATTAATACTTTCTCTTTTTTTTTTTTGGAATAAAGGCGGTAATACGTAACTTCATGATTTAATTTTAAAATTGTAAACAGCGAACTAATATGACAAACATTATTTCCTCCCATACCGTAAATGGTATCTAGCTCCAAGAATTAATCTTAATTATGCTTGGACTTTGACCATATTAGAGCCTTACGGAGTATTGAGCAAAGACTAATTGAACTGCTGGACAATATCCTTCATGTGATAGGAAGCAATAAAGATTTCGGTCTCATCTTCTTATACTCGAGGGGTTAAATATTTCATTCTAAATAAATGTCTTTTCTTTTTGCTGGGGACTTTGACGAAATGAAAATGGAGATGGATGCGAATCCTATTTGCTCCACGTTCGATAACCAACATTTATAATTAGGCATATTTAATAGCAAGATAACGTACATGTGTAACCAGTGTGATGAATTAAAGGGTGTGTGTATATATAATTTGTTTGTTTTCTTCTGAAAATGAGAGGCGTTAGTGCAAATGGTTAGTTAGTTGGTGACCATACCTTTCTCTTAATTTGGTACCACAAAAGATAAAAGAGTTGGAAGATATAGCAGACTCCTAAAAGTCAAAAGGTTCCACTATTCAGGAAAATACAAAACCAAAACAATCAATAAGTGCATAGTTGTGAGTTAAGTCAATATTTTCATCAATGATATTCATACTTTTAGAATATAAATAAGTGTCTTTTGTATTATGAGTATTCAACGATTGATATATATCAAAATATCAATATTTAATTTATATATTCAAAAAAAAAATTGACGAAGGATATTCATCTGATGACCACTCCCACATTTTAAAAAGAAGCAACTTTTTGTGAATTTTAATCTCTACCTTCTAATGTCTATTGTGATTTGTGACTCATCTATATATCTTTGGAAATCCACTTACCTTAAAAGGGACTTCTCTGTATAGATATATGAACATCGTTTCCCTTTTGCTTTTGACCGGGTTGAAGTTCTAAAACACACATGTTAAAGTTGTTGTCACTTGTTGCATGATGGCCAACTTTTTTTATGGTCAATAAGTAATTAACAATTAATATACTTCACTTTTCTTGTACTCCATATCTTTGTTTTTAAAATCTCAAGTGCAGATTAATTAAATTAAATTAATTGTGCTTGTGCTGTTTTACAAAAGTAAAAATAATGTCATTATGTTAAAACATCTCTGTCGACGTGACTGATTGAAAATGTGGGCATGCGACATGGTAGGAATTGGAAGTAGCTAGCCAGGTGGATGTAAGATTACACTATATAATTTAAAATTATTATTTTTTTTTTTTTATGTATAGATGAGATATTGAGATGGAGTCACAATTTTACGTTAGGGATTCAAAATTTGAAGAAGTAGACACATCAACTTGTTAAAGGGAATTTGACATTCATTATATATATGTAAAAGTTTATTGCAATCATATATAAATAGCTAGTATAATTTTTTATTGAAGAGAGTTTAGATGAAATCCCTGAACAATAGACGGTGCTGCCCCTACTTCTTTGACTGGTGTAACATGGAATTGTAATTAGCTAGCGTCCCTATTCTTAGCTCTGGATGTAAGCAATTTCTTGTAGTGGTCAGGTCAAAAGAATTGGCGCAAATTAATCACCAGATTTAATGTGATCCACACCCCTACTAAAATGTGCATATTAACTCGTAATTCTTCAAGGCAAAATTGTTGTTAGGGAATAAAACATGAATGAAAATTGTCATAAACGTTATTGAATGATTCCTTAGATGAGCAGTTTGGACCATAATATCGTCCATGTGAGTAGCATTAAATTGCTTTGAGTTAGCATATTTCTTTCGGGATGACAAAATCTCAACTTTCACAATAAATTGAGATTAAGATTTTAGCGACTCTAGATACAATATTAACTCAATTCTCACTAAATGTATTTGGGATAATAAACGTTGCTATTAAAAGAAAAAAATTTTACTACTAAATGTCTCTTTTGCTAAAATGGTCGAAGAGGATCTCAACTACCCTTTTGTGTCAACAATTGCTTGTCTTTTAATTGGACTAAAAAATATTCAAATATGATGTATTGTTATTTCAGGTAAGAAAGGAGTTTCTTTATATGGTAGCTAACAATTTTCTACCTATGTCAAATTATATATTACTGCATTGTCAGTACCTACAAACTACTAGAGAAGATCATATTCATACGGGAGAAAATGATGCTCAATGCATCGTAGTTTTATATGTCAGTACAAATCTAAGTTGCTGAGACCCTCCAAAAATGTTGCACTCGTGTCAGATCCTTCAACAATAGTTCAAATTACATATATATGTTTATAAGAGAGGAGTTCAAGAGGCAGCTAATCTGATAAAAAGGTTTCGATAGTCTTCATTATTAGTACAATAGAAAGGGTGTTTCATGGTCTAACTTTATACTCCTCTTAGTAACTTGAACTACTAAACTTGTGTTCTTCGTAATCGACCTTTACCAAGAGGAATTTGACGGGCACATTTCATAGGGTTAGACAATAAAGTTAAACCCAGAGGCGGACCTATGCGAGTGTCAAGGGTTCACTCGAACGATAAAAAATTATATATATATATATATATATATATATATATATATATATATGAGGTAAATTTTTTATATTTTTATACATAATTAATTTTGAACAATCTAAATTAAATCAAAGAGGGAGATAGCTTAATTGTACTAGACTAAGCAACTTGGGATGCGAATACTATGTCTAGATTATAGCTACTACATTAACCTTTTCCCTCGATGTTCATGTGTTATCCTATTAATTGTATTTCTTTTGGAAAAATTTCCGTTGCTTCTATGGGTTGCCATTGATGTATCTATTGAAAAATCTTTTTCGATATCAAGAATGAGTTATGAAATCAAATAAATAACTTTCTTGAGCGGTTGCATAGTTTCTTAAATGGAAAAGTGTGTTTAATGATGTTTCAACTCATGATATTATTTTGTCTTTACAAGGAATGAAACTTCGTCGAGTGATATCAAAATTTAAAACTATGCTTTGAGAAGTATTGACAGTAATCTCTTTTTGGAGTTTAGAGTTTTGCACTCCAGTTCATACATTTTTACTTTTATTTTTTCCACCCCTGAGTGAAAATTTTGATTCACCACTGATTAAACTTCCTGGTTGCTCATGAAAAGTTAGTCAAAAGATCAAGTTCTGCCATCAAATTTTGATCTACACTCCAACTCTAATTTAGGGAGTTTCTGCATTAATTTATTAATAATTAACGCTGGAAAGAAAATAGTAAAATCTCATATGATGAATTTTAATAAATGTGTGGTGATTGCTCAAACATCCATGCTTTCAAATTCGATCTACAAATCCAAGAGTGAAGAAGTTTCTGTAATTGTATGAAGACAACTAGCTATTTTTATCACTATATGTATGATATTGAGATTACACTTGGTTAAAACTTCAGACTATGAAGATGAAAATACAATTGATGGTGCAACAAAAATTACATCATGATGTACCCGAACAAACAAGTTAGTTATAAATGTTTGTATGACTATAAATCCTTTCATTAATAGAGATAAAATAAAAAATAAATAAACTTAAGTTATTACTAAAGATGTGTGATTACTTTTCATTCATATTAAAAATGAAGTGTCACCATACATTCACTACAAGTCTTACCGTAGTTTACCTTAATATTCCAAAAATTCTTTACATTATTATTATTTATAAGAACATCAGAGAAACGAGTCGCAGTTCGATAAAAACTCATCCCACTGAGTGTTTATAAATCAATAAATATATAACATGTACTTGAATATAGTAGTATACAGTTATCACTTAACTATGATTAATCAATGTACACAACTACTTCATTAGATCACTTAATCATGATACACTCAGTTTAATCGTTTAAATGAACGAAGATCGTCTAGCTTTCTGTATATCACTACACTTTACATACTCTGTGCGCACAATTCCTAAAGATACATACAAATAGCATAATTCAACAAATAGGGACCTAAATATGCTAACTGTATTTACTGGTGCAGCCTTCAGAGTGTTCATATCAGTGCATCAAGGTATGAATAATTGTGTCGTCGTCCATATTCAAGGAACCTGGCAAATATAGGATTCTTCATGCCAATGAAAAGGGACTCTGTGTCGGGACTAAAAGATATTCTTAGTATCGCACCATAGAAACCAATTTCTTGCTCCTCCTTATATCCACTTCCTACATCAAAGACGTGGACAAAATCTGCACGCTCCGCCATAGCCATAAACCTGTCGTCAGACGTGTAGCGGATTAACAAGATAGCTCCAATGTTACCTTTCAAAACAGTGACTGACTTGGACAAGTTCCGGATGTCCCATATTCTGCACGTTTTATCCTCGCTCCCAGTTGCAAAAGTTTGACCATCAGGATGCCACGCTGATGCAACTGAGCGGTCCTTATGTCCACTCAGAGAAGAAACATCCTGTAAAAAATTGCTATCAGTACTATACTGCTAAATAAAAAGGCACTTGGACAGACAGTATGCAATGATTTTTTTTTTTTAGATCATCTTTGCACTCAGCAGATAGACGTTACTGTTATCCCCAAAATGTCATTCAACATTCTCTAAGTAAACTCCGTGTTTCTTCCACACACGATAAAAAATAGAGATGTGACAAAGCTCTGAAATTTACGTGGAAGTGAGAAAAAGTTGGAGTAACTATTTCTGCATTATATCTTAAGTCATAGTATAAACCATCTTTCTTTCTGATTTTACACTGTTGTTGACATACAAAAAGGAAAAATGACACCAAATCAACATTGAACACAACATTTTTTTCATCTAAACTAATTAGGAAGTAATTAAAATTCAAGCTTATATTACCTTTTATGATGTCTCACTGGTAACCCTTTTCCTTGTAACCCTTTTCCGGGCAAACCCTTGAATATCTTTGTCATTCCTTGCATCAGCAGCCAAATTATCTTCCATTCTATTATTCTATTCCAACAGATTAAGAACAACGACATGAATGTTAAAACTTTTTCAACAACGATGACGTACTTAGTATATTTCCATGTATGAGGTTTGGGGAGGATAGAAATTCTACTGTAGAATATATGCAAATCTTACTCCTATAAATTGTTATATAAATTGATTAATATGTATGGAATTAGTGTGAGTTTTGGAAAGACATAAGAATTAATTGAAATAGTCATATTTGCACTTACAAGTCATGGCTTGTGAAGTTTACATTACTTTTATATATTTCGTTTTGTGGAAGTGCATTTTCTAATGATTTCTTGTGAATCTATTGTTTATTTTATAAAATTGAACATTTTAATTGCACTATTGATATTAATATTGTTTTATTAAATTACCCACGGGATAATTTGATTGATATACATGTGCACCCGTGCTGTCACAAATCTTGACAAAACCTAACACCTCTAAACACTTCTCAATTAACCAATTCTTCATGTTTGTATAAAAAAAATGGTCATTGTTATTGAAGATTTATCAATGTCTTTTCCTTTCAATCCTCATGTTATCTTTCCAACATTAATTTTGTGATAATTATTATAATATTTATTTAATTTTATCATATTATTTTTATTAATTATTAATAATAAAAAAATATTTATTGAGTCTGTGCAAGACACGATCTCCAGAAACTAATGGCAAAATATGTGCCAAATAGTGGCTGGCAGCATACATAGTTGTTTGATCACAATTAGATCCGAAAGAATCATAAATCAAGTGGGCTTGGAATATGCCAAGATCCACCAACCCATGGGCCATGATATAAAGTCTTAAACATTTTATCAGAGACAGGTTATCTAAAGTTTATTGGAATAATTGTCTTTTTGAACTTTTTAATAAAATATTTATTATTTAGATATTTCATTATCTAAAAAATATTTATTATTTATAATAATTGTATTATATATTAAAAGTAAATTATATATGCAATATATATGTATTAAAATCTTTTATAATTATTTTGATAAAATATTGTACTATATGTTAAAAATAAATTATGTATATAATATAAATGAATTACATTATGTATAAAAGATATATTATAAGTGTCACAAAATATTTTAGACTTATATTTTGATAAAAAGATTATATCATGTATTAAAACTGAATTATATGTGTATTAAAACTATGTCGCTATAATAATAAATATTTTCTAAATATGATATATATAAATAACTTTCCCAAGTTTATTTTTCATAAATTTAATAATGAAAGACATCCAAACTCATTCTAAAAGTTAAATGTGTTGTCTTTCTAAAATAATCTTACTCTATTTTGACGTAACATAATGTCTATGGTTAAAAATTATTTCAAGGATAAAAAATTAAAAATTAAATTATTTTTAATTAAAGTAAGATAATATTTATTTGAGATAGGCAAAAAAAATAATAAAAAAAGGAGAATGCTATTTTTTAGGACAAAAAGAAGGTATAAGAAAAGAGAAAAAAAGGTAGACTGTGTGGTAGTGAACTAGTGATGAACCAAAACAGGCAAGTGCCAAGTTGGATGAAGCAAAAATATTTGTTAAAAATTGTCATATTTTCAGATTTGGAATTATTTAATTTTAAATTTTATACTTAATGAATAACGTGCTATTATAATTTTAAAAATTCCATCACACTATTTATATAATAGGTTCTAATGATAGTTTTAGTACATGAAATTATTTTTATTTCTTAAATAACATGTCCAAGTAGAGTAAAAGGAAAGGAGAGGTGTATTTACCTTTTGTTTACCGTAGTCAAATGATAGTAAAGTTACTATAGGAGTAATTAAATGCTCAACTAACATACCAAATGTATTAATTAATCATAATTTAATAATAAAAAATTGTTTAGAACACACATTAGGCGATGCAATTTGTAAGCACAAAGGACAAATAAATAGTGTACGTATATGTTTGACAAATCTGTCATTGGCAGAAATCGTACCAAAACTATTTTCAGTGAAAGGCATCTCATCAGTCAAACAGCCACAACATAAATTATTTTTTCCATCTTAATTTATATTATATTATACTTTTCAAATTATAACATTTAAATAAATTTGTTTTGATAATGTAAATTTTTATGTGTATCTTTTAAATATATATTATGATAATGGAAATTATTTTGGTGCGCAATCGTTAAACTTTTATTCTTATACAATAGCTTGCAAATCACACGACTTATATTAGATAACTTCGGTGCAATAAGCACCAAGAAGACAAATCTCTTACTTCCGTCGATAAAGAATTTTAAATCTCAGACCTATAACATGAATGTTTGAAACTCAAATTATTGATCATCCCCAAGTAATTTTAAATTATTATTTATTTTAATTTATAGTATTTTGTAAATAGTTTATGAGGGTATGAATTTTAAGAATTTAAAGATTTTGTGTAAAACGTAATAGTCTTTTTAACTCTAGAGAATTACATAAATTGGGGTAAAAGAAAAGGATGTTATCAGTTGTTTTCTCAATTTGCGTCTTGCATTAAAAGTATGCTGCATCGACCACGTCGAAGTTTCTTGTGAAATTAAATTCCACCTAAATTTGTTTGCATCCCTTCCTTCCTGGAGTGGCTTTCTTCTTCTTCTTCTTCTTCGTTTCAGGAATCCCCTCCGCTAATTTCTTCCAAAGATTAAGGGTTAGGATTCTATGATCAAGAAACACGTCATCATCTCTTTTGATTTGTATGTTGTATTAGGAATTTCTTTACGAAATACCCATTTGTTTCTCTTAGAACTCGAATCTGTTGGTTTCTTCAGCTTAATCAGTGTTAACTTTGTTGACAGATAACGATTGAATGTGAAGATGAGTAAGGGCAAGGAGAAATTGACTGTTAATGAAGAGAATCAATTACTGTCTCCTTCGCAGGAAGGCAAAGGGAAGAGATTATGGAAGAAAGTGAAGTACCAGCTTGTGGAGTATCATTCGCTGCCTGGGTATTTGAAAGACAACGAATACATTCTGGGTCATTACCGGGCCGACTGGCCATTGAAGCAAGCATTGTTCAGCGTCTTCACAATTCACAATGAGACCCTCAATGTTTGGACGTAAGAATTCCCTTCTGTTACTCTGCTTTCATCTTTTACTGGGTACTTGAGTTTTCTCTCCCTTTGTTTAATTAATTTGATTTTATGACTGTTTCCCTTGTAGAGATCTTCGATTAATTGAATTTTGGACACAAAGTTCTTCACTTCATTGTTGAGGGCAGTATGAACCACTCTGCAATTTTAAGGTCCTCTGAGTTTGGAAAAGAGGTTAATTAGTCATTTAGCTGCTGTCCTGAGATGAGGACTTCAGGCTGAAAATATAGCATTTATTTGTTCTTTGTTTGTAAGGGTTATTGGATCGATTGTTGTGATTAATAGAACTTTGATGCTAATTGCATGTAGTGTTTACTGAGTGCTATTGTGATCAAACCAAGGATTTAAAAAATTACTCCAGTCATTTACATTCTGGCTCAGTGTGCAGTATTAGTTACCAAAAATTCCAAAACTGATCTATGCAATTGCTTCAAAAGTTAAGAAAAGACCCTTGCATCCTTGAGAAAACAATGAGAAATACTAGGTAATTCATATTCCTGTTTGTTCTATATTTGTTCCTTTTAAGGGGTTTAGGTACAAGGCCGATAACTTTGGTTTTACTCTTTGAATTTCCTTACTAAATCTTTACTGAAGCAGCACCTGCTGTCGTAGCATGTGAACAAATATTCTACCTTCGGTCTTATTTCATGTTATTGCTGGTTCCTTTACATTATTGGTTCATTGGTTTGTTCTGTACTATCTTGATCCCAATGTACTAACGGAAAAAAAAGAAGCCACTAAAGATTACTGAACAGGATCTTGATTTTCCTATTTGTTATAGGCATTTGATAGGTTTCTTCCTCTTCCTTGCGCTGACCATTTATACTGCAACCAAAGTTCCCAAGGTTGTAGATCTACATTCCTTACAGACTCTGCCTGATGTGCTGAGGAAGCCTGACTTGCACAAATTACAAGCAGAACTTTTGACTTGTCTTCCTTCTTTGCCGCATATGCCTGATTTCCACAAACTTCGAGATGGTTTGCTACGTTCCCCCTCTAATTGGCATATTATTGACCTCCTGACCAACTGTCTGCCTGAGCGATTTTCTCGCAGCAACCATACAGATGTCTGCGTATTGGTAAGAATCCTAATTCAACTACTTGTTGTCTTCTTAGGCTGCAGATGTATGAAAGATAACCATAAATTCAGACACATTGTATTGCTTGTTTAATTTCATTTCATCTTATTGATTGTGACTAGTACTATCCAATTTGTAATAAATGACATCAAGATAAATTTGCTAGGCCAGGAATTCACAAGTCTACAATGGGGTGTTATCTGACGTATCTTTAGAAAAAGAAAGAAAAGAAGGACTTGGAGCTGTTAGAAAGTTGGAGTTACTACTGATGCTTAAAATAAGAATTCTCCAAATGAAATTATTTCTTTTAGTACTTCACCCCTGAAAAATGTAATCGACAAGTGTCCCTTGCTCTAATAGTTACTGATAAGATTATCTTTGGTTTGAGTTTTAGTTTTACTCTTTCTGGGGTGTGTTTATGGTATTTTATTATGGGCCTGGGTTGGACTGCTGCCTCATATAAGGTTTGTATGTACAGTCCTTATCAAATGTATAAATTGAAATTGGTTTTGAACCATTGGAAATCATCTGCCTGTTCATCTGATTATAGGTGGTATGTGGATTGTCTTTTGAAGAGTTAGTTATAAGATAAAAGCCATAAGTTGGGGACACCCAACTTTTGGCTTTTGGCTTGTGGCTTTTGGCTTTATTCTTTACGTTTTCAACCAATAAAAAGTATTTTTAAGCATTTTTGTTGTTCCCATACACTTTCAAAACTGAAAAATAACTTAAAAGCCAAAAGTCACGTAAAATGAGCCAATTCAAGCACCCACTTAAGTTGCATCTTTCTCTCATCCTCCAAAAGCTCTGTTAATTTATCTCCTTGAAAGGACCTTCATGTCTGTTTGCAATTGGAGCTTCCAAGAGTGAGATAAGAGGTCACCTGGATTGCAGTAGCAGGACATTACGAGATCCCCAGTGAAAAGACCCATTATTTAAGCTACTTAGCCATATTCCCCTTGCAACTTCATCTTTTGTTATGATTAAGATTGAGTTTTTCTTTTCCTGGATAGCATAAATTTATTACTTTCCCAATGTTAGCTTTTCTGAACTACCTCCACTCTTTTTCATAATACAAAGGTATATCAATTCATCATAACTAAAAACATAGTAATGTAGTAATTCATGTATTCTTATTTTTATTATTGACATAGTTAAGTTGTAATACTGTTGTCTAATGTGGATCTCTCCACGAAGCCATCACATATCAACTAGCGATTCTTAGACTCCCTGTTGCAGTTTGTCCCTTCAGTAACTTGAAGCCCACCCTATTCTGAGGGATTC
The DNA here is from genome assembly GCA_025774065.1 of Solanum ossicruentum. Lineage (NCBI taxonomy): Eukaryota > Viridiplantae > Streptophyta > Magnoliopsida > Solanales > Solanaceae > Solanum > Solanum ossicruentum. The sequence continues at coordinate 26,620,384 of JAOTQR010000045.1, read as the reverse complement.
AGCCAAATAACCTTAGAAGTGCTTGCATATGAAAAATCAAGTGAAGGATGGTAATTTGACAGATTACTTCTGGTTCACTATGTCTTTTCAAGTTATGCTAAATATTAAGCTTCTATTTTTGAGAGCTGAGTTCTTCTATTTTTAGGATTGCTTCTTATCCTAGAGATAAGTAACCGATTTTGAAATAATCAATGGTGAATTATTTGGATTTCAGGAATAGTAGAAGCAGTCAATGGTCTAGTCGAGTTTTGATATTGACATTTCATTATTGTTCAATTTTTGCAGCAGAGTGTAAAGGAAGATGTGGTAAATATATTAGCACCATTGCTGGTTAGACCAATAACGCGCTGGCCATTCTATGCCTTCCTTGGTGGGGCAATGTTTTGTTTGTTAGCAAGCAGCACATGTCATTTGCTTTCTTGTCATTCAGAGCGGTTATCATACATCATGCTGAGGCTCGACTATGCTGGTATTGCTGCCCTGATATCAACTTCATTTTACCCTCCCGTCTATTATTCCTTCATGTGTTACCCCTTCTTTTGCAATCTGTACTTGGGATTTATTACCGTCCTGGGAATTGGCACAATCTTGGGTTCCCTACTTCCTGTGTTCCAGACCCCAGAATATCGAACCATTCGAGCATCTCTATTCTTTGGAATGGGCCTGTCAGGTGCGGTACCTATTCTGCACAAGCTGGTTTTGTTTTGGCACCAACCTGAGGCATTTCATACAACTGGATATGAACTTTTGATGGGCATATTTTACGGCATTGGAGCACTGGTATATGCCATGAGAATTCCAGAAAGATGGATGCCTGGGAAGTTTGACATTGCTGGCCACAGCCACCAACTATTCCATGTACTCGTGGTGGCAGGGGCTTATACTCATTACCGTGCTGGATTGGTTTATCTGAGGTGGCGGGACCTGCAAGGGTGTTAAGAGCCACTCAAGAACTGAGAAGTCAGTATGAATCCTTCTTTAAATTGTACGTAATAAATGTAGAGAAGATGTTGCCCATCTTCGTCAATAAACGTTTCATTCAGGAAAAATGTATCATCTAGCATATGATCAGGCTCAATATGCTCAGTATCTACTTGTGTTTTCCTTTGTAGACCTATATTACAAAAAATTGATCAGAAAATGTTTGATTTGCTCTTGTTGAGAGTCGAACTCAAGACCTCCCGCTTACTAAACGGGTGCTCTAACCAACTGAGCTACAAGAGC
>JAOTQR010000045.1:26576277-26589215 GCA_025774065.1 Solanum ossicruentum | reverse complement strand
AACTTATAATATATTTATATTGCAATTATTTTTATACATATTTATATTTTTTATATATTGTGTGATTTTTTTACTAAGAGAAATATAATATACATCTTCAATATGTATATATAATTATAATAAATAAAAAATATATTTTAAATTAATAAATATTTTATCAAAAAACTCAAAATTAAGATAGATTATTTATTGGATAAAAAAGAAAGGGCTCCAAAAGGATTGGGGCTGACATAGGATATCTTCTCCAAGACCCACAAAAGGGATATTTCTTAGTATAATTAATTTTTTTCTCTTTTATGAACTCAACATGGCCAAAAAAGTTAAATTAATCAGGTAAGTGAATTTCAAGTTTTCTTTTTCTTCAAAAAAAAAAAAAAGAAAAGATAAAGAGAGGAAGGAGACTATTGCTATGGCTGATGACGTAGAAAATGTCCATACTCCATAAATATACAACTACTAGCTGTTCAACATATACTGATGAAAAGAAACATGTCTTCATCGAGATGGCAAAGGATTATCTATACTATTTCTCAAGTAGATATTTTTATTCGATTTAAATACTGAAAAATATTAAATGTCAGTGTTGATTTATTTATTTACTAGTCTTGTTGTATGTGCTTTGCGCGTAATCAAAGCGAGAAAAATTAAATTTTGATTATGAACTTATTAAAAGATAAATAATTCACTACAAAAGTAATTTTGATAAATTATTTATTTATAAATATCCTATGTATAGAGATTCTATTACTAATTAGAACTTATGGTAAATTAAAATTTTATATAAATTCTATCACTAATTAGAACCCATGATAAATTAAAATTTTTTCTAGCGACAACAAGGTATTTTCTTGATCGAATGAAGAATAACTAGAAGTCTATCATATAAGGAAGATTTAGGAATCTTTCCACGGTTAGAAGTGCTTGTTGACATCCCGAAGGCGCAACGTCGTGGCAACTTGCAAAAATAATTAAATAAAAGAATTTAAAAAGAAAAATAATTTAATTTGGGAGTCGCCACACCACCTAATTTTAAGAATAATTAGGAAACCAATTAATTATTTACAAAAAATAGTTTTTGAACCAAAAAATTTCGAGTAAAGGTTCAAGTTATTCCGAATGGAAGGTATTAGCGCCCTTCAGAATCAACAACTGTGGGTTCCGACTGAATTTATTTTTTAGAAATTGAGAAGGAGATACACAATATCACACAAGTATAATAATCAATGCAATAAACACACAAAAATTATATACACAATAATGAAAAAAAATAAAGAATAAACTAATGTTATTCCGTCTTTTAAATGGGGAAACCTCGAAATTCGACGGATAGATTCGTCATTAGCCAAATTTAGCAAACAATGAACTTAAGCTAGAAAATTTGAAATTTAACATGTAACAAACATCAATCAAACTAAAAAATATTTGTCTTTTTGAATAGGGAGGCCTTGAAATCCGACAGATAGATTTATTGTTGGCCAAGTTTAACAGACAATGAACTTAAACTAGAAAAATTGAAATTTAACACATAACAAATATCAATCAAACTAAAATTTTTTCGTCTTTTGAATGGGAAGGCCTCGAAATACGACTGATAGATTCGCCATCAGCCAAATTTAACAAACAATGAATTTAAAGTAGAAAATTTGAAATTTAACATGTAGCAAACATCAATCAAACTAAAAATTTTCTGTTTTTTTGAATGGGGAGGCCTCGAAATCAGACGAATAGATTCGTCATTGATTAATTTTAACAAATAACATAAAAAAAACATATAGAAATTAACAAAGATAAGATAAAACAAGATCGACAAATAATACCAACACAACAAGATACTTCATAATAATAACTAAATGAAAAATATCTCTGCCTGATATATATTTTTTTATATACATAATCAATAAATTAAGACACACTATATATAAAACCAAATAAACTCAATCAAGAGCATCTATAGAATAAATTATTGACAAATGAGAATAGTAACATATAAATAAGTTAAAGCAAAATTAATTTAAATACAACCACCAATCACAAACCCATATTCATATAAACCACCAAAATAATATCACACCAAAGCAAATCATGCAAGCCGTTATCGAAAATCACTGAAAAAGTTAATACACACAAAACTACTTAGATTTTTTTTTTAAAAAAAAATCAATGTTTTGTTGCCTTTTTGAAATACAAATCTACAAAGACGATTCTTAACCTCTCTATTTACAATCTAAAAAAAGACTAAAATATCCAATTTTTTAGTATCTTTTTAGATACTTTTATCTAAAGCAAAATCTTTTAACGAATAATAAAAAATTCAAATAACAATTATAAGTGTTTTCATACTTTTAATATAATATAAATGAATATGCTATTTAACGAAGAAAGAATATAAATAAATTATATAATGATAAGTCTAGCTGATTCAATTGTATAGATTAGAGGATAAACACAAACATAGTTCCATAAGGTTTTTCATTTCCTTGCAACCACAATAAACTTCACAATTGAACTATAACAGACGAGATCATAAGCTTAAGAGATTGAATCATGGCTCAACAGGTTAATGAGCCATGCGCCTTGTCCACTAATCAAAATGATTCATTCATTAAACTACAAATTTATTTTCAAAAATCCAGGTACACGGAATAACACCCCCCCACCCCGGCCCCCATCCTTCCCTTTTTTTTTTTTGGTATAAATGAAAACAAAATCTACTTAAAATCTTTCAAAAGTAATATAATTCATATTGTAGACTCCTAATAAATTTCGATGTCAACAAGACTCATTAAAAAGGTACATAAAATAAATGCATTATTTATATTAAAATTAAAAAAAAATCATCTGTGTTTAAGTATACATAATTATCCCTTAATAATGATTAATAATATATATTTTTTCATTTTACTAAAATCACTTAATACCAGTAACTTGAATTGATTGGATCTACATAAGTTATTTACTGTACGAGCTACGTTGTTTTGTTTTAAATTATCTGAAGAAAAGTTTTCCCGAAAGAGGAAAATCAATATTTTGCAAAAGTTATTTCATTGTAGAAAATAATTTACAGAGTTTTTGAAGCAACAAACACCAATTATTAGGCTGCCCCAGAACGACGACGTAATTGTGTCTTGCTCGTCTGTCCTGAGCTCATATTTGCTTGTCGATTGCGAAGTTCCCAACTGTCTTAACCACAGTAGTCTTCGCCGCGAACTGTGAAACCTCCATCTTTTCTGTCAACGTCATCTTACAATGTCATGGTTTGCTCGATCCATTGCCAACACTCTCAGACTCGACGACGACGTCGTTTCAACTGACAACCCGACCAGGGAGAAGCAACAAACAATTGATGATGATTCATCGCCAGTATCACCGTCACGCGGCGTCAAGGAGGACTTCTCGGAGCTCACCAAAACCCTAACTCGTCAATTTTGGGGAGTAGCCTCTTTCCTGGCCCCACCACCCCAATCCGAGCCCGATAAGCGTTTACTGGATCCGACTTCAGGAACAGCTCGAGATTCGGATGACGAGGAGTCCGACCCGGCGGGGATCGCGGGTTTGCGGAGTGATATTGCTGAAATTGGGGGCAGATTCAAGAGTGGGATATCCAAGTTCTCCAAGAATATTCCCGTGTCGGAGATCACCAAAATGGCGTCCAACTTACTGCAACTGGGACCTGAGGAGGAGGAGGAAGAAGAGGATAAGAGGTTTGATTCCGGTAGAGGTGCAGTTGGTGTTACGGAGGAAGTAGTGGCTTTTGTGAGGGACATTGCTATGCATCCTGAGACTTGGTTGGATTTCCCTTTATTCGATGATGAAGACGACGAAGGTGTCTTTATATTTGTTCACCTAATTTTAAGCCTGCGCTGTGTATTTTCATTGCGTTTTTTCTTACTCATATCAATGCTCACTGCTTGTGCAAAATTGATTAGGGTTATTAGAATGCTCTATAATTAACCTTTGAGAATTCTATAATAGCTCGGGCTGCTCAGTGCTTAGGTTCCGTACAGCATGCTTGAACATGAGAAGATTTTCCTATCATAGCCGAAGATATGAAACTAAACTGTTGGATATTAACCAGATTTCAATGGTTAAGTATTGTAGCTTGCAAAAGATCACCCATCAATTCACATTGGCCATAAACTGAAAACACTTTAACTACTAGGTAGTGGCTTCAAAGATAGAAAAGATGGAAGCTTTGTTTAGGTTTCAAATTGATTAACGCAGGATTATGTTTACTGGGGTTCTAAGACTGCTTTGCTGATCTCTTTCTGATATATATATATATATGTTGGTTTTGCAAAGTGAGGCATAGTATAAGATTGTTAATTTAAAGCTGGCCCAGACACCATGGTTATCAAAAAAAAAAAAAAGGGGAAGAGATTGTTAATTATTGTGGAAACTGTTTTCAAATTTTAATTAGGGAATCAGAAGGATTGAGATTCCTTCTTGCGTAGTGGTTAAACATGTCTTGGAAATAAAAATTTGTGGAATCAAGTCTGAATGGAATTTCAATTAAAAAACAAACTTGAATAGAGGTAAAGAGTGCAACGCTTATTTGGGTACTTGAAAGTAGATGGTTAAAAGTTGCTAACTTTGTGCATATATATTTTGAATGTCCAGAGTCACAGATGCTTGTTTATGTGTATTTTCATTGTGAAACATAAACCTTTGGATATTTCCATGACTGCCCTTTTATTTACCGATGACTTAGGTCATATCTGTTCTTGTTCACCGTGATGTGGATGAAGATGATGCTGAATTTATATTAAATTTTTTCTTTTTGTAAGTTCTATTAATACTCCCAGTTGCCATTATGATGTTGACATGTAAATATGCTGACTCCCTTTCTCGCTTTTTTTTTTTTAAAAAAAAAAATAAGGAATGGAGGAGGTAGTTTTTCTGTCTACTCACATGAGTAGTTACCGTCTAAGGCACTCATGACTCAAGAGATGACTTAACATCTTCGATATGTCAGTTGATGACACCAATTCACTAAAATGCTACTTTTGGACTAAATGTTCAAATTGTTGACATTTTCCTTCATATATCATATTACACATTCTTACCTTTAAATATCCTATTGCATGTTTTCTGTGTCCTGCTTTGCTGATTAATCTCGAAACCCTTATATAAACTATGGGTTATTATACATGAGTGCAACTCTTTCCCACATACGTATCACTACTTTATTGTGTCATGCATGTTTTGCGTCATGTATATTTGAAGACGGAATATCTAACATTTAGCTCTATCTATTGCAGTCGATTTTGACTTGTCTGATGCACAACAAGAGCATGCATTAGCTGTCGAGCGTCTTGCTCCAAGACTGGCTGCTTTGAGGATTGAGCTCTGCCCAGGTTACATGAGTGAGGCTCGCTTTTGGGAGATTTATTTTGTTCTTCTGCACCCTAGACTGGATAAACAAGATGCTGAACTTTTATCCACACCCCAGGTAAGGCAGTGCATGTAATGCTAGAAGTGGTTCCCTTTCTCATTAAGCTATTTAGCACTTCAAATGATGCTCCTTTTTTTCCCCTTTTATAAAGAAAAAAAATCCTTTATAAAAGGATAATTCCTTTTATAAAGATAACTCCTTTATAATTCCTTATATAAAGATAATTCCTTTATAAAAGGAAAAATACAAGGCTCGCATTTGGGAGATTTACTTGTTCTGCTGCACCACAGACTGGATTAACAAGATTTTGAACTTTTATCCACACCCCTGGTAAGGCAGTGCATGTAATGCTAGAAATGGTTCCATTTCTCATTTACAATCTATTTAGCCCTTCAAATGATGCTCCTTTTTCCCCTTTTTATAAAGGAAAAAAAATACTTTATCTGCAAAGGTAGTAAAAGAATGCATAACTTACCGTTTTCAACTCGTTGGTTTTGACAACAATTGACACAATCTACTGGTTCCTAATGAGTAGAATGTAGTTTAATGGATTTGGTGCTGAACCTGGAGAAAGGCTGATTGGGATTTGATGAATAGAAGGTCACTAGTTAAATCTTTCTTTATTCGAGTTAGTCGAATCTTTCATTTCTTTTTTTCCCTCTAAGGTCAGCAGTACTCTCATACAATCCCATTAAGGTCATCTTTTGTCTGGGCTGGTCATCTTATGTTCATTCTGTACTATGTTACTTTTTGTGTTGTCGCATCTTTTGTCCCCTTCTCTTCCCTTCCCCTTTTCCTTCATTTTTCCTTCTGTCATATCTAGTTATTTCTGCTGATGGGTTTTGTGTTGAGGGTTTTGGGAAACAGCCTCTCTACTTCTATGAGGTAGCGGCAAGGTCTGCGTACAATCTACTCTCCCCAGACCCCACTTGTGGGATTTCACTGGGTATGTTGTTGTTGTTGTTGTTGGTTATGAAATAAGTATTGAAGTTTTTGTAGTAGAACTGGGACTAAGATGTGCATAACTGTTACTGTAAAGTAGCTCGTGTTACTATATATATTGTATAATTGAGTAAGTCATAAATAGCACAGGGAGAAGTATCCTTACGAGAAATGGATACAGTTGGGACTATCTTAAACAGAAAAGTTAATGTGTGATTTAGAGATCACTACATATCATAGTTATTTATGGGGTTTAGAGAATTGGCCTGGCCTCTTCTTTTCCAGGGGAACAAATGTTATACAGAAGTGATTCTAGTGGAAGTAGTTCTCCTAATATGTATGGGTTTGAATTAGCTTTCTCCCTAGTGGGAAGCTTTTAATCTTATTTTTCGCTAAACCAATGCCAGTAATTCTGGAGCGCGTCATCTGCACCTCTTTTAAAATTCCAGTTGCATCTTCATTTGAGCTAAGAGCTTAGAGATTATTCCTTATCCCATTTCTGATGCATTGCTATTCTTGGGGCTTTACTACTGTAATTGTTTCATTATATTGATGCCATATTTGGCACTTGGCTATTTGGGGAAGCTAGTTGAAGCATCTTCTTACCTGTCTTTTCATGACAGATCCTTTTTTTTTTTGTTTTGTTTTGCTACTTGAAAATTCTTCTTCTCCTCTATCATCTCCTCTCTTTGGCAGTTGAAAGCTTCAAGGTTTTACTCCTTTTTTTTGATAAAGTAAGCTTCAAGGTTTTACTTTTTATTGCATTAGTTTGGTTCACAAATTTTCTGCAAGCGTCCTATGATTTTTAAGAGCTTCTTGTTACTCCCCTGGACCCCTGATGTGTACTGTAAATTTGCGCATGTGGATGAGTAGGGGGATAAGTCTAATTTATCCATCTATATAATGAGAGTATGAGACCAATAGTAAAACAGATGATTGTTCATGCTAGCATATCAACAAAGCGTGCCCTTGTTAAAAGTGGTCTACAGGTTTACTAGTCCTTTAGTTATTGTACTTTAGAATAGTTGTTGTTAACCTTTGGTGCTGAAAATGCTGTTCCTATGTTTAGATGGTCAAAGCTAGGGCCTCATTGGCGCAAGAATTGCATAAACGAACCAAGCCAATAGAAGGAGATTGGTCAAAGGAGGAGACTTTTAAATCAACCTACAGTGGTGGTTTTCAACATGAGGAGATGCTTGGTGTCCCATCGACTGCTCCCTCTGCGGATGTGGTCCGAGACACGTGTAGTGTGGATGTAGCCACTTCATCTATGGTTGCTGGCTCTGTTACCGACGTGCACCCTGTCATTAGTGAAAATCAAACAGTTGATAAACTTGTGGTTGAAGAAGGACCTGTTATCCTAATCAAAGATGAAAAATTGCAAGCTGCATCGCCCACTAAGTTAGAGGAGAATGACGAAGAGGATGCTGATGATTGGTTAAAGGAAGAAAACGCGGAAATTACAGGTACCAGTAAGACAGACATGTCCTTTGAGGATGACGAGGACGTGTCTTTCAGTGATTTTGAAGAGGATGATTCAGATATGCCTGCAAAATCAAAGAACCCAATTTACAGTTCTGATAAGGACTCACAAGATTGGGTCCAGTTGAGGAAAAGCTCCACTGACTCGTCGAGAGATACCAGCTCCATCAAACAGATTGGTTCTGTCAAGGAAAATGTGCAGAATCCTGATAGTAAAGAATCAAATGATTGGCTGGACATTGATGACCTTGAGGTGGCATGAACTTATGTAAGATTTAAATATAGTTGCTGTCCCCTTCATTTATTTTTGTGAATATATCTATTCCCTATCCTCCAGTCTCTGCTCTGTGCCGAGGACTCCTAAACTGTATGTACATAGAATGCATAATGAATGGATAATTTGGTTGCTCCTATTATTATGCGAATGCAGCTTCAATTATCTCCTTTTTAGGAGATGTATCCAAGGCTTGCAATATAGTGTTGGTTATATTAAAAGCTGATGATCTGATTGTGTCCTATCTGTGTGAAGCATAACTCAAGAAGATCTAATTGTCCTATCTGTGTGAGCATAACTCAAGAAGATCTAATTCCTAATACAATTGTCAAGCCTAATAAATACTAATTGACCTGTGAAATCGTTAAAAAATAGTTTCATGAGTCTGACCTTCACTTGTGTTAAGGTGTCACCTCCAGCTTAGTGAGACTTCACCTTTTGGCATCACCTAAGCTAGAGCCTAAGTTAATGAATCCGCGATTTGAGTTTGTCTGCATGCTTATGTTGCTTTTCCCTTTTATTAGCTCCCAATCCGGATTCTACTTGATAGATTCATACACTACTGATTGACCTTCGGAACTTCAAAAGGTTTTACTCCGCAAGATGAGTACATTTGTACCATGCATCTACCATTATTTACAAAGAGTTGCTAATTTTATTTACATATGGATGTTGCTATTTATTTACAATCTAGATGGCCTAAACCCAGTAGGGTCTTCAGATCACCACTTGGATCTTGGAATCTTAGGATTTTATAGGTCTGAAATTGCTGGAAAGCCACTCAAGCTGAGACCAAAACATGCTTCCTAGTGAGAAACCAGGCTTGCTGTCTTGCTTGCCACTGCTACTGCTACCGCTTGTGCTAATGATAGGAGATGTATTTGACAAAGTTGTGCATTGAGAAGATGGTGCCTCTGAGGATTTACGTGCCACCAGGACACTGCCTCCAATTTCTCGTCTTACTGTCTCCAAGGTTTCTGGAGTCACAGCTTGCCCTGAAGTATCTTTCACGTAGAATGTGCCAATTGCTTGCTCTCCCTGTAACCCAACCTCAGCCCTGCTTATCGATAATCCACTCTCCCTAAACACTCTTGTGACGTCTGCTAATAATCCTACCCTGTTTTGGGTAGTAACATCCAGCCTCAATCCCTGTATAGATCATATAGTCACTTGATATCGTTAGTGCACTTTGTTATAGGGGAGAGGAAAGTAGATTATAAAGATACAGTAAACAGTGTGCTAGTTACTCCATTTTGAAAACGTACGTGGGACACTCTCCTCTCAGTGGCAGCCATCAAATTTTGGATCATCTTACGTCTTTCACTTTCTGAAGGCAAAGTCCATCCATTCTTGTGTCTCACATAGTATTCCTGTGGTTTTTTCATGCATAGGTAGAGGAGTTAAAAACAAAGATTCAGTGTTTTTTGGTACTGTCTGGACCTGAACCACTATGACTTTGCGGGAGCAGTTTTGATGAAGAGGGCAAAAGTAACAGATTACCTGAAAGGCGACGTCTTCAAAAGAGCTGATGGAGGCATGGAACACCACATATTGCAAGTCTGTCAGGGTGCAGATAGTGTCGAATAGCAATTTGGGTCTGTCTTTACTCCTCACAGTAACAATAGCATAGCCCTTCTCCTTGCAATTTTCTATCTTCACTTCTGTGCTATTACATCCCCCCTTCTGCCTGTGTGCTACATCATCTTCACTTAAGTCATAACCACAGGAACAACAATGTTCATAGTCTCTGTCAGCAGCCATCAACTGATGGAGCCGTCTTTCAGTATGGGTCTGGCTAGCTGCAGGGGCTGCCAATCTCACATTCCGTCGCTCCCCTTCATAATGGTGGGCCTCAACAACATTCTCCAGTTGGGCCTGTATCTGGGCCACTCGATAGGAGTCCATGAGTGGCCCATGCTTCAGATCATCTTCCACATAAATAATGCAGGCTGCTCGCTTGTTATGTGTCCATGCCACTGCACCAGAGATGTGACATCCTAACTCAGCCAGCACAGCAGATATCTCAGACAATAGTCCTGGTCTATCTGTTGCCGTCATCTCCATAGCTGTGTGCTCCATTGAGACATGCCTGGGCCTCGCATCTCTACTTGCACAAATAGCCTGTCAGAAAATAAGCTTGTTTTTAGATAAATGTTACTAAATTTGGCAAACAGATGCCTTTTTTTCATTTTCGAAAAAAGAATAGAGGAAATTAATGGGTAGTTTTGCTGGAATACTTTAATTCAGGTGAATAATGCATAAACTAACCTGTTCGATGTAGTGGATGAGGCTTTCGTCAGTGATTTTGTTCCCAAGTTGATCAGTTACATGGAAAACTGAAAAGCCAAATATTATAGTTGTGAATGACTCAGACATAGATCAGAAAGTTGTTACTTGCATTTTTATAATACTATTCAGACCAGCTGTTAAGTGATTGGTGAGATCATAAAGGCACAGAGAAAAAGGAGAACTAACCATCCATTAACCAGCCACCATCAGAGCATATATATGATCTTAAAATCAGCAAGTCCAAATCTGTCAGAACTTGGACCATCTCCAGCAATATACCATGTTTGTTCGCACTATCAACCTGTGGTCCAAAAAATAACAATTAGCACAATTTAAACATCATTTTCTGTTTAGTTCATAAACATCATCAAACATTCCCAGTCCCCTTAACACAATAGTGGACCCCCATAACAAAGACTTCTTTTATAATTAGCATTTTAATTAACAGCTGCGGTATTGCAATCTGTTTTTTAAGTGGTAAGTAGGCAATCATTAGCTTTTCCTGTGGTTCTCAGAAATCCCCTGAACACAATGGTAAAGCAGGTTTAATTCTTGTACGTTGGGCCCAGTATATACCTTCTTTAGTTATTTTGGAATCTAAGATGAAATTCATTAGCTGGTTAGGTACTCCAACTTATACCATAACAAAGCAAAATTAAATGAAATCAGTGTTTCTAATTAGAACGAGACAGATAGAATAAGAGGAAATGCTAATGACTCTTCTAACCTTTACAATAGTGCAGTCTTTGCAAGTATCATTATCAATGCACACCCTGAAAAATCAAAACCAGAAACAAATTAAGCAATGAAGCAAAAATATAAACGTTGGCGTTAAATCCTAAGCGTATCAATCCATACATATAACTTAAATTCAAGTAAAAAAAGAAAAGGGCAAACTTGTTGCACTAAAGCTGCACTAAAATCCTCGCTATGCGCACGGTATGACGTTAAATCCTATGTGTATCAATCTATACAACCCTCGCTATGTGCACGGTATGACGTTAAATCCTATGCGTATCAATCCATACATATAACTTAAATTCAAGAAGAATTGCACTAAAACCCTCGCTATGCGTACAAGAAAGTTCTGCGCGATCACAAGGGTAAAATTAAATAAAATTTGTAAAGACTGTTAGGTATAACAATCAAAATGGTAAAATTAGATTGGTAGTATTGAAAAAATTGAATTAAAAACTAAACCTGGGAGGGTGAATTCTTTCAATGAGTGATTGAAACTCATGATCACCATAGGGTTTGTAAACAGAAATCTCCATAGACTCCTGTGATTGATCAATGAACAACATGTGAGAAAAATCCACATTTATTATTTAATTTCCTTTCTTGTTTGCCAATTGAGATAAGTTTTCAAGAAACCTTGTACAAAAGAAGTAAAAGATTAAGATTAATCCTATGTACATACAAGCAAGTTCGATCAAAATCTATTTGGATTAAAGAAAAGGGGATGATGGGTACAGAAAAAGATTACCTGAGAAAGATGGAATCTTGCAATTCCAAATGTAAAATTCAGAGATTTGGGTTTGTTTTCAGAATAATTTTGATGAAAGAAAGAGAGATATAAAGGGAGAGTAAGAGAGACAGAGTCAAAAGAGGGATCAAAAACTGGAGGAGCAATACAGAGAGTTGTGTATTATATATGTGGTTCTCCAAACTACATACCAAAGAGGACAGATCCGTACTTACTGTTTCTTTTTCCTTTCCCATCCACAAAACTCTTTTTCCCCTTTTCTTCTCTCCTACTTTTCTTTTTTATTTATTAAAAATATTTATTTACTCCACTTATCCTAATTTTTTAATATTGTACCTCTCAAATCTTGAGAGTCAAATTTTTTATTTTGAATATATAATTTTTAAAAATTAGTATCACAAGTTATAATAATTGATAATTTTAAAAAAATAACAGTAAATAAATATCAATTAGTTTTTTTTTAAATTTGACCCCTAGAGTTTGAATTTATGTCATATAAATTAAAATAAAAAGTGTAATTCTTTTTAGCCGTGCGGTATAGTTGTAAAGGATGTGGATGAGGAAGTTGCTAGTCGCTACTCACCGTCGATGTGTGCTGAGGGTAGCAAGTTCAGAATGAAAGTTTAAATTTTGATAATAATTTACATTTTATTGTATTTAATTTTTTTTTAAGATTTTAATTACTTAATGAATTTAAATAATTTTAAATTATTTAATTGTTAATATTGATAATTCTTTGTCATCAATGTTTTCATCATTATATAATTGTCGTATTGGCAATAACAACAAATTATCTTCGCTGTCAAAATGATCATTTCATTATTATTACGTGATTCATTCACCACTGTAATTATCATCACAATAAACTTTGTTACCATTGATATAACTCACACTTTATCATCAATGATCATTATATAATTATCGTGCTTTGTATGTGTGTGCCGTGTCAATTTAAAAATTATATATAAATAGTATTTGTCAATAAATAAATACAATATTCATGCAAATAAAAATTATTAGTTTGGTGCAATAGTTTAGTATATTGCAAAATCGAAAAGATAAGAAAATCAATT
>JAOTQR010000045.1:26561573-26575104 GCA_025774065.1 Solanum ossicruentum | reverse complement strand
AAATATTAATTAGGATCTTGCCATATTTTAAACTAAATTTGTCATCAAATAATTAGAATTCATGATATTTTAGTACAGATAAGTTATGACTAAACCTACTCGAAGTTACCAGTGTTTGAATTTGTGGAAAATATTATTTAATAATATATAATAATAACACAAGTAGACTCATATCTTATTATTGGTTAAATAACAATCCAAATATATAGGAAAATATTTATACAAAATAAAATTTTGTTTGAGATAATTAAATTAATGGGTCTTGTTTTTCATCATTCCTCAATAAAATTATTGCTTGATGTTAGTAAAATTGATGGTCTTCTTTTTCATTGTACTAGTGTACAATAATTAATTTTGATTAAAAAACAGTTTTATTAATATGTGGGTGTTCTTGATCTTCCCTTTCTATCTACAAAATTTATATAATTAGGTAGTTTAATAAGAAAAGATTTGTATATTAATTAATTGACTAATATGTTACACGTAGAATTTATTAAAATTAATTTAAGATTTAAATTATATCATTAAAATTAAAATATAATAATTAAGAAAAAGGGTAAAGAGACTAATAAGAACAAAAGAATCTTGCCCATGTAGATTTAGGAGTTCTTTTTAGGTTACGACTTACTTTTTTGGTTATAAAACTTTAGTTTATGTTTACGGACATTAATTCTTAATCAAATATGGTATATAATATTATAAAGATAACATAAATAATAATTTGAAAAAATAATGTCAAAAGATAATTTTATCTAAAGAAGAGATTTTTAATAAAGGACAAAAAGTTCTAGCAATATTTTTAAGGACCTCCAGACTTTTAATATGGTATAGATGTAGAATAGATAGATAGATATCATGTCCCTTTTTTAATTTTTGAAATTATGCAATTTAAATTTTTATTTTATCCTTGACAAAATGTTTTTATAACTTTACAAATATTGTGACATCTGTAACATCACACGTTCTCTCTATAAAAAGAATGACTCTGATCTAAATTTTAAATAATTCAATTTTTATTTTATTTTTTCATAAATAATATTATAACATATTTAAAATAATTTCTTTTATAAAAAAATCTAACTATATAATATCACGAAAAATTTGAAAACATACATTCAAATTCTTTTCTTTATAAAAACTTCCAACTGTATAAAATAAGTTCACATAAATTACGAAAGAAAGTTTTTTTTTTTTCAAAATGTTCAAAAGAGTGTTAGAACGAAAGAAGTAATTATTTTTTCATTTTAAAAGAAACAAAAAAGAGGTAAAGCTGGCGAGACATTTATTATTAAGGGTACGCCACGCCACGAATAAAGTCAAATATGACGTGGCAAAGTCAGATATCCACCGCGGCGGCTCGGCTCGTAGGTGTCAAATTCGTAGCTGCTCTGCATAAATTGTAGCCGCGAATTTCTTTCTCAGCACGTGCTCTTTTCCCATAGTTATGGGCCACCTCACCATTTTTTCTTGGGGCTTACTAAAATACTTTAGGTTAATTGAACATAAGGATTCTTGTTGCATCACGTCACGTTTTATTTTTAACCACGTTGTCAATACTTATTAGTCCTACTAAAACACAATGATTAAGTTGATTAAACTAAAGTAGCATTATTGTCAAAGCCGTCATTTACATTAGTCTAATCTGAATATACAATCTTTGCTATAAGTGGCCAAATTGAATTACTAATAAAAAAGTTTGACTATTAAAGTTAAAGTTTGATATGATTACTTGAGAGTATTCAACTATTACTCACAATAGTAAAAGATTCAAATATTAATTTTATATTTCGAACAATTTTTTTTTATCTAATAATTAAGCAAACTTAATGTGATGAGTTCACAGAAATCAATCTCTGACTGCTCTTATATCACTTGATACACCAATTCAAATATCTTATGAAATTTCGAACATTTTATTGGATAAACTTGCTTGACATATATAGCATTAGTGATTTTAACATATTACAAACCGACTCAGGCAGACCATTCTATTTTCTAATAAAATAAAACAACTTTCTCCCTGAAATGGTACGCTTTCACATCTAGAATCTACGTGTAACAAAGAAAAGAAGTTCGGTTGGAGACTTGTCCTTTTAGGCCTTAAATCTCTAATATCAAAACGGAATACGTCTTGTGTATATCATGTATGTAAGCTGCCTGATTACTTCATTGATATCATTCTTTCGTATCAAAACAACATTAGGTTACTTTTTTTTTCAATCCATGGACCATACATTGCAAGCATTATGAAGAAGTGTTATTATAAGAGAGAATCTTTGAACTTTAAAAAAATCATTTGACTTGATCAAATAAGTACAAACACTTCTTCTATACCATCTGATTATTGTTAGGCTTAACCCAGACTTTTCGAAGGCTATAATAACCCTTGCCAAAAGAGAAATTATCTCATTACATAAACATTCATATTATATTTACTAATTCTCATAATAGTTTGAAATAATTACATTTAATATCACTAATTAATAATCTCAAACCAAATTTCAAATAATATATATATGGATACATATTGTTTGCTGTTAGATACACTAAAATAGAGAGAGACGAGCAAGAATAGGAGAAAGCTGAGCAAGATGGGTTTATGTATTCCCAATAGATGCAAATCTACTTGGATATAGTGTATCTTGTATACATAATTTTGATCCAATATATTCTAAGATACATATATCAGGACACACAAAATTGAATAAAATTTGGAATATTGTAAATTAGCATATATCTAAATAATTAGCTAACTCCTAAACTAATAGAAATTCTGTGAGTTACCCAGTGCCAAACCTAATCCACCCCCCTTTAGTTGTGACTTGGACTTCCTTGGGCCTAATTATTGGGTAACGCAGGCCTGCATCGGCAAGGAAACAATCTTATAACAAGTCATTTAAACATTTTGCTGATCTTTTAATTTTATATCCCTCGTAAAAAAGTGTAATACTTTTGTTTTCGAGGTATGCATTTATATTTTCGTCCCATAAATTCGTTTGCTAGCGCAAACCTGTAATTTTATGATTTTACATTAACATATGTTTCAAGCTTACCTGATCAGTTTTAATAATTAAAAAGATAAACATTGGACTCCGATTCACTTATACTTCAAATTATGGAGCTCAATATTAAACATAAAAAAGGATATGCTTGGTTCGAAAAATCGAATAAGACCTATGAGCTTTGAACGCCCCTGCCTTATTTCATAGGAAAATACATTGAGATCTTAACGCGAAAAATATTTTCGAAACAAGCCATGTGTAGTGTAATAATTCAAAAACTTAACCACTATATACGGTTTTTATATTCTAGAGTCTGTACAATGCATACATTATTTTCACAGCTGGATGGAGTTAAAGATTTACTATTTTTTGACTTTGGGGTATGATGAAATAAAACAAAATGACTCTTTAAGTTGTTTGCGCTTCTTTCAATCGTGAAATAGCAGTTAGTCAATGTAATTTTTGACGCTCATCATAGGTCATCCGAAAACAGTCGATCTATGTTTTAAACATAAGGATCAGACTACATACATTCGACTCCCCCTTATCCCGCAAACCTTTGTGGTTAATGTTGTTGTTTACGACGCACACACAACTAATTAACTATTACATGAACCAACAGATGAAAAAAATATCGAGAAAAGGATAAAGAGGATGGCGCCACCAGGAGCCAGTTCATTGCAAACACTTGGCAAGAGAGGACAAAGCCACGTCACCATGTTTCTAGCTAATTATGTACACCGCTTTATTGACTGTGGACCATCTCTAAAGAGTAAAGATAAACCGTGGGATCATCTATATCCTTTCCAATATCATTTTTCTTCCATTTAACAGAATAACTAACTACTAAATTTTCAGAATTTCCTTATAAGTTACTATATCCATATCCATTCAGCCCCACACAATTATGACTCAATCATATCATATAAATAATAATAATAATAAATGTATACAAAAACGACCTAGCGTGAAGGTTGAAAACTGTGTAGGCCTTAGTAGCTGTCCTATTTTAAGTCGTTCTTATCAATCTACTATGCTTAATTTATACAGTATCTCTGTAGTGGATCAGCTTCTTTTTTTTTTTTTGGTTTCCATTTATCTCCTTTTCCTCTGTTGCTGCTGATGCCCTGCACCAGAATCTAGCTAGTCAAAAACTGCTTCTACGTCAGCCTTGAACGTTTTCAGGTAGGTATACATCTTTCAGCCTCAACTCTAATAAACATATTCCCTGAATTTTGGATTTATTGACCATTTTCTCAAACCCCTTTTGAGAATTTAAGTCTAGAATCCAAGATTTTTGGGGATTTATGGCTTTGAATTATGCGGATTTAAATCTATTAAGGAAGGGTCTGGACTATACCAGGAGAAATAGGAACTGGGTTGTTGCTTTAGGAGCTCTTGGTGTTACGGGTTATGGCGCTTATAGGGCTTATTGGTCACCCTCTATGGTTAGAAAGAGGAAGAGATTTTTGAAGCTCATAGGTGCTTTTGTTTCTTTAGCTGAGATGGTGTCTGATTCTGCTGATGTAATTGGGATTGTTTCGAAAGATCTGAAGGAATTCATTTCCTCTGAATCTGATCAAATCCCCAGAAGTTTGAAACAGATTTCTAAGATTGCTAAGTCAGATGAGTTTTCACAATCTATTGTTAAGGTCACAAGTGCGTTGACCATAGGAGTTGTGCGAGGCTACCAGCAAGAAACTGCGGTATATAGTGTTTCCGGAGCTGCGAATTCAGGTCTTTTCGACCAAGTTTTAGCTAAACTGTTTACTGATGCCGGGTCTGGTTTTGCTTCTGTAATTGTTGGGAGCTTCGCGAGGAATTTGGTTCTTGCTTTTTTTGCGGAGAAAAAAGGCAGTGCTACTGGTTCTGATATTGAATACTCTGTTCCAGGATGGGTTGATGTTCTATGCCAGGACAAGTGCAGAGAACTGATAGGGAATTGCATACAAATGTTTGTGAGCACTGCAGTAGCTGTTTATCTAGACAGAACAATGAACATCAATACCTACAATGAAATCTTTTCTGGGTTGACTAATCCCAAGCATGAAACCAAAATGAGAGACATGCTAGTAGCCATATGTAGCGGTGCCGTTGGAACTCTTGTCAAAACTTCTCATCAAGTTTTGACAAGTAGTGACATGGATATGGATACAACTTCGAAAATATATTCTTCTTTGCCTCTTAGTGTCAAAGCCAAGAAATTATTGGACGAAGATGAGAACATGTACACGGGGTGGACAAATAAAGCATCTTCTAATTCGGCAGAGGCAAGAAATAAGAGGTTTATTCTTGATTTGACTGGGAGGGTCACCTTTTTGAGTGTAAGATCTTTCTTGGAGTTTCTGCTGGAAAAGTTGTACGAGTGTCTGAGAAAAGGCATAGATATTGTCCAGGAGGAAGTTAAGACCCTGAGAAGAAGTGTAGATGTAATACAAGAGGAGGTGGTTGATAGGAGTGCTGAAGCTTGCAGGTATGTGAGTGGGAAATCTTCTGCTGCTGTTAGTGTTTGCCTCGCGTTGTGTTTGCAGATACTTAATGGTCCTTGGATCTTGGTTCCAAATTAGAAGTTTCCAATAGAATCCTGGGAAGGTAACTTTTTATTTGTTAAGCTTCCCAGAGTATTACATTTTTTAACCAAGGGATTCTTGGATAGTAAAACTGTGTAAGGTTGGTCTATCTTGTTGATTGATTGTATTTCAATTCAAGTTTGTCAAAGTAAATGTAACTATGCCCGTAATTTTTCTCTCGCTGCTCCTATACAATTGATCGCAAACTATAAAGTTGAGGTAACCCGTACTGGGCAAGCACGATGTAACAAATCTATGCAATGTGCTGCAGTCAATGAACATAAGATATTACGCTTTGAGAAACGAGTAAATATCGGCTTAAGGTTCAGAACTGTCAGCTGCGTTTAGCGCTGATGTTTATAGTTTTGGAACTGTCAGTTGCGTTCACCACTGATGTTTATACTTCTAAAATATGTCGGGACACAACAACATATCCATATGAATGGTGCTAATTCCCATGTTCTTTATTGTCTTGTTTGGTTTCGAGAGCCTTCCCCACCCTGTAGGTCGAGTGACTTTTTCAGTCGCCCTCTCCCTCTCCCCGTATATATAATCCCACAACTGGAGTTCAGGTGAAGTGTGTATGCAACAGACCTTACCCCTAGACTGGGAGGCAGAGATTGTTTCTGGTAGACCCTTAACATGGTGGGATATGGATCAACAATAAATACTCCTTTTTAGGTGATCTACAGGCAGCTGCCCAATCAAATTTGTTATTCCATTTGCATCCACCAAGCCAGTGCATAACAGAACCAAGAATATTAGTGTCAACGAGAGATCCTTCCAAAATTAAGAGGAATAAATTATGCTTCATGATATTATATTCAGTAACCATCATGCTTTCTAAATGATCAATTTTGATATTGACCACATCAACTCTTCATCCAAATACTTCAAAGAGAATATTCAAGTTCTAGTTGCATCACTCAGATGCAGTAAACAGAGGAATGGGAAAAAATAAAAGTGACGTAAAGTAACATAGGCACAATTTTATCCCAATAGACATGCAATAGTTCTCCTGAACCATAATGCCACGGGGATTGCTCTTGCGTGTCTATTTCAAAAAGGAAAAACGCGGATAATTTTGATTGGGCAGGATGAAATTTCCAAGGCATTGTGTCATAAACTATTTGTACGAGTATGTGTCTGCATAAAGCATTTCTAAAGAGTAATTGCCAACAGAAAAATACAATGATATCAAGCTTAGATATGCGTCTGACAAACGCTATGAGGTGCTTACATCATTTTCTTTTGCGGCTTGTTCCTCCTGGAGTTTCTTCTTCCAATATTCATCAAGTGGTTGTGCAAATATAGCTTTCCCAGATACAACTCCAATTCTACAGTTTGGCCAAGTAAATGATTAAGCAAATGGATATAAAAAATACAATGCAAGTAAAAGGTGCTAAATTATTGACTGAGGTCCAGAGGATGTAAGCCGTAATTTCTGAACTGTAGAGAATAACATGCATATGTCAAAGCTGTGTCAGCAACTGCTCTGGTAAGAAAGGCATGAAGCTGTCTTACAGGAAGAATACGCTATATCTAATCTCCCATAATTGTTACTTCTACTATGAACTATGTACTCCAGAAATTTAACTTGGATCCAACAAAATCGGTGCATAACACTCTGTTCATTGGCATATTAAATTTTTATTTAATGAGGTCACTCATGCCTCACAAACACCAAGCTGGAAAAAGGAGCCAAATTCATCAAAGGTAATGATTCAAGAAAAGGCAGGCTAGCAATATTTTCAAGAGAATAGAATAACGAGAAGTACCAATACAACAATTACTTAACAGGAAGACGAGGAATAAAAAGGGAATGCAGAAGTTAGTATGTTAAAGGACTAGAAAAGGCAGCAATAGCTCTTAAGAAACATAAGACAGTCTTCTCTCTAGCAAGGCCCCTCAAAATCAAAATGTTGGTAAAGAAAAAGAGGAAAATGAAACAGAACGTTTGACAAATTTTAGGATTTCTATTCAGGTTGCAGATACGTCACCATGGCATTTTTACAGTAATGTTCGTTGAAGGTTCAACGGAAAAGAGCTAAAATAATACTGGGCTTATACGCTTGCTTTGGGTATCTATGTGAAAGCAGATTTTCCAACTCTTTACCTTGAAGAAAAGAGGAATCCATCTGCCATTAAATACTTCACCTGAATCTAACCCCCCCACCCCCCCTCTACCGCACCACCGCACACATCACCATCACCTCCAGATGCTTCTCACTTATCTCTGACTATATGACGAAGATTCACAATGCAGTACTAAGGATGTGACAGCTCCAACCTGTGAACTGTGAAGGACAAGGGCAGCGATGATTCTTCTAATTTTTTTCCTTTGATAAAACCCTTCTCTATCTCTAGGTTGTCAATACATCAAAATGCACAGAAGTAAATACATCACAAATACAACAATGCATGCTTCGCAACCATACACCATATATATCAGAAAGCACATTGTCACATAGTCTGATGACCATAGCAGCAAAAGCATGTCAAAGGGTACATATAACAGAAGCTAGGAAGACAAAAGGGAAAAATGAGAGAATGGATATAGCGTTTCTTTTACACTTCGTCTCTCTATTTTGTTGGTGGAGAGGTTGAATCGCTTTTAGCAATGGTCAAAGGAAATTCATGTCCATCTGCATGTACGGAAGGAGGAGCTAGATCTTATGGATTGTCTCATATTCCTTACTGTCCCAACGAAAATTTGGTAGTTGGATCAATATCGATCCCCAAAAACACTTAGATATTTCACTGAGGTTTTAGGCTCAATTCAGTTGCTATGCAGAATAGATTGTGTCTATCAAGTTGTAGTATCTTTGATTTTCAGGAAGTCTAAAATTTTGTCTTGGCAGGTGAAGTGAGCTTAAACACAAACTTCATTGTTGGAGAACAATAGGAATCACAGAAACCAAGAGAAAACAAACAGCAAGCTCGATTTAGGACAGGTCAAACATGGTCTTCACTAAACACTAATTTGAGACTTCAACCAATACCATACTTAAACCTACCAGTAAAAAACAGAACACAAGCAATTGAAGTAACAACCATAGAAATTTCTCTCTTAATCATTAGGCTAACAGAAACTTCTATTCTAACTCGCACTAAATGAAAACATTATTAGTACTACATTTCTTCGATCAATTACACTTCAATTAACGACCATGAAAAATGGCGGCTCTTTGGCATTTCTTCAAACACCTTTGCTTCAATTCATGATTAATTAGAAATCAAAATCAAGATCACGTAATGGTCTTCTTTTCTGGTTTCCCGTTGCTATTTGGTCAATAACCTTGAAAGGAAATGAATCCATACACATGCTAATTTTAAGCAACACTAATACTAATGGTAATAAGAAACTTACATGACTGCGCCAATTACTAGTGGAAACGACAAAAATCTTCTCCTGAACATCTTCTTCTAGTCTTCTCTCAGTTTCCGGCTTGAAAAGCAAGAGATCGGAGCTATCAACATCGGCTGGTGGTGCTAATGTTTTAGATGAATTACATTCACGTCTTCTATTCCTTAATATAATTCCACAATTGCCCTTATACTTTTAGATTTTACCTTCACTTCTTCTATTCCTTAATATAATTCCACAACTGCCCTTATACTTTTAGAAATTACCTTCAACTACCATCCAATTGCCTCAACTTCTTTGTATTGAATGTTTGATGAACTATCTTTGCACACCTAATGTTATTTGATCTATTTCATTAGGTTTATTTACCATATTTCTGAAGTTACCAACCCTTGATTGGTCAACCATTTACATAACATTAGCTTTTACATTTAAAATATTATTAGTAGTACATTTTATATTATATTTGTGTAATGGTGAATAATGTAGTTTTGAAAGTCACTCAATTATACTTTCTTAACAAAAAGTCACTCAGTTTTAATTTTTAATTCAAAAGTCATTCAAGTATAATTTTTTTTTTATAAAAAGTTATTCAACTTTAATTTGTGACTCAAGACTTATTCAACTATAACCACAGATTGAGTGGTTTTCGAATTAAAAATTAAAATTGAGTCATTTTTTTGTGAAAAATGACAATGTTAAATATTGTATCTCAAAAGCACTGAAATTGATCTTCGTCATCTAATTTGTTACTGCAATGGAAAAATGTCATGCTGGTCGATTGTTAATACAAAACATATATATGAATTGTTGCATGCTATTTAAAGGACATTTAATTGCACCTGTTCCAAATTAAAGAGTTCATATCAAGAAAATTAAACAATAAATAATAACATGGGTGTATTGATTATCTAATGAATAATGATATATGAATCGTTATACATGAATTTAGGATTCTATAGTCAAGAATCAGCTTAGCCTGTATTTTATTGTTAAAAAAAGACCACTTTCTAAAATAATAATATAGTTAATTCTCGTATACCTTATGCAGTTGTTGGAGGCGGATTTTATTCGTAAAATAAAATTGTGTATATTAGAAAAATGCAGCCACCTTGAGATACAATCAATTCAACTAGCTGACAATTGTCAAAGATCTTGTCTTATTAGAGCATTATTTTTAAGATGAGGCAGGAAAATATTCTTTTATTGATCACATCAGCTAGTTCTATAGCAATCCAGTTTCTTTCCATGTTCTTTTTTTTTTTTTTTTTGGTTTTCATTCTCCTCCCATTTCTAATATCCCGCATATTGAAACTCGATTAGATTTAATATTATATACTGTAGGTCTCAATATATCCCTCGATAAAATAACATAAAAATAATATTTTTTCTATTTTTGAATGAATTATTTAATTTTACTCGTAATAACATGCTCTTATAAATGTCACAAATAAGTACGTTTAAATTTATAAATTCTAGAATACTTGTGTAATTATACCAAAATGTGTTCTTTCCTAATTGAGCTATGTGCCCAATGAAAAGCTTGCCAATTGCCATATATAAAGCAAAACAGAAAGAGGATGGAAGAGGAAGATTTGTATGTTATTACATGTTAAAGTACAGGAAAAATCAAAGGGACAGATGTACAGTGAGGCAATTTTATATGTGATATATAACTATCTCGTGTCCTTTCAATGTACCCTCAGAATAGAACAGTTCTAAGGATTCTGATTTTGGGTATAGATATAGTCAAGGTGAGCAGCCAAAGTCCTCCTTTCTAGACATTCTTCATCCTGCCATCCCTTGCAGCTCTCGACAACATCCTGAAACGTAATAATAACAAAATATTAAATCATGGTCTAATGTTTGATCATAAAATCTACTCAAAAGAGATCTCTAAGTAGTGGTCTGTAACTATAAGGACCATAATAATCTCAAGAGAAATAACTTTGGTCACCTGGTGTAGGGCGGCCTCGTGAAAAGCTGGCTCAGGGCGAGAAGCATTGGACAGAGCAAAACAGAGGAGAAGGATAATGAAGAAAAAACTGGTATTGGCTTTAGACATATTGATCAATTGGTTGTTAATTTGCTGCTTGTTTCTTAGGACTCTTACTATATAGCTCTATATGAAGCATGTGTTATGTGATGGGGTGTATTTATAGTGCAAAATGGAGAACCAATCTCAAAGATTGAGTGTGAACTAGGATTAGTTAAATGGGCGACTTCTGATATATTTT
This sequence comes from Solanum ossicruentum, assembly GCA_025774065.1. Taxonomy (NCBI): domain Eukaryota; kingdom Viridiplantae; phylum Streptophyta; class Magnoliopsida; order Solanales; family Solanaceae; genus Solanum; species Solanum ossicruentum. Next base: position 26,563,928 of record JAOTQR010000045.1, on the reverse strand, counting down.
GACTAGATATAAGTATGTACAAAGTCTTTTCGCAATTTAGGGTGGAAGAATAACGAATCTTCAAAGGGGGTATTAATTAACGGCCACCGCGAGAATTTAATGAAAGAAAAGTTTGCATACATAACGCCATTGATTCCCTAGCTATTGCAAGTAGTATTCACTGTTTTTTTCCCACTTTTAAATGCTTAGCAAAATTGGACTGCCGTATACTCCTTCCGTCCCATTTTAATTAAATTTATGAGCTGATACACACATATTAAGAAATGTATTCAAAGATAAAATTTTAACTATACTTTTCACTATTAACTTTTGTAAAGTCATAAATATATAGTGTAATTTGTTTTCTAAAAAATATAAAACTTCAATAAATGAAATGACAAATATAGAAAAAGTTTCAAATATTCATCTTGAACTTTGAACAATTCAACTATTTTGAACCTTTGGAAAAACCTCAAAATTTTAATTAAGTTAGGACAGATAGAGTATTTTATTAATAATGATGTAAGTTCACAATTACTTAATAAGGGTATAGTTTCACTTAATTATAAACCATGGTTACAAATTACAATTTAGCAACATTTCCCATTAAGTGTGGAATCCACTATTTCAATTTATATAAGAATTGAGAAAGAGATAATTTTCCCTTTTATTTCTTCTGTCTAAATTCAATAATCTTGTTCCTTTGATTATCTCAATCATATGAATTTGAATTTTAAATCTTCTTCTTCTCCCTCAGAATTGTGCTTTTCCATCCTAATTTTACAATTTATTTTCAGATAACTATCGAAACACGTATAAACTTTACTTTTTTAAAAACGAGAAAAGTAATAATCTCTATTTTATGTATTGTGGTGTGTATATCATATATGTAATATGTTTGCATATAGGTATATGTATATATTTATATAATCTCGCCCATAAATTTTCTCTCTCGGTCCAATGATTTTATTTTTTTAATCATCTCAATTAATCACTTTTGAATTTTGAATCTTCTCCTTCTCCCGCGCTCCCCCTCCTTATCATGCAATTCATTTTCAGATAAACGCCAAAATCCTTATAAACTTTACAATAATTTGAGTATTTCATTAATTCAGGAGTATTAATCTCAAACAGGCAGAGAAATCAGTAAAATTGTGAGATGCAAATGTGAGTATTCGATTTACACATGTTGGGTAGAGTCAAGTGATTTTCATGATACTAGGGGCGTTCTGTTTTTCTACCTGGTCCAAGCTAAGCATTGAGTAAAACACGTGTAATGGTCCAGACATTCTAGAATAAAATAGAAATTGAAAATTTAATCCTAGTCTTGTTGTTATAATAGTAGTTTTATTTTGGTGTTAATACTGGTCTAGTCTTTGTGGATATTCTGGAGGAAAGCGAAATATGGGTACAATGTCAATATGCATGCATCTCTAATTTGCTACAGCTCTTTAAGTAGTTGACAGAAATAGAATAGTCATTTTGTTGGAAAGTACTGCAGGTTCACATTTTTTATTTCTTTTCTTAATGATGGGCAAAGAATTTATACATATTTATGATGATACAGTACAATTTTCTTATGTGTTACTTTGTTATCACGAACATGAATATGTTGGAGGGGAACCCTAGCGGCAATACTAGTCCAAGAATACAGTCTGGGCCGAGGGGTCGTACGAACCTCTTTTTCTTTATATTGTTTCCTTTTTCCTTTTTTGAATATTGAGTACAATAAATTTGATATGTTATATTACCATAATGAGGATTACAAAAAAAATTATCTCTAAATAAAACAAATTAATACTGTGTGTGCTATATTTTAAGTCATCATTCTTGTTGGTACTTGAATTCAATATGTATTGTACTCCTATATATAAAAAAATAATTTTATAATTATCATATCTCTTTAGAAGAAGATCTCTTTTGTATCATGGTAGCTTGTGATTTTCTGTTATAAATATAATTAAGATGGAGAATCCAGGTGAGAAGATGTCAAATTACATTTGCGACCACGGAAAGATGTGTATACATTACATTGAAGAGGGAAATAATAAATCAGAACTACAGTTATGAAGTTATCTCTTTTTTTGACAATCAATGTGAAAATTACCATTAATAAAACAATCATATATAAACTAGGAACACTTTGTCTCACCTCAAACCTCTCCAACGATAAAGAGAGGAAAACCTCATAAAGATCAACACCTAGTGTTGACACCCAATTTTGTCCGGATTTTTCATAAAAAATATGTTAAATTATTCACGGGTTTTATTTTTATTTTTAACAATTTTTAATCATAATTTTAAAAAAAAAAAAAAAATCCCGCGTGCGTGGGGCCCACCCCAGACAGGGGGACAAGGCATGGGGAATCTTGTCCC
>JAOTQR010000045.1:26515840-26535822 GCA_025774065.1 Solanum ossicruentum | reverse complement strand
GAATCATAAGTTAATTAGATGTTTTTATAAATACTTTATCAAAAAAATAGAAAAAAAAACTCAAAAATATGAGAATTTCGAAAAGAAAAAGTCTAAAATCGAGAAATTTGAAAAAACCCGAAAAATCTGAAAATCCGAGAAAACCCGAGTTTTTTTGGTTTAATTTGATTTTTATATTTAAAAATTCAACATAAATAATTAGATTTAATATTTAAAAAATTTGAACTAACCCGATCCATACACACCCCTATTACTTATATCGTTGGAACTTTATGATTGTAGATGTAATCGGTCATAATTAACGGTTTAAGATGAATTCTAAACATCTCGTTCTTTAGAATCATAAAGTTCATGATTTTTATGATAAATTACTTTATATAAGAATGATTTATCAAGACTAATAGACTATTAAGAGAAAATTGCTTCTTTAGCCATGAAAAATATTACTCTCCTTCATCCGACTTTTCCGCACAGTCTTGATGGAAGTGATAACAAATACATTAGACATGTCAACAAACAAGATCGATTAGAGGTCTAAAATTAAATTTTAGAGAGAGGCTCTAAATTCTTTTAAATTAAGAGATTTTCGTAATTTTTTAAAAGAGTAGGAATTTTAGGAAATTGTGCAGCTATATATTTATTTAATTTTTAATTAAAAAACTAACTTTCATCTTCAATAAAGAAATTTCACTAAAAGGCAGGAGAAAGGGTTTTCAATTCAGTGCAAATAATGATGCTTTCTTCTCCTATGCATATTGTTCTAAATCGATCTGCAATGGAGTTGAACTTTCATATCCATTTTGAGAATTTGACAATTACAGCTCCAGCGTTCCTCAATATTGTGGTTATTCAGGATTTGGAATCAATTACTCAAAATATCAATCACGTCCAGTTATTTACCTTTCATACCATTCTTTCTAACTTATAATCATAGATTATACAAAATATTCTCTCACTCTAGTTGGCACTAATGTTTTCGAAGTGCAATGCCCTAGAGCACGTCACAACCTTACCTTAGAGAAATTTGTTAGTAATTTCTAATTTGTAGACGCACATATTAATATGTTATCGTTAAAGAAACCTATTATATAATCTAATAGAGTATTAAATAAAGTTTTGGGCAGTAAGTTGATAATATAACTAATTCATTTAATCTCAGAGACATATATGATCTTAGATAAGATTTTTTTAATTCTTATTTTAAAACTTCTTATTGCTAAGACGACGACTATATGAACTGTGAATATTAATATTCTATAAGCAATATATGTATTTTGAAAAAAAAATGAAGTCCTTTTATTTGATTGAGTGTTTCCATTATATCATTATCTTCTTGTATTTTTTTCTTAACACTTTCAATTCAATTAGTGGCTTGTTTGATCGAAGAACATCCTCTCATTTTTTCTTTTTTATTAATTATTATCTGTTAAAAATTCATCAAAGGCATCTTTTGACATTTATTATTCGTCAAGTTTTTTTTCCTTTCTTTTCGTAAAATCAGATTCATATTTTTTAATTGATATATTTAAATTAAATAAGTTTTGATAATAACTAAAACAAGAACATACATATTAATAAATTAAGACTATCAACAATAACAAATTTTTCAGAGAAAAACTACTATAAAATAAAATTGGAATGATAAAATCTGATTAATGAATTTAATAAGTTGATATAACAATATTAAAATAGCGTTGAGTTCCTTCAGTATAATGATTGTTTGTGCCTTGTTGCACCTCTTGAAATTTTGAAAGACACCAAAAAAATAATTCTTTTGTAACTTGTGAGAAAAAAAGAACTTGTGAGAAATAGTATATTAAAAGTTTTTGTAAGAGAAAGTTCAATATCGAGATTAAAAATAATAAAATAAAAAATAGAAAGATGAGCATAAGATAATTAATAATATAGGGTCAAATTATTAAGAGATTTTTAAGGATGTACGATTTTCCACATGTTAGTCCCATAAATTATACCATTTCCTTAGGAAAGTAAGGAAAAACGTCTTTTTTCAAAAAAAATTACGTGATTTGTTTTTAAATTTGAAAATACACATAACTTTTTTGTTTAATAATATCTATACATACTTCTTTTTACAAAAAATGAAATCTCCAAAATTATGTGATCTAAAGCAGTGACTTTAGTGACCTACCGGCCTTTCAATTATTATGCATCTGTTTGCGACAAACTGGGGCCAGTTACTAAGGATATCATGCTTTGGCGAGTTTTACGTTTTGACATCCTACAGCAATTAGTAGCAATCTTATTTTTCCCTAAGGGGTGACACCTATTCTTAAAAAAAAAAACAACATTGTTTTACAAGGTAAAAGTTTTAATTCTAAGTAAATATACTTATATTTTCCTTATTGTTTTTGTTTATAGTTTTTTTTTTTAAATATTGTTAGATCCTTAAAATAAAATTATTAATTTCATCACTGATCAACAATCGTATCTTTTTATCGACAATACAGGTAAGCACACACAATTGTTTCATTGTATTTCTTAAATTCCGTCTAGCGAGAAATTACTTACCAATTAAATTTTAAATTAGCCAAACAAAAACTATGTCGTGGACCAGACATGTTACATGTATTTTCTTTTGCTTTTAAGCATTTGACCCATGAAATTGTGATCTGAATTATAACCTAATCCAATAAACCCATAACAAAAAAGGTAGCATATGTCATTCCCATTTTCATTTTGAATTCCCTTTCACCAAAAGTAGTGTGGGTTCATTTATACAATAAACGCCAATTTCATTTTCTAGTGCGCAAGTTGAGTGAATATTTTACATTAGGTGCTACGGATATTCCCCACGTAAATGTATCATGTATGAAACCAATAAACCACCATGGATAAAGAATTTTAAAGCTATTAAAGAAAAGTTATTTTGAACAAGTAAAATTGTATCTTTTTCTTCATTTTTGTTCTATTTTTTTTTCTTTTGTTTCCTTTTCTTTTAAAAAGGGTGAATGATTGGAAAAGCATCACCGCTAAACATAAATAATTGTCATGTTACCACTGTATATATTTTTTGTGGACCCTTACATCAATATATCGGATTTAATATTAATCACTTTGCAAGGTTGAGGTTTACATATCCAGGGGTATAAATGACGTATCCTGATATGCAAATTATTAACCCAAATTAGAATTGACCAACTTACATTGAGCTAAACTATTGCTTTTCCTCAATCAAATGACTGAATTCATTTTGGTCAAACAAAATAATTGCAAAATATTAACAAGCGTAAAGAATAAATTTTCCTGCTTGTGAAAGAATGGACAGAATTCTAGAACAACTCAAAATTGAGAACTAAAAATACTTAACTTTGGAACAGAAGGTACTGTATATTAACGTACGTTTCTTTTTCTTTAATTCACTTTTGGTGGGGTAAGATGACGGTATAATAAAGTAGTAATAATTGTCGAATCAATCGGTGCGGATAGAATAGACAGGTGAACAACCTGACATAATAAGATAGAGAAATTTATTTATATCATTTGGGATACTATTCATAATCTATCATCGTATATTACATTATGTTATATTTTATCGTACACGATTGTTTTAACGAATGCAATATTTGAATAGATTATATTATTCTCTGTTACTACGTAATGCACATATTCATAATTTGAATGATAAAACTACATTAAACTATAAGATATAGGTAAAGCTACTATGAATAGGGTGGGTAAATGATGAAATAGAATTTTAAATAACAAGACTATGAGAAGAATATATTAAGGTAACTATGTCGATCATTACACAAAAAAATCTTTTCATTGTTATCTAAAATGTATTTATAATATAATTTATTGTATATAGTAAAACAAGTAACAACCATCCAATCAAGGTGTATGTTGTCAAAGATAATAAGGTGGTTTTCTCTATTTAATTTAATGGTAGGTCACATCCCCATATAGAGAAAAGGTACGTTTACCAATTAAGTGTTTCGAGTGTGCATGTTTTTTGTTTCAAAAAGAAAAAAAAATGGACATATTTCGCTTCCTTTCTTCACCTCGAAGTTTATTAAGATGAAAGAAAGGCACAAGTATCAGATTGTAATTCATGTTTAGCTTCACTTTTCCAACCTGATTTAATAGTGTTAGAAGTACATATACAAGTGCTGCATTTCAATTTTCCACTGAAGAATCTCAAGTTTATAAGTGCAAGTAGTCTCCAAATTTGGAAAGGTATTAGTCACTAAGATTCAATTTGTGTAACTGAGCATACATATAAAACTTGCAAACTAGAGAAATCCTAAGAATATCCACTACACTCCTTAGACTGTTCGACTCCACTTGTAGGATTACCTTGGATATGTTTATTGTATCACTTTTGCAAAACCAAGGTTTTGTTAGAACTTAGAACCATATGGTGTCGTATAACCTAGAAATTAGTTTTCATCATTATATGTGGCTGACAGTGCTGGTTAGAGATTTATAAGGGAGCAGAGTATCAAAAGCTCTTCAGCTTTTGAAATTGCTTGTGAAATATCCAAGCTAAATCCAGCAGGCCCCAGGGATAATCATTTTTCATAGAGCAGAATAAGTGAGAGTACTGTGAGAGACCTGTGAGAAAATGATAAAATTAGGATAATAGCCAAAGAACTTCTGTCAGTAGTTGGTAGGAACTAGGAAATGTCTGAAATGTGTCACTATCTTCTCCCACCTAATCTCTGCATTATTGTTTTTGCAGTGAATTCAAAAAAGAAATTAAAAAACATCAGTCCAATTGACAGCCGAGAGTCAAATGGCTCCATGTCGTCAACTTTATAGACCTACAGCACAAACAGAAATTGGGAAATGGTTATAAGCCGATCGTCCTGTCATAAAGTATTTAAATGAAAAGCTTGAAAGCATAACCATTTCACACAGATAACAAGTTTTTTCCAATATTTGGGGGGAAATGAAGGCGGCATTGGACCAAGACGTACATTCGTACAGGAAATTTAGCCAAAAATCACAATGATTGAACGCCTACTTTACAAGGAGTGGTCAAAATTAAGGTGAAACTACAAAATTGTCTATAAGATCACCTGTAAATATAAATCATATGCTTATGGGAGTAGTTTCTAACTCCACCAAATATAGCCACCAGGTTGGCATGGAAAGGAAAGGAAGACGGAGAATCAATATTTAAATGGCTTTGATTTTTTTGGCCACATCTAGTGCACTATGGTTCGGTGTCAGCACAACATATGCTTTCTTAGTCCCATCAGGCATGATTGATGTATTTATTTTCTTCATTTCAATCTTAAACAGCTTCTTTACAGCATCCCTTATGCTTTTCTTGTCAGCATCTTTATGAACAACAAAAACCAAAGTATTGTGACGTAATATATTCCCCATTGTAGACTCCGTTTTCAGAGGATACTGGATGACCTGGTAATATTCGATTTTGTTCCTCAGTGATGCACTATTGTTGAAACGCTTGGGATTTCTTTCCATTCTCAACATCTTCTTTCGTTCACATGAGACTGAATTTTGGATATTTAATACATGACTATTGGTTGATTCATCTGATTTCACTTTAATGGCATATTCTAGCTTTTGTTTCTTGGCATCTCCCTCTTTGTGGCCGTCAACTTCACAAAATACAGGACACAGAAACCCTGGTAGAAACTGAGAACGTCTAGCACTGAAGCTTGTCAGCATTTCCTGATTTAAAAATAGGATCAGAAAACCAAGTTTCCTTATAGTGCAACTGATGCTGCAAACTAAACCTGTTTTCTAGTTCTTGACAGTGATGCTGGCAACATTAAAAAATGACGGATCACATAGCATAGATCAACTGTCACTTCCATCAGCAAAAAACATTGTAGGAACATAATCTTCCATTTGCTGTTTGCCTTTTTATTTGTTACCTTAGGTAAAAAGAGGTGAGGACCACGAATCATGAGAGAAATCTCAATAACATTCAAGCAACTTGCCACATTTCCTTATAGATAACTGCATATTTAGACTTCCGATACACTCAATTTGAAAAGCCTTGAAGTATCTTATTCATGTCATTCAACAAACAAGATGCTAATACAATTCTAATTATAACAATAAACACTAGATGATCAAACTATCCTAGTGTGAAGAACTCAAAGTAAACTTAATTAAATCCACATTAGATCCACCAGCCACCTGTACCAAAGACAAAAAAGGTAGTGGGGCATAAACATATGAGGATGACACACTACGAATTTCAGAAATTTACCAACAAAAAAGTCATAATCCGTCTCAACATATATGACACATCTTCTGTTATGGGACTACCCAAAATGTTTTACATCATTCAATTGGAAAATATCAATCTACACAACTGTCAGAGCTTTTAAGAAACAAAATATCTCATCTTTGATGTAGTGTTTTTTTCTATAAAATTAACTTTTCAACCATTATTTTAATTTGTTTTTTTTTTTTGGTGAAGATTAATAGAAGTCAATTTATCATCTTCAACATTTTGTCAAGTCAAGCACCATCACATTAACGAAACAAAGGGTATATTTCAAACTCCATTAAACACTTTTTCACCAGAAACTCAGGAATATTTAACTTCAATAAACATTTCTGCAACAGAAGTTAACATATGAAAAAGAAAAATAAGGACATCATTCACAGTATGCAAATATGATAAGACACACCTTGTGAACTTCACAGTGACTCAGTAGTAAAGTTAATTGGGATTTCTGCATAATGCAAACTCTGTTGCCAAGCATCTAAGCAAAATGTCTGCCAAAACAACACAGTATATTGAGGGAGCGAGTATTCCACATAGGAATACATGTCAAAAGTATATAGCAATCACTGACTCTATAATCACGCCAGTCTAGATTAACTTGGGTATAATCCCATTGTAGATCCAACAACGCACAGATTCCTTTTAAACAATCAATAGTTAAAGCAAGCACTTTAATCCAGATAGTCAAAACAAAGCACTTCAATCCTGAAACTGCAAACTTCACTTTCTCCTGATTTAAAACAGGAGATAGAAGTTAATAGTGATAGCTACATTTCCATCCTAACTCAATTTCAAATAACTTTATAACCTTGACTCATACTAACGGTCAACAGATGTATGTATTGTGCTCTGGTAATTTATGAGAGGACGAGAATGAGAATGTCGACATTATTAGTGAATGGTAAAGCAAATAGGGGGAAAAAATGGACACATCTAGGTGATCATCCAAAAAGAAAGAAAGAACATATGTTTTCTCAGGCATACAGCAGACTCATTTTTTGATGATTAACAAAACTTTCTTCTTCTTCTTCCCTTTTGATAAAAAATATTGCCTCCAAATACATTTTCCACGATACTTTAATAAAAAAAAGTTGATATTCTGAAGAATGGCAGTATATCCAATGGAAACATGGGAGCATAGCTACATTCAACGCTGAGTAAACATCAAAACCAGAGGAGTTGACATGAAATATGGATTGTTATTTGAGCTCAAAATAATTGACCACAAGAATTAAAAATCTTAAAATCACAGAGATGGAGTTTCTGAATTATACCCAATTCTTCAAACATTTCATCTAGCAGTTCTCTTATTTCAAGATTTTTTTTCTTGGGAACAAACATAAGATATTTGAGTTGAGTTGAACAACCGAAATTTGTTTACTATTGGAAGAAGGAAAAAAGAAGATATGAACTTGAACTTATGACATATTACGGTTTTACGCAATGATGATTCCCAATCGCTCTATCATTCTCGATATTTGAAGGTCATATCAGGTCCCTTTTTTTTATAGTTCTTGTAACAACCAGAACCTGATGATTCTCTTTTGTCTCAGGAAATTAAGGCCTGAAGATTGAGTGCCCTGATGGCCCAAACCAGAACAGCTCTTTAACTCTAGATATCTGTCTTGTCAACGATGGTGCCTTTACCATTTCATGAACTTGTATAAATCCTACTAGCTATTTGCTACACAATTAAGATCAGACCAACATTCCATGTTAAAGAGCTAGATTGTAAGTCATTGGAACAACATTAGTCTTGAAGGAAATACTTAATCCAAGCAATATGCATTATAATTGAAGAAAGCACTAAACTGGAGCAAAATGCAAAGCTGGACTTGGAGCTAGTTCTTACATCACAGAGGAATGCATAGATACTTTACAAAAGGATCAAAACTAGCATAACAAAAAACATATATAGCTTGAATTTCACTTCCAATACATCACCCTGGTAAGATTCTTCAAAAGTTCACTATCTTTAAGAATCACACACACATCTGTTGATATATTTTAAAACTCCGAGCAACATAGCAAAAGATAAAACCAAAACTAAAAAGTATTCCCACTTAAAAATTGTGTTTGCAAGCAGTGATTCAACAAATAGAAGATTACGATATATATCTACATATATACATCTTCCAAATAAGTATCTAGAAATTAGACAAAACTACTAGTGAAAAATATAACATGTATATATGTCTGCTTGGAGCTGGAAAGGAAAAAAACTCACATCGCTGGTCCGACGGAAATTACCGAGAAAAGAACAGAGCTTTATAGAGGAAGAAGACTCATGAAAGGGAACAACAGCGAAAGAAAACGTGGCCCCGGTGAATGATGCTGAATACCGGAATATTTGATCCTTGCGCCGGCTGGAACAAAAAATAGCCGCCGGAGATGCTATCGCAGCAGCCATAGGACTTGGGCGGCGCCACCAACAACAGAGCAACGAATAAATCCAGAATGAAAAAATATTAGGGTTTTGGAGAAGAGGAATCGAGAAGGAAACAAGCTTTCTCGTTGGCGCAAGCTGAACATCGCACGAGGCACTACGCGCGAGAGAGGGTGGTTCGCAAATATTCTGCCTTTAAATATTATTGCATTCTGGTCCCTGTATTTGTATATTATGTGTGTGTTAAATTTTTAATTGTCAAATTATGACGCTAAAATAATCACTCTATTAACATGCTAAGTTACTATTTTATCCATATTATGATAGGGTTTGATACATAGTTACTCATTATACTTTTTATGGATATTAATTCATAATAATAAATTGATAATATAATAAAAAAAATTATCTTACCTCGATTTATTAAAAATAATAAGTAAAAATGAAAAAAATCAAATTAAAAATAAACAGAGATAGTGTGTAATTTTGTACCTCTACCAGTTAACAGACTTTGAAGTAACCATCTGTATGGAACAAGAAATAGCTACCCACTATCGAAAACCACACACAACAGTCATAATTTAGTGAATTTACCTATACCCTTTCCCGTAGCTCTCATTTTTTCACTCTTTCATGATTCAAATTTACAATATTATGGGTGTTTAATATTTGACCAATTCTGTCGTATCCTTTTGATTCAACCTTCAATTACTTTTTTTTTTCCTTATTACACCGTTCCTTATACAAAAATAAATATGTATTTCACTTTAGTTTATTTTAACAAATTAAGAGAATTTTATTATCATCTTCATATTATCTTAGTATGTATTAAATAACTATGTAAATTATAGTGATAGTCCAATTTAGAGTTCCAGAACATCATTATTAATGTTTATTCAGTAAAATAGGCTTCTAATTAAATTTTTCTCAGAGTATGTGGCGCCAAGTAATAGAAAAAGGAAGAGTATTTGCTTTGTTAGCAACAAATTTCCTTATTACATTAATTGACTCGATAATCTCCATTTTGAATCATTTATCCGTAGAGGCTAAATGGGTAAATCGTCCGAATTTTGTATTGTATAAGTTACAAGCACAAACTTTACCAGAAGTTTTAATTTGGGATAGGAAGACAATCTAGAATGTACTCCCTATTCGTTTGTTATAACAGTAACAATTTAATTCAATTCAAAGCAGTGGCTCGGCCACATTATTGTTCACCATGGCCAATTGGATTCTAGGAGTTTGAATCGACTAGCTAGTCACTTCTAAAATAAGAGATAACAAAAGATCAGCTCGTAGTTGTTGTATTATTGCTGGGTTAAGAAATAATAGACCATCAAGTAGCTAGACAGGATGTTGATTACACATATACCATTATATAAAACAAACACATGCACATATACCACATGAAAAATATACTAAGAACGAATCAATCAGCTCTAAAATGGACATATAGTTAGTTAGCTTGGACAAAATATATTATAGTATTCATTGATCGATCATATATAAATTTGGACACACTTGACCTGAGTAACGATATAAAAATCAATCATCGTGAGTTCTCGTCAGGGGTCTGTATCTCCCTCTATGTCTAGATCCAGGGATAGGAGGAAGATTTGATGATTTCACAAAGTTACCAACTTTCACTTCATCTAAAGACTGCTTGCAAGAAAAGATACAGAAATAATTGCTCTTCTTTGATCCCTTTGACGATCCACTATTATTAGAAGGCCTTTTGGTGTTGTTTCCGAGAGTAGTACTTTTTGTGCACTCAATTAACGCGGCAACAAAAGGATCATCACGTAACTCAATTATTGGAGGCCGAAAGGCTGCAGATGGAGGCGGAGGCAGCATCTTTTCCCCCTTGAAATGATAATTAGAGGAAGAGAAATTTTCGTGCCGCATGAAATATTTAGAGACGCCAGGTGAATCTTCCCATGAAAATGCTACACTACTACTTCTTGTATCAAGTATTCCTCGACTCATTTTTTTTCTTATGTATGTTTGGCATAAAGTGATCATCTTGCCATCTTGGCTTTTAACTTCACCGGAATAGCTTAGCTAACACACTAAGACCGAGTTCCTTGTAAGGACCAACAATTGAAACAACATCAAGAAAAAGACTATGTTGCTTGGAGAAGAATTTAAGAGGCCCTTAATTAGTTCAATAATTTGTAGCCTACTTTGTTATTTGCTTTACTTCTACATAATACCCCTTATCATCAAGAAAAAAATTGAAATTTCCGAAATCAACAAAGTTTTTTCTTGACTGAAATTTTTATATATTTTTTTAAGTTGTTAATTGTTGTATCTTTTATATAGTTTTTAAATAAATAAATTTTATTTTTAAAAAATTAAAGCTTCTATGTTCAAATTTGTAATCGTTTCAATCTCGAAATTTCGAAAAAGTATGATCTTTTGTTGTCATGTCAGCAATAATATTTTTCTAGACCGGGACCATCTCTATATTGTTCATTGACTACTTGTTGACAACATCTGCATCACAAGAAACAGATTAAGGTAAAATGTCACCATCTTTTTTGTTTCTCCAATACATGATCACATTTGATCAAGACATATATATTTAGGTAAGATGGATGATGTTCTTCTTGACATTTTCTTGTAATAATGATTACTTTAAACTACTCTTATGGTCTCAAAACAGATGAGGGTTCTTCGATACGGCTGTAACACATTAACTTAATTAATTTTCAGTAAGAATCTGACATATTAATAATACTATGACTTCTTAAAAATGTATCATTAATTCTTTAGATATACGTTGTATATTATTAATTCTTTAGACATACTCCCTCAGTTTCATTTCAGTTGTCATGATAAAGTCCTGCACAATTCTTAAGAAAAAATTAATTAAAAGTGTTATTTGATTAATATTAAAAAACTATTTTTAATATACATAATAATTAAAATGGAATGAAGGAGTATATAGCAATTGTTTGAAAGAACTCACAATCATTAAACTACAAAAGTAATCACAATTCACAATTACGCCTCCATTTTTATGAATTCGAACATATAATCTTCAAATTTATCAAAATAAAATTTTTATGTTCGTAAATTATATATATAAAAATACAACATATTAACAATATTTAAGAAAAGTGCAGTCCTTACAAACCTCTCTGACTCTCCAACTGATAAATTCGTCTTACAAAATGGAAAGGAGGATTATAATTTTATTTTAATATTTTTTTTCACTCGGTGTCGTGGAGCTCCAACTAAATTTAGATCGAGCACTGCAGGTCCCATTTTGGAGGCGACACTTTTAATCCCAGGATTCAAATTCGAGATCTCTGGTTAAGGGTGAAACACTCCCCTAGTGCATTACAATCCATATTGATGATTATAATTTGTTCATTAAAAGCATCTAAGAATGTAGAGAATCATAATTAGATCAAATTAATTTGATAAATGAAAAGTGTGATATAAAATGTGAAAGAGGGAGTAGAAAATGTTTGTTATTTCAAATCACATCTCATTACATTTTTTCTTTTTGTTTAAGAATTTGATACCAAGAAATTATTGATTCGCCTGATTAATTTATAATATTATATCTATATAGAAAAAGCTCATTAAGGAAAAAAAGTAAAATCATCTCATTCACCATCAAGTGCTTTTATTAAAAACAAAAAAAAAAAAGGGAGAATGATATTTTACCTTCTCAGTTAACATCATCTAGTTAATTTAAGTAGACAACAACTTGAAAAAGAGAATATATCTTTAGTTCCTTAGTTAGAGTTGAGGCTTCACTAGAATTTGGTGAACTTCTAATCTTGTTTTTATTTACCTAACATAATAACTATTTTTCTGACTTTTTTTAAATATTGTACGGTTTGGTAACAACTACTCAAGTGAAATGACAACTGACAAGCAGATATAAAAACATGTGTATGTAAAACAGTGAAAGGTATTGGTTAAACTGGCAATCGTACGTTAAATTGCTCCTTAAGCAAGCGGTTAGGTCGTAGGTACCAAGTCGAATATATTAACTTGGTCCGTAAAATGAGTGTTGGTACCACCACGAAACAAAATTTACAGCATGTCGTCTCTTTTATTATAGAGTTTTAAGAGATTATCAAGACTAATTGTGGGCATGAACAGACGTACATCGAGAATTTGAGTTATGAATTTTTGTATAAAAAAAAATTGCTTAAGAATGGTGGAAAGAGTGTGAAAGAGGTTTTGAAGGATAATTATGTTTCTTAATCATACTAATACATGTATTAAAATTTCTTACATTGTTGATATCATAATTTATCATGTATAAGCTATAGTACATAATATAATACCAAATTGACCTTATATGAGCATTTTAGTTGTAAATAGATTGAGCAAATATCCTCAACAAGATATTAATAACGCACAAACTAATGTATATTATTTTTTAATGCATTTTACCAAACAATCTCTTCGTCCACTCCATTTTGGATGTGATAATGTTTCACTATTAATATTTGTTGATACTAAAGCTCAATATTTTCAAAAGTGGATGTAAACTTATTTAGAGAATGTTTCAATGAAGTAGTAATATTTTTTTCTCAAAATTTTCCATTTCTCTTTCCAAGCAAAATCCATAATACAATTAAAAAAACATTTATTTCAACTCAATTTAATACTCTCTTTCCTCTTCAGCCCAATATTGTCCATACTACCCATTTTAGAACTTCATATCTAGTCCATATACTTGAGCCCAACTGATGTTCAAGCCCAAATCCGGTCGACCCTTTTAGATTGAAGGCTAGGGTTTTCTGTGTGTATAAAATGTCTTTCTTCTACTTCTTACTGCATTTTGAGGCGGTGAAGACAAAAATGCATTCCTGAGATAATTGATGACTCCTGTGCGTGTCGTCTGAGCCTCTCCTCTTTTCATTATTTTTTTTGACGAGGCGATGAAGAAAGAAATCATTTCTCGATGCTGATATAACGATATTAACGTTATATTCTATTTTGATGACCTATTTGTGCGTGTCTGAGCCTCTATTTCATCATTTTTGCTTTTTGCCTTTTGCTATAGACTATTTTTCTACAGTAGCAACAGTTCCTTGTTCCTTTTTCAGGGAGATGGATGGATCATCATAAATGTTCTGAATTAAGCTTGAGACAAACTATGGATGGAGTTTCCTTAATCATATGTGGAAGATTGGAATCTGATTATTACTCGTCATTATAAGTTGTAAAAGATACTATTTGAACTTAGCATTGGAAAGACCTTATCTAATAATAGTAAAAGTATTGGCAACCATAGCATTGGAGGCTTTGGATTTATTTTTGCTGTGACATTCTTCAAAGATGAACAAACAATTGGTGTTATTTTCTATTATTTCATCGAAACTTAGCAGCTTAGTTCCAGAAAATCTCGTTTGATTATAGCATGGAAGAAGTCGTTTAAGCAGCAATAGGAAATGAATCAGCCCACCTCCAATTCAGATACTTTCAGAACCAGCCTTTTCTTTCTACGACGAAACTTTCTAGTAGGCACGTTCGAAGCTTTTGACGAGTTCGAAAAGGACAAGAAATCAAAGAAGCAAGCCTATTGAACATATTTAAGACCACCTTCATTATGCAGTATAAACTAATTAAGAAGCCTTATAGTCTGGAACTGCAATTTCAAATATGCAAATACTAGTAATTTTTATATAAACCAAACCTCAAAGAAGAAAAATCATAAGAAAACGAGAATTCCACATTAATTTTACAGGAAGAAACAAAGTAACAATCACGAATACATTGAATTCTCCGGGAGGATAATCTAACATCTTTAAGTTGCAACACGACAGACTTATCGAAAGTATCTGCTTTGATTAAAAGAAAAAGAGAGAGAACCATCAAGGTAACTTTGTACCATTTGGAACCAGTCGAGCACACACTGGTTACTGCCTGTTCTCAATCAAACACGAGACTTACAACAAAGGAATACACAAGGAACTTGCCAGTGTTGAACCAACCACCTCATCGCACATGCCAATGCCCTCGTGAACCTTCTTGCTGTCACCTCGTGGACTACTCCCTGAACTGCTGTTTGACAGTGAAACAAAGATTGATTTCTGCAGGACGTCTGTGGGAGATGATTCAAATGAAGGGCTGTTATCCAAGACTTCTGCTCCCACATTCAAAGCTGAGACACTCTTGTCATCTCCTGCATTACCTGCAGTACCATTCAGGACTTCTCCTAATGGACCACCAAGTGAACTTCCCCAGGATACTGGTACCCAATCAGCTGTCTTTTGTGTAGGATCACCATAGCTACTTGTCATTCCTAAGCCCATCTGGATGCAATCAAAATCACGAGATAACCTCAAAGGTGAAAGGGTGAGCTTCCCTTGCTGAGGAGAACTTGAGGATGGTGAGAAATCAGAGGCAGCCATTGGAATGGACATGGACAGTTGAGTAGAGCGTGAATTTAGTTCATCTGGCCAAGACACAGAGGCACCTGACGACTGTTCCTGGGTCCATCCATCAATGAAATGGTGAACTGGACGTTGTTCACTTTGTTCTTGGTCATTGAAATCCAGGAAAGCAATAGGATTCTTGGGATTTACAAAGGAATTTGTTTGCGAAGGATTAAGAAGGGAATCCGATGAGACTCGTCCAAAATCCATCTGCGATGATAGTTCAAATCCATTATGTTGCTTTTGAACTGAAATAGTTGAGTCCTTGGGCATCACACAAATTGTTGGAGATATCACAGACACACCCTTATGACCTTCCATTCTGTCACATAAATAATTTTTCTGTCAAGGATTCTGTCATATGCATACGTACCAATTAGGGCCAAAGAATAATATATATGTAATGAATTTTTGGATCCTTTTTCCTTTTATTCCCAGAAAGCTTTTGCAGAGATAAGCTGGTTAAAAAAATGTTCACATCCTTTTCATCATCAAAATCTTCCTAAACAGACAATTTCAAATTTCTGCTTAACAGATAACGAGATAGAGGCATCCACTTCAAAATTTGACAAGAAGATGAAAGCATTAAAATGGGCATATCAATTAGCTCTTAGGACTTCAATATTTAGTACCTGTTGACAAGCTGCTCAGAGGAAGGATTGGCAGCGCTGGGCTGCAAGCTATTGAATTGATGCTGAACGACACCAACGCTGTTGGATGCTCTGCTGCCCGATATCACCATCGCAGATGAGGAGGGTGTGACTGATTGCACCTTTGAAGTGGTGGATCCAGAAACAGCATGTCCTTTCTGTGCTTCCACATGCTTTCTTGAACGATGACGGCCTCTATTTATGTGCCTTTCACAGTACTTCTGATCAGGGACAGCTTCTCGTGAGCACCTCCATTTCTTTCCATCTGTTCGACGACACCTACCAGGCTCGGGATCAGTGTTGCCAGCGAAACCAAGATGGAAAGTACCCCATCCCCCTACATGTACCACAAAGTAGGCAAAAGATGAACAAGCAAATAGTCAATAAACAAAGACACATAAAAGCAGGAAAATATAGGAGACCAACAAATTACTGGTAAATAACTTTATGACAAGGTTTAAGAATCTTCGCAGTTGTTCTGTTCGTGGCCTTGTTATGAAGCAATTAGTGGCATACAGAAGATTGCTGCAACTGGTGATGACATTTAAGGAAGTGAAAATGAACAAGTTCTCATTTTTGAAAATATAGTAGACTCGTTAAAAATCAATATTACTAGATAATTTATTTTCTATATAAGACACCAAACAACCACTCAAAAGCTTTTCGTTGAGAAAACTCTTTCCTGTTAGATAATCGGTAAACAGTAAAATCAAATAGTAAAACCAGCACTACATTTGCTGGTCCATTTGGTTTTGCTACTCCATTTTGGGCTAGAGTCAAAGGATCAAAAACCTGGTGGCTAAAAAATAACTTTTCGTTGGATAAAAGGTAAAAAATTTGAACGACTTAAGTCAGGATACAAACCATTGACCTAAATGGTAAAATGGATGCCCTTAACCAGTTGTCGGATACTCAAGTTCGATGGTGTATAGTGATGAATTCATATACAACAACCACATAACACCTGAATGGTTGGGGTCAAGAGCATGTTCTATTTTGACAAAATCGATACCAATACTTGGTAGGAAAGTGAAAGAACTTACAACCGGAGGGTGCGGCGGACAATCCAGAAAATGAGTATGGGTTCAGAGACTTCTTAATAGGAATAAGCAACTGGGGAGGGACTGGGATATTTGCCACGAAATGCTTGTAGATCAAAGCCTGATGTTCCAGCTCCATCCACTGTGAAGGAGTGAATGGACCTCTGAACCTGGCAAAAGAGCCAGGCCTGCTTTCATTTGATCCTCCAGAGGCATAAGCTGAACCAAGTGAATTTTGATAATCAGAATTTGCATAGTATGCTTAACTTAACTTCAAATCAAAAAGCAATTAAATAGAAAGATGAATTAGCCAAAGATATACAGTATAAGGCTGACTGAACTTCATAAATATTTGAGACTCAAATATCAAAAAGTCTTATTCTTTCCTTCCTTTTGTCTCGCCTTTTTTTCCCTTCGTGCAACGCTTTATTACTACCTTTGCTCTTTTTCCTTAAATGAAGTGCGAGATTTACCCAAGATGTACATGAAAACACCAGATTTTTCACCAAGTATAGGAAATCATTAACAAAGATTCTTCACAAGTTTAATTTTTTTTCCCTTTTTGGGGTTTAATGAGTTTTTTCTTTTATTGACAAGACCATCAGAATCTACCGTTTTTCTTTGAAAAGACCCATCTCTCTCTATCCGTTGCACAGGAAAAATAATAAAACAGCTCAACATGATTAAAACAAAATCTTTTGCAAATCCACGTCATCAACAACTAAATCCCCTTATTAATTTCCGAGTGATTAATTATCTAAACAGAATGAAGCACCCAAATAAAATTATTTGTGATACCTGAAGCAGCTCTGTTGTTGTAGGACCCAGAATCAAACAATGGGAAAGCAGAAACATTATTTGTAGAAAGAAATGGGATTTCTTCAGACTTATTAGATGAAAAACTTAGCATAGTAGAGTGAGTACTTCCCTCATTTGAGGAATCAGATCTCATAAATAAATTAGTAGGAGGGTTTTGTTGTTTAGAAAAGGCATGTGCAGGTTTAGGGACTTTAAATGGCCTCAAAATGTTGTTATCACAAGGCCCAGATCTCTCAGATCCATTAGTAGTCTGAGATTGCTGGGCACTTGAAGCTATGGCTTCCATTGCCATCAACCCACCAAACTCCATAACTGAGAGAACTCCACGCTGTGAGAGCTGGAGAAAGCATGAATTTATATGAGGAAAGCTGAGCCGAAACCAGGAGGCGGTAGGGATAAGCAGCAGGAAGCAATACAAGGTGTTGAAGTATCTGGAGAGGAGTTAGCTCAAGGGGGTATTGTGTGAGAGAGGACAAAAAGAGTGCAAGAGGCAAAAACCATCTTCTACATTTTGGGCACTGGGAACATGTTACACCATATATATCTACTTTCTTCCCAGAAACAAGCTGTTTTTTATACATCATTTTTTCGTGCTAATATTATATTAAAAATTAAATATTGTTTGTTATTTTTAGTACTTCATATAAAATAAAATTCATATTTTTATTTTTAATACTCCCTCCATTTTCTAGAAAACTAATTCATTCTACGTATTCGTGCTTTGTACGTATGAACTACGTTAATTTAAAGATTATATATAAATAATATTTATTATTAAATAAATATTATTAGTTTGATACAATAGTTTAGTCTATTATAAAACAGCAAAAAAAAAAATTATTTCAATTACTTAAAAAATAAGTTAGTAGTTTTTTAATACATTAAGTAATAATATAAAGTTGGATAATCAAAAGTTAAATTTAATTGATTAAAATTTAATGCAACAAAAAAATTCTAAACATAAAAGGAGTAGTTTAATATTTTCAATATAATTTTACTGATTTTTTCTTTTAAAATTTATTATATTACATACTTTTATTGATAAAATATTTCATAGTGAAAATTTTTATTAATTATTTACATAGAATAGTCCTAAATTAAAAGTGAATGCTAAATATGAAAAAATTTTAATTCAAAAGTGAATTTTGAAACTATATAAAAAAAGATTGAATAATAAATTTATTAAAATAGTAAAATGATAATGTTGCATAAAGGAAAGTATTTTAATGAAGGGTAAAAAGTTCAAAAACATTTCTGAGAGCCTTCACGCTTTTAAGATAGTATAAAAGAAAAATTTTAATGTTATATTGATAAATTAAAATTATGTCAAATGTACCAAAATATCTTTTAATTTTATGGCCTTAAACATGTCATGGTAGATAAAAAATTGAAAGTAAAGTGTTTTAAAAAAGAAAAGTTTTTTTTTAAAACAAACTAAAAATGAATGTAGGTTCTGTTTTTCCAAATGAAAAAAAAGTATTAATTATCTTGCATCAATTAATACAAATATCCAATTCATAAAATAAAATTAATGATTTTTACTTTCTCCGTTCCCATTTATATGTTGTCTTCACTATATATGTTCTTTAATATGTGTTATTTTAAAATATCAATGCATAATTATACTTTTTTTTATTTTACGCTTGATATTTAATAACTTTAAAAATATATATTATTTGATCAACTAATAGAACTAAAAAAAGAATCACTATTAAATAAGAGCAAAATAGTAAACTTATATTTTTTTTCCACGTAAGTATCATCCGAAAAAATAGCATGTAAAAAGAAATGGAGTAAAAATGTTTCATAAGCGATTAAGGATAGAGGCAGTTTGGAGCAAAAGGTCCATCTAATTTTTTTCATGAAAAATTACATCTTTTATATACAATTAAAATATTTGTGTGTATATACAATACATATTAAATTTTTTTCTACTTTTATTTTCATATTTTGAATTTTCTAATTATGCCTCCATTACTATTAATAAGAAAAGTTCAAATAGAAAATAAAATGAATGGAGGGACCTATGATA
Source organism: Solanum ossicruentum (assembly GCA_025774065.1). Lineage (NCBI taxonomy): Eukaryota > Viridiplantae > Streptophyta > Magnoliopsida > Solanales > Solanaceae > Solanum > Solanum ossicruentum. The sequence goes on along the minus strand of JAOTQR010000045.1, from coordinate 26,516,250 downwards.
TTTGCCCAACGTGTCCCTACTTTCATTTACATGATAATTTATATCTCACAGAATTAGAAAGAAAGTGACGTTCTTGTTTTGACCTTATTGTGGAGTTACATAGGTCCATGATGTTTCTTTGTACTTCTTATTAACTTTTTAGGAACACAAGTATTTTTATTTCTCAAAAATAATAAACTATCCAAGTTGTTTGAATTTTTCAAGAGAACTTCTCCAAAATTCTAATTAAGGGACGCTATTAAAGCAGGGAGAAAGTAAGCTAAAAAGAGATATTGGCCTCTGAGAAATTTCTAACGTATTGATGAGAGTGGAAGGGTGTTTGTTTAAATTAGCTTATTTTAAATATTTTAACTTAAAATATTTTTTAATTAAAAATAAAATTTTAAATAAATTAAAAAATGGTAAAAATT
>JAOTQR010000045.1:26492625-26515740 GCA_025774065.1 Solanum ossicruentum | reverse complement strand
TAAATTAAAAAATGGTAAAAATTTTAAAAGAAAAAAATAATATCTAAAAATTTTTGGAAGTGGGTGGGTTGGGAAGTAGGATTTTTTTTTTTTTATAAAAAAAAATTATACTACAAAAGTGGAGGAGAGGGGGTGTTGGGAGTCGTGGGGGATGGTGGTAAGAGGTGAAAAAATATTTTAAGTTTTGTTAGTGTTATTTTTTTTTGTAATGATACTTATTTAGCATTTAATTAATATTGATAATTTATTTAAATTTTATCATGAAATATTTTGTTAGTTTGGAGTATTATAGGAGTTTTTTAATAAAAGAGATTGACACACACATCATCAATAGTGTAGTAAAATAGAGAGATTGGGTTTCTCAAATTGAACTATATGAAATTTACAATTTTTAAATTTCAAAAATAGATAATTTAAATGTATTGTTATCTTTTTGATTATTTATTTTTATTTTGTTTTAAAGACTTCTTCATCTCTACTTCTATAAGGTAGCGACAAGGTCTGCGTACAATTTACCCTCCTCATACCCCACTTGTGGGATTTCACTGAGTATATTTTTGCTGTTGTTGTTTAAAGAGCTCTTCAATTATTTAACTGTAACTTGTATAGTATGTTGTTACTCAACAATTTTCTCTGAATTTTATTATTTAGAAATTTGGTACATATAATATCAAATCGATCGACTTAGTTAAATGTATACTTTGTACCCTTATTTCTTTTGGATCTTGCACAAAATTTCATTAAAAAAAATGCACTATTTAGACAGTTATTTTTAATATTATCGGAATTATGATTAAAAAAATGTTTAATCTAGGTAGATAGGTATTCCTATTAAGTTGTCTTTATTAGAGATAAGGCAGAGGGAAAGCAATGATGTTAAGGGTCCATCATAAATAATTTGTTTGCTGCTAATCAGTTAACTATACGACACACTAAATTTGTCATTTTGGAAAATAAAGGTTTGCTTTCCTCGTGTGTGGAGTGTCACGCCTATTAGGTGATATATGCAGAATCCAACTGACGCGTGGCGAACATGCAAATCCAACACACGACCAATTCTACTTGTGTTTGTAACGCCGTTGCTCCTCACAAATAATTATTAAAAGGGAACAAAAAGAAACTCTTTCTATTTAAAAAAGGGAAATTAATAATTGTGGAGGGTAGCTAGTTCCCGTTTTAGTAAACACATTTCTGTTGCTGCAAATAGCAAAAATATAAACTCAAGGAGTACCCACATTTCAATCAACCTAAAAGAATATTTTTATCTATATATGGTGCAGTTTGGCCCAAATAATTTTTGGAAAAAAATAGAAAAAATATGACTGTTTGGTCATTAAGTTTATATTTGTAATATTTTAATTTCTTAAATATTAAAAAAAATAGTATTTGGAAATTTAGGATAGTATTCTAAAACTTTTAAATATTTAAAAACTATTTTTATATTTTATAAAAAATATTCATTATTTAATTATTTTATTTAATATTTATTAGAAAATTTTGAATTATAATTTGAGTGATAAGATTCCGGAAAAAAAAGAATTTGCTTTCAATGTATTATAATACCAACTGAATTAATGATAAATCTGACTTTATAATTAATGTATTAATTTTGTTTATGTTGTTATTTTGTTGTTGTTGATTGTTATCAAGTATGTTATTAAATTATTTTTTAATGAAATATGTTTATTATAGAATGATAATACAAACTTATGGATATTTTTAATAATTTTTAAAACACATGATATAAATCATATCTTTTTAACAATCAGATATTCTTAATAATAATTGAGGCCACATACACCGGGACACTTTATCAAAACTTCATTTAAGAATAACTTGTCAAGAATATTTAAAAATTTGGGATCAAGCGCTAATTAAATCTCTTTAATCGATAATGAAGGTTGGCTAAAGCTTGGATTGATGTTCAATGGAATCCAATATTTTTTGCTTAATAGTTTTTCTTTTGTTTGCGCGTCCAAAAAATCATGTTATATATATGAAATAGGGTTGTTCAAAAATAAAACTGATAATTCGAATTCTAACAAAAAAGTTATTGATTTATCGATAATGAATTATTGATTTAGTGATCTTTGTAAAGATTATAATTTTTTTACTATCGGATCATGGGTTCTTAACTATTTAAATTTTTTTAATTAATTAATGAGTTAAATATATTTATACCATTTGATATATGAAATTCATAACTTAGAGTTTAGTTTCATACTTTTATGTTTACCTATCTTAAACTATCGATTATTCTGCAATGTAACACTGTTTACTTTTTGAACAAGATGCAACTATTAACTTATATATATACACCATCATTTGGTTTGTGAATCTGTTTCTAAATAATTTTTTTAGGGTCAAATCTTAATGATTAAATTAATACCTGAATTGATAATGATCAATAACCAACAAACTAATAATCGATAAGTCAATATTTTAATGATTTTACAACATTTTAACATGTTCATAAAATGATAAACTTAAAAACAGAACATACCCAATCGATACACATCCCTAATATAGAGACGGAATAAGTGGCTATGGGCACATAAATTTTAGACGACATGTGTGTTTCTAGCCATCAAAATTGCATTAAAAGATAATTTAGTCATTCTGATATTAAATTATTAAAAAGGTTTTTTTTAATATCTTATACATTTAATATTACATAAGAAATATTATAAAGTATAATAATGATAATTAACGAGCAATAATATTTTAAAAATATTAAAAAATTGATTGACGCTTAAAATTTCATCCATTAAAGGAGTAACATATACAATGCAAAAATTATGTAAAATTACTATAAATTACATAATTAATAATTTAATGTATGCGTGTATATGTAAGAAATAGGAATATTTAATTGACTCTCAAAATTTCATCTATGTAAAAAATAAATAAAGTAACATATGTGAAAAATTCTTAAAATGTACTATAAATCATATATAGTAACTTCACAACTTAAATTATATGAGAATTTAGTTAACTCTATATTTCATTTGTGTTACTTAAAATAAAATAGAAGAAGTAACATATGATCTCGTACTAACATGGGATCTATATGTCTCTCTCTTTCGCCATACATAATAAAAATATTTGGTTTACTTCTGACTATAAATGCACATTGAAGAATAATTCAGTGGATTGGTTCCATTAAATAAAGAAAAATCATACTATTTAAACAACCGAGACTTTATGTTATTAACCCTATAGGTATTTTATTTTCTTTGTTTATATTATACATATCATTTTAAAAAAAATAATTCATAACAAATTTGAGAAATTGGAAATGCACCTCTTCTCTTTGTGATCGTTATACAATATATATTTTATCAAAATTTATTTGTACTTTATCCGAATCACAGTACAATATATATACAAAATTATATTGTATATTTTTTCAGAAACCTAACATGAAATTTATATAAAATCTGTGGTGGTATATACATATTTCATATTAAATTTATACACGTAAGTATGAACGAGATACAGATGTGTGTGTTTTTTTTACTTAAAAGAACACATTCTATGTTCGATCAACAAGAAATTCCTATTATATTTAATAATGATGTATCTTAGTTTTTGGTATAAATAGAAAAGTTTCCCTTCGAATCTAAGCCACAAAGTACTTTGGAAGCAACGAAGGCAAAATAATTAAGCCCAAGATCTGAAATAAAAATCCAGTAGAGAAAAAATAATTGAGCCCGAGAATTGAATAGAACAGATTTCAATATGAAAATCACTTTCTCCAGTCGAATATAAAATCTGAATAAATCAAAACTGATTAAACTAATGAATTGTTAAGACAAGAAGATTCATAACTTTTTTTTTCCCTTTACGCAGTGGTAAGAAAATTGTACGTAAAACATGTGAACTTAACATACAGAAAGGCTGTGGGTGTAATATATTGAAGGATCGAAATCCGAAGCATATCACCTAGGTAATGTTCCATGCTCCATCACTTTCAAATGTCTAAATCTAATAAATATAAAAAAGTTGCATTATTAAGTGAGACTCCATCACTTTAATATAATGTTTGCAGGTTTACATTAACTTGCCCAAAATGAAGTGTCTGTTATCCATCAAGATACCTAACCAACCACAGTCTACAAGGCCACAATAAGTTGGTGAAAAAATAAATGAGACATATTCTCAAACAACACATGACCTAGAAGTGTGTGTGTGGTGGTCAAATATCACAGTACGTAGAGGTTACTAGATTTTCCAATGATTTTTTTTAAGCAGGGTTTCTTATGTCTTTTTAATACTTCTTTTGTCTAACAATAGTTATTTATTCTTGATTTGGCACAGGATTAAGAAATCTTAAATAAATAAGATCGTAATTTTACCAAATCATCTTTTGAGTATAATAAATATAATATCTTGGAAAATATAATAAGAAAAATGATTATAATTAATTATAAGGGTAAATTAGAAAATATGTGCAAAATTATCTCTTGAATTCTTAAAGTAGACAAGTATTGTTGAATATTTATTTTTAATATAGTGGACAAGTAAATATTGGGGAGGTTGTATTTACCTGTTCTTAGATTACTATATTATACTGGTTACTATATTATACTATCTGATTGTTTCTTTCATTCTCTCTATTGTTTAATTTTGTTATATGTTAGTCCTTTCTTTTCTTTTATGTTTAAGTCAATAATTTATCAAAAATAATCTTTTTATGCTTACGAGATATGAGTAAGATTAACGTAAAATATTCTATTCTCTCCATATTTTACGTATGTGAAATTATTTTAGGCACGTCGTTGTTGTTGTTTGACTCAAAAAGACATTTGAGATTTTATTGTTTTATATTTCTCCTTTCATCAGAATTACACCTGAAAGGGAAAAAACATTAATTCACTGTGTTACTCCATCTATCTCAATTACTTGAGGTGATTTTTAAGATTGTTTGTCTCAGTTATTTGTTATTTGTATGCTCAAAATAAAATTATCTGTTGATCCTATTTTATTCTTAATAGCGCTAGTTATTATTTTTGAAGATTACAATGCTTATAAACTTCTCTTAATTTAAGGAGTATTTTTTAAGAGGCATGATTAAAAAAAAAATAACCACAGAGAACTTGAGAAAGTGGGAATATATATTAGCGATCTTGATTGTAATTAGTTTGGTACTCTCGTTTTCCATATTATGCATAATCCACATTCCACAATAAGAAATTATTGGCTGGTTAATTTTTCAACATTTACTGGATATGACACTACGTATAAGGTAACATAAGTAATTTAAACAATATAGGATATGGTTGAGAATAATGTATCAGTGCTACTTGTGCATAATAAAGTTTAACAATGATATCTCAATGTTGATTTTAACAATTATAATTGAACAGGAGTTGTAAGTCAATGGGAAAAAATTGACTATCTTCGACTTGGTTTCTTAATGTCAATCTTGTCAACGTAGTTGCACCAAGCTTGAAGGGTTACTAGCTAGTGATCACTAAAGTGGAAGAAGAATTGATGACTTGTACTCTCTCAACACTCTTATTTGATCTGGTTCTTTAGTTAAGTGAAAATAGAAAAGGTAAATAAAGGACACAAAAGTTTACGTGAAAACCTCTTTGTTTCATAGAAGAAAAAATTATGACTTGTCTCCTATGATTTTAACTCAACTTTGTTATTTTCAGTGCACAATGATTTGATTACATATTCTTGCGATCAAAGAATTAAACTCTTAATCTCTTTCCCATTGTTATAACAACTAAATTGCACGACTCACTAAGCAACAACTTTATTGCCCACTGAATCAATCTTTGTAGTGCAGTTGTAAATTTATTATAGCATAAGTAACATTATTATAGTATTATAATATAATGGATCACCTTAAATTTGTAGCGCACCTGTAAATTTATCTAATTTTCGCAAAACATGCCATTTTAATTTAACATATTTATTTGTTAAGTTATTAGGAGAATAATTCTTGTGGTTGAGCTTTTTCCGAGGGCGTCAGTGATTTGTGCGCTAGACATTCTGAGTGAATGAGACATTGGAGTTGGGAAAATGAGGAAACATTTTGGTTCCCATACTGAGTGGCATATCCAAAAGGACCACTGCATGAATTTCCAGTTTAGTGCTATGTTCAACGTACTCAACTATAAAATACATTAAAAAGCCCTCATTCTAAGCTCATTCTCTATATTGCTCCCATCCACCCAACATATGCCAATATTTGTCTTTTTATGCGCACCACAACTTCCATTCCTTTTCATCTTCGACCCATGTTATCGCATTTATTCACCTTTCAATTCCATCCACTTGCCCTTAAAATTTTACGCAAGTGAAATAGGTAGCTTATAGGTAAACAAAATAAGCTGATATATTTGAATTGAGTGTTTTATAGAAATAGTACCTCCTAGCTCTATGATGTAGTGGGGAGTTTTACGTATATTTTATCCTCCATTTTTTAGATTTCACTGGATATATTATTATTATTGTTATAGGTAAACAAAATATCCTTGTCTTATGAGAAATTTATAATTTAAAAGTATTAATTTTTTTTAATAGAAAATAAATTATTGATTAACTAGTCATCACGATGTTGAGTGGACCATCCTAGCTAGAACTGATTATTCGGTCGCTAAACTAAATAGTCTGTTTTTATAGTATGAATTTGCAGTTGTCCTTTATCTGGTAACAAACAAAATCAGAAAGAAATTTAAGACAAAATTTCCAATGGTATTAAAACTCGCATTCTTTATTTCTCCAAAACTTTTGGGGCGGATATTTTATTTACAATTATATATGCAAATAGCTAATTATTTGGCATTTAGTTCCCATAGCAATCACATCAAATATAATGTAATATTTTTTCTTATAAAGCAAAGAATGTACATTATAAAATTCACTAATTATATAGTATATATAAAAAGGCTATATTGTCCATGCTTATAACTTAAAAAAATCTTGCGCCTAAATATATAACATAAGCTTAGGAAAATCGATGTGCTTTTTATTGGATCTTCCTCTGCTGTTAAAAAAATTGATGGCTCCTAATTCATCCAAATAGAACACAAAGGAAAAAACTCATATGCCTGCAACATGAGGTATAAATTTTAAAGTAGATTGGATAGTTGGAATACAACCAATGAATTTTTATGTATATAGAATTGTATATTTGTATTAAATAGAGAATATGTTTATTATAAACTTAACTAACTAGATGAATTATTACCTGAAGTTGATATCAAACTAATGCTAATTGATGAAACTTAATTTTTTAGCAAGAACATCTAGGTATATTAATATGTTATGGTGGATTGTATCATTTGCTTTTTTAGGTATATTATTTTGTATAGTGGACCTTATTAATTACTTTTTTCCTCCACTTTTTTTTTAAATATAAATATGGCAATTTGCCTTCTTTGATAAGTAAGAAACCAAATTGGGTTACTTCCCTTTTAATTTACACATCTCCTCTTTCGTAAGTAACAGATTTCTCAAGTCAATTTCATTAAAGAAAATATTTAATTGGACCTAGATTTAAAGTCTTTCTTTTATTTAGTTTTCTCATTTATCGGTTTATTTAACTTAGAAATGAAGTCTTTCAAAAATCATTTTGTATGTATTGCTATTAAATGCCTGTATGAGAAATACAGGCATTGATGTCGCTGCACAACCAACAAATCATAGACATTAAATAGAAAACAAACTTGTGTTTCTCTAACTTCCAGTTCATACACATGTTAAAATTGTTTCGATCGATATAATACTAGTGTATGAATGTTTGGGAGGAATAGAAAAGACAAACATTTTTCATGAAAAAAATTTAGAGAATATTCTCCTGGAAAATTAGCAAGTGAAATGGTTATGTATATTCTAGTATTTGATAAGTAAAAAAAATATTATCACAAGAATTTTTATTTTTAATTCTGGCAAAATACCCATGGGAGTAGAGCGGGGTGGGGGTAGGGACATTAGATGGGTAAGAAAAAGAAATGATGAACTTAAAATATAACTTATGAAATTTATTATTTTACTTTCATAACAAAAAATTAATTTTCATTTATCAGTATCTTATCTTTTCAGGGAAAAAGATTTAAAAATATTTTAACTAATAAAAAATATTTTCCTCCGTATCAAACACACCAGGTTTGCAAAACAGGTAAAGCGAAAAAAAGAAGCAAAATGGGCCTTCAGGATTTCTGATTTCTTGGGCCTCGTTTTGCCGCAAAGTTTACTAGGAACGGATTCGCCACTAGAGATTATATTTGGATTTGTCTTTAATTTGAACGGCCCAAAAATCTGTTTGTCTAATTTTAACAGCCGAAACATATTTTGATAAATTTGGGTATGAGTTGGACTACATACCTACTTAGTTCGACTTTTAAATGGGCTGGCTGGGAAGTGCGCGTTAACTATCTATGTTAATTTGCCCATTTCAACCTCGTCAAAAACTTGGAGAAGATCATATTTTAGTTCAAATTACACTAATTGTCTTTAAAATAAATAGCCCTTTAATTTTTTCATTTAAAAGAGCAATTTTTTTCACCTCCACTCAAAAATATCTTAATTATGCTCCATAATTATAGTTTGGATGACCACATTTCGTAATTATAGTTGTAACAGTGTTTGTATAATTCGCGTAACATTTGTACAAAGTTTGTATATTTCTCTTTACGATTCATGCATAGTGTTTTTATAATTTGCTATACAATTTCCAATGTTCATATATTTCGCTATATAGTTTAATTCTCGCGCAACATTTGTATATTTCGCTATATAATTTAATTCCCGCTCAACATTTGTATATATTCACGCGAATTATACAGAATTCAACTAGATATTTACTGCGAGCCGTACTTAATTCAATATGTTTTCTAATATATATGTTTGCATAATTTTCCTTGAATTTATGCAAGTCATCCGGGGCATTATTGAAAAATATTATAATACAAAATTTATTAGTATATAATAATGTTGATCTCACATTATGAGGGACATAAATGAAAGAACAACACGAAATGCTTATCTAAAAGACCACGTCCAATGTTCTTGTCATGAAAGAAGGCAATATGATCCTTTCATATATTTTTCTTAAGCCTTTTAATAGTAATAATTTTTCGAATTTAATTTCCCCACATGATGATTTTCTTTAATTTCTACATTTGTATGAATAAAAGAAAGATATATACAAAAAATTTAATTAATTTACAACAAATGTAATTCATGTTTTATTTACATAAAAGTAACTCCAAATCAGCAAAACTATACATGACTATACAATATAACTTACCAGAAGTTATAGAAAATATACATTGACTATATAAGAAGTATTACTTATACATAAACCATACACTAAATATATATTATGATATACAATATATACTGATTATACGTGTCTATAGATTATTTTTTTAATAAAGAAAAGGCATAAATGGAGAAAGAAGATAAGAATAAAAATGAGACCGGGGAATAAGCGATTTTTTGATTCTCTCGTGCTAGTACGATTCCATTTTGTTGACTCATCTCTGCACAGTTTGAAAAAAAGAAGTAAATTGTTTCCCTTTCTTCTCTCGACTTTATTTCATTTTTTTTGGCACGCCATGATCAGGTGATGTGTATTTGTCTTCTTCTATATAATATAAAAAATAAAATGCATTAAGTAAAGAGTACGTTTTGCCCATTGAAAACAAAGCAATTACATGAGTTTTGGTACTAGTTTTCTGACCAAACACAGCCTTTTCTTCTTCCAGCTTTTATAATTAATAATAACTTTACGTAAAATGGTTGTTAGTTTTGTTTATTCCTTATGTTATATGGGATTAGAATAAAGTTTCTATGATCTGTTTGCCATGAAAAAGCAAAGGAAAAGCTAAAGTAGATAGATGACGAATGTATAGTGAAAGTTTGATTGTGGCAGACATGAAATTAATGGCACCCCTTGTACATACACAACAATAAACATGAATTAGAAATTTTGGATATTCTTTTTATCCCTCCTGTTAAAATATCAATAATTGATTTCACTGCTTGAACGTGTAATATATACCTAATTAAGCAGATATAATATTACCCATTGTGCTAAAACTTCCTTCATGTTTGGTCTATTTATGAGAACTAACTTGAATATTTGGAAAAATTCAACTAAATGAGAGAAAGCTAGAAAGAGAAGAAATATTTCAAAAAGGAGAACTTGGTTATGTTAGAAGATTTCTTAAATCGCTTTCAATTTTTATTGTGGTTTGGGTCAAATATAAATGACCTTTGCCACTCGTATTAATATTTGTGTAGAGATGATTCTAGAAATCCTCCAACATGCATCTATAAGAAATATATATAACTACCTATTTTATAATTTATTACAAATATCTTTCTCAAGTATCTAATACGCTAGACTATCTAGATTTTTCCTAAGTATAAATATTAAGGATAATACTCTACAAAATTCTAGAGAATTCTATTAAATATCTAGAATCTTTTATGCCTCCGAAAAAAATTATTTTATTTTTTAAAAATGTGTGCAAATTCAAAAACACTCGAAAGAACTCCACCATCAACTGTCATGGCAAAAATTGAAGAGGAGCTTTTAGATTGCAACAATTGAACCTTTGAGATTTACTTTCCGCTACTGCTCTATATTTTTTTTTTAGCATAATGAATTTATTAGCTTTAGAATATATCTACTTTTTGAATTTTAAATTTTTATTAATTTTTTTAGTTTGTACAGATATTTTAAAATTTTGAATTCTTATGCAGATTTTTGGTAAATTATATTTTCAAAATTAGTTATTAAAGTTCTTTATCATTAAAATTATTGAAAGACATTTATTTACTTTCACTACCACTCCACATGGACATCATTGTTTTTTGGTCCATCTAAAAAAAAATGTTATCTTACTTTAATTTGACATAATTTAACCTTAAAATTCTCCAGTTACCCTTAATGAAATGATTCTTAGCTATACAAATATATAAGAATGCTTTTAAACCACAAATTTAAAAAATCTTTCTTTTTTATTCTTAAACATTGTGTTACGTAAAATGAGACGGAGGAATGTAATATTTTGTTGCTCTAGAAAACTAAGAAATGTCTTTTTTTTTCTTTTTTTTTTTTTCCTGATGTTAGTGGCTTAATGCCCTTCATGAGGATACCTTTCAACATGCTACTCTAGTTGGGGTTCTGTTCCATTTCCTTTATTGTGATAGAAAATCTAGGGTGAACTGGCCCTTCTGCAAGGCTAATGAATTAAAACTATCCAACTCTTCTTTTCTGTACTTCATTTCACTAGTGAGTTATAAAATACTTTAAAAAAAGGATCCAAAATTGATTTGGAGTTTTGGTTGATAAGGAAATGCCAGCAATAGCAATAGCTTACTGCATGCCTACTATGGGCAAAGCCTATAAGGAAGAATGAATCAGAGTTGAGAAGTCTATTTTTGTTAATTTGTCATCACCAATTGAAAAATCTAAAGAAGGTCTTAAGCCAATGACCATAGTTGGGTCTAGATAGAGAGAATCTTAGCTGAATATGACATGACACACATGCCTTAGATCAGGACATTTCACACACAGATACGTAAAAGTACCCGTAGACGTTTGTCCATACTCTTTCCGTCTCAATTTAAGTATCCTAATTTGACTCATGACAATGCTTAAAAAATAAAAAGGAGATTTTTAATCTTGTTTTTTGCATTTCATGACCTTAAACTTATCATATAAAATGCTGGAATTTGAAATTTTACTAAATATAGCCAGAGATGCTCTTTTCTAGGAGAAGCCAAAAGAAAAGTAAAACATTTAATTTGGGACAAAAGGATGATGTAATAATTAGATTCAAACGTTTATAATTATGTCAAAAATTATAGCTAATAGATATAACTTTATTTTTTAACTAAATCCACCACACAAGCGTCATGTTTGATAATGGCTCTGACTCGGGCCACTCTAGACTCCTCATGATCCTTATTATAGGTAGAATGTTGACATTACCCAATAATGATATATATATATATATGTGTGTGTGTGTGCGCGTGCGCGCGCGCGCGCGTGTTGAAGAGTACATTGATAACTTCTTAAGTTTGTTAATAGTAAATCTCCGTTAGACATTTGAATTACGAGTTATTTCAATTAAACGTCAGAACACACATAATATATTCTTATTACTTGTGATTAAATTTCAGAAAAAAATTTATGTGGGTTTTTAAGCTTCTATTTGAGAATATATGCAAAATCTTTCCCAAAATCTGAACCGAAATTTCCAATATAAACACTTTGATATTTTTTGATAATACTAAAACAGTGATATGTCGAGCGTCAAAATGAAATTTATTTCAAAAATTAAGAAGGCTAGCTAGATGTTACGTATTGAGCCAAATACGAATGGGTTTGGTTTTGTAAAGAGTTATAAATGACGGATGAGTCTCAATCAATAAAAAAGGCAAGTAGATGAAATAGCTTTTGATTTGTAGGGTAGGGGCAGTGCACTGCAGCGTTATGTGGTCGTTCTCAGTTAGGTTGCTGTATACCTTTACTTTTTCTGTTGACTCCTGTTTTGCCATTGCTTCATTTTGCTTCGATTTTCTGAATTCACTGCACCAATCCTTTAACATTCTCCCTAAACTTTTTATTAAGGTGCTGTTCTCACCAATTTGTGAGTATTTTTCACTAGTATTTGTTGTCTTATAAAATCATCCTAGATTAATTTCTTGTAATTTAGCCTATCAAAAGTACCTGTGCCAAATGAAATATACTCGAAATTTGAATAGGAAATCTCATGGTTATCTACTCTAGTAGTAGTGATTCAAAACAAATACTTCATCCATTTAAAAAAGAATAATGTATTTTTTTTTTAGATTGATTCAGAGAATAATCCCTTTTCTTTTCTGGTAAAACCTTAATTTCAATTTTTATATGACATATTTAAGACTTCAACAATAAAAAAAATTTGATAAATTTAACATAATTTTAATTTTAAATCATAAAACTAAAGAGATTTTTTATTTCTTAAATTTTGTGTCAAGAAAAATTAAACCATTCTTTTAAACGAAGGAAGTACGATTTTCCCTATTATGAATTCACTCTTCTGGAATCTAGTCACAAGGTCACTTCATATTCAACCTCAGCTTTTTATTGCTCTGGTATATGTATGAATTATCTTTTTTTCTTTGCATTGGGTATGAATTTAATTGGAACTTTGACAAGTGTTAGATGGGGAAAATGGGACATATCTTTTTCATTTTTATTAACATTTCCTTTTTGGTTATATATATTTGTTCTTTTTATTTTATTGTTTTTTGTTTCGAAAGAATCCAAAGTTTTCCTTTATTCAAATATGTAATTTGCTCATGTACGATTGGGAATTAACTCAGCTTGTATTGGAATATATTATTGGAAAGGGTACCACGCAGTCCACTAATGGTACACCTTGCGTTGAGGCAAATATAGCGAGTAATTATATAATTAATCGAAGCGTCAATCCGTATGGTAATCATTACCGTACTGTTAATGTTATCAGTAACTCCGTACCTAGTTCAATGATAAGCTCAAATAATAATACATGTGTATTCATTAGAAAGTACATAAAAAAATAGACGCATAATTTCAATAATTTTGTACCAACCTTGAGTGGTTATTATGTCCTACAATCTTAATCGGCTGCGTAACCAAAAAATTTAGGCGCATAATTTCAATCTCTATATAGTACAATATGCATTTAGTCCAACTAATAGGCCGGCCACATTAATGTATGTTCACGAATAATCTGGCTTAGCATATTCTTTAAGGCTTGGACATTTCTAGGAACTGACGGAGAAAACAAAGATTTGTTCATACTTAACTAGCCTTATAAAAGTAACTAAAGAAATTAATTAGAGGAAACCATAAAATATGGGTGACCAAAAAGTCGTTCTTGTCACTGGTTGTGCCAAGGGTGGCATTGGTTACGAATATTGCAAGGCATTTGCTGAGCGAAATTGCCGTGTTTTTGCATCTGATGTAGCACCACGAATGTCTGATATGTTAGACCTACAAGCAGATAAAATTGAGACACTTGAGCTAGATGTTGTGTCGGACGAAAGCGTAGAATCAGCGGTGAATTCAATTATATCCAAATGTGGGCGCATCGATATCTTGATCAACAATGCTGGAGTAGGCAGCATGGGCGCTTTAGCCGAGCTGCCTTTGGATGCAGTCAGAAAAGCTTATGAAATTAACGCATTGGGGCAACTAAGGTTGGTTCAACGAGTGGTCCCTCATATGGCATCGCGGCTCAGTGGAAGTATAGTGAACGTAGGGAGTGTTGTGGGGAAAGTGCCAACCCCTTGGGCAGGGTCTTATTGTGCTAGTAAAGCTGCGGTTTTTTCTATGTCGCACACATTGAGGGTGGAGTTAAGCCCGTTTAATATAGATGTAATTATCGTGGTCCCAGGTGCTATAACATCAAGTTTTGGGAACAATAGTTTGGAAAGATTGCAAAACTATGAGTGGAAACTTTACAAGGATTTTAAAGAAGCTATAATTGAGCGTGCAAAGGCTTCTCAAGGGAGTAAAGCGACTGATGCATCAGTATTTGCTAGACATGTAGCAAAGAAGGTGTTGAGTCCAAAACCACCAAAGGTGATTGAATTTGGGCATATGATTGGACTTTTTTCTTTACTTTCTTGGTCCCCTCTTTGGGCTAGAGATTTGTTCTTTTCGACTAGATTCAAGTTGAATCGCAAGATCCCTAAGGTTTAGTGACACTTGCTACTTCAGTTTTTTTGTAACTCTTTATGGTTGTTGTTTCTTCCATATTTTTTCTAATATATTGAAGAAATATCCAACAACTTGAATATAGTGGTAAGGTCGGTATACATTCTATCCTTCCAAGGTTCCACTCGTGAGATTCCATTGATATATTGTTGTTTTTTGTTGAGGGAAACTCTAAATGTATGTGATCCTTCTCCAACTTGGTCAACCCTTATTGCTAGTCTAAATAGATCTGACGTTGATTATGGTGATGCTAATTAGAAATTCCACAATTTTTTTTTGCATAGAAGCTATTGGCCTAGGGGATTGAACGTTGAGAGTCAAGTGTTCTCAGGACATATTATTGAACACTTTGAGCATCAGTGATTTGCACAATCATGATTCATGAGCAGCGAGACAAGTCCTAAGAAAGCCACTTTTAACACAAATTACAGGCCAACATTGTTTAATTCTTAATGGCTTCCCTTCCGAGACCAAGTTAATAATAGGTCATTTGTAATATTATTACAGCTACAAGTAGTATAACACAGTTGTCTCAATTTTGCTGGGCATAAAATGGTCTTATAGTAGTAATAAAGGATGGGGAACCCTTTATATACGGGTAAACCACATTATCCTAAAAAGGGTTATTTGACAGGGCCTATTCAAAAAAATAGAGACTCCTATCCTCATTCCACTACCCATCTGTTTCATAGCCAAATGTAGTTGAAAACGAAAGAAAGCAATGGGGCAGCAAAGAGATACTGTATCCTATCACTTTTCTTTTTCTTTTTCAAGAAAAGGATCAAAATATTTTTGGACTATGCAAAATTGAACAAAAATATCCTTAATTAATAATTTGATCTAAATTACTGACGCATTATGTAATGATAGAATCATTTTTGGACCAAATTTGTGATGACATGAATATTCTATATTTTTATTTAATTTCAGATAGTTAAAGGGTATTTTTGACCATCACATTTTCTTTTTTAATTGTTAGGCCATGCACTGTAGACAATTTTTTTTTTGATAAAGAAGATAGATTAATATAGTAATAAGTGTAGAGGCAACGTTAAGGGGGTTCCCAGGCAAATTCCACACTGGGCGTGGGCCTAGCAGCCCCATTAGTATAGATAATAGAAGAGGTATTATGTCCACCAAAAGGTCACATTCCGGCCCCGCCATAGGAGATAATTGGAACGGTTCATTTCCGAACAAAAACACTTTAGACAAATTGCTATTGGGCCGTTGTTTATTGGTGGAGTTTCTCATCATTACTTCAATCAAAAGGGGTCACCTCTCCTACATTCCCTTCTCTCTCTTTATTAGTAAATCGGCAAAATCATTCTCTCTGGAAAAATTTGTTTCCGTGGAATATTTCATGCAAAATTGCATGCAATATTTAGAAATAGTCAAGCCAGTACAAAGTTGACAATTTACCCTTGGTGCGTTGAGAAATTCACCTCTATATTATTTTCTTACGACCAACATAAGTCCCCAACGGAATTCTCAAAAAAAGGATGGCACTTAGGATAATTGATTTGTGTGGTACTTGGCATTAGCTTTTTTCAGTTTTTCATCGTAGTATTATGACTTAATTAAATTTGAATAATGCTTTTTAACAAAGTCCACTTAGGCGACAAAGAAACCCATGCTTACGGAATAGTAAGAATTTGGAATGGACTAATGCCTGAGATTTTCTTTAAAGAAAAATTTGGCCGTGCTATGTGCAGTTTCAATGTGTGAACTGATTGCAAAAGAAAAACGAAATAAAGTACAGTAGTCCTGTGAAGTGACCAGATGGACAGTATGTATTTCTGCATATGTTGAAAATCTAAAGCTAAGCTTCGCTGATGCATTTGGATGACTGTAAAAGGCAATAGGCCACAGCTAATTCATTGTTATATCATGTCTTATTAATATCTCTGTAGTTTTATGGCTCCACTCTTTTTCCTCAGACACGTTTACTAAAATGACCATTAATGATTTCACTTGTTTCTCATTAAATTCCAAACAGATACAAGATGGAATTTGATTGTAATTTGTTACAACAATTAAACTAGTACGTACTTTATTGGACATTTTGCTTCAGCAACACCTGCTCTTCATTGTTTCTCTCTTATAAGCTGCAGAGACATTAATTTGTTGGTTCTTTATGATTATCAACAGTAGAAGCACTTATGGAAGAGGTTCGATTCTAATCAACAGTGTTTCTTATGTATAGTAAGCAAAAGGGAGAAAAGCAAAAGCAAGAGAAGGATGCAGAGTGGAGCGTAAGAAAAAGCAAAAGAAGATGTCTTTCTCAAACACAGATCCCAATGGAATGCAGCAAGGATGCCCGGCATTTCTTGCTGGAGCTCATTCTTTTTGTTTACTAGTTTAAAAGGGACTCGCTTTCTTCTCCTTGCAAATCTTTTCACTAGGATATATATACTCCCCAACCATTTTGTTCTACTTAGTGACTCCACAGCTACCAAACAAAAATAGAAAATTAGTCTGAAAATGGTGTGGGGGAACAAAAGAAAGGCTGTGATATGAGTATGATAAGTTTATTTGTCTCCAATGATTGACTTGCTTTGCTCCAAGAACAACTTGCTCTGAATCTCTTTTCAAGTGTCAGGATTTTTTTTTTCAATTTCATAGTAACCAAGATGAAGTCTTTGAGTAATGATAACAACAGCAACAACAACTGGCTTGGTTTTTCACTTTCCCCTCACATAAACAGCTTGGAGGGTCCTCTTACTGACCATAGTCACAGTACTCAACCTGATTCATCAAGTGATGTTCAAAGTTCAGTCTCTAGATTTTCTCTAAATCATCTCAACTATCCAGGAATGTACTACGAAGGTGACAATGCAAGTCTTTTCTCTTCTTTATCAGCTATGCCTCTCAAGTCTGATGGTTCATTATGCATTATGAAAGACTTCAACAGATCACAACCACCACAAGGTTTCTGCTCAAAAATTGTTTCTTTAAATGAGGTTTCCTTTTGTTTTTGGACTCTTGCTTATTTATGGAATCTTTTTTGACTTTTTGAAGGTATGGTAAGTTCAACACCTAAACTGGAGGACTTCTTTGGTGATGCAACAATGAGGTCCAATCACTATGAAGGTTGTAACAGAGGAGGTATGGCTCACAGCTTACACTACATTTACTATAACCAACATCAAGAAAATGAGACAACCAACAGCCAAGATTTCCTGAACCATATTCAAGAAAACACTAGGCAGCAGCAGCAGCAACACTACCCTGATTTCTCAGTATTTAGAGGCCATGAACTATATCACTCAACAGAGCAGGGGGAAACAGAGTGCAACAATCTTCAGGTTCCAACAATGACAAGTGATGAAATGTCTGGCATGAGTAACTGGGTGTCAAGAAACTATCAGAATCCAACAGGTCATGCATTGGAGCAGAATATGATAGGCTGCATGGCTGATAATGGTGCAGAATCTGGCTCTGTTGGTGCAATGACATATGGAGATTTTAAGTCCCTGAGCTTATCAATGAGCCCTGGCTCTCAGTCAAGCTGCGTTACTGGAACACAAACACAACAAATCTCTCCATCTGTCACAGATTGTATGGCCTTAGAAACAAAGAAAAGAGGGCCTGAGAAGGCGAACCATCAAAAGCAAATTGTTCATAGAAAGTCTATTGATACATTTGGCCAAAGAACCTCACAGTATCGAGGCGTCACTAGGTAATTAATTACTCTTATTTTGAAGTAATAACATCTTTGATCTGATTAGAGGACTGAATAATCTTATATTGATTCTCCATCTGAATTAGGCATAGATGGACTGGTAGATATGAAGCTCATTTATGGGACAACAGTTGTAAGAAGGAAGGACAGAGCAGAAAAGGAAGACAAGGTTCCTGTCAAACATATTCTTTTCTATTTTATTTTTATTTTTTACTTCTGATGAATTGTTCTCTTTACTGATATAAAAAATGCTTTCTTTTTCAACTTCTTCATGATTATTGCTGGGAATGCATGTCGGTTCTTTCAGTCTATCTAGGTAAATGATGATTTATATTTCTTTTTGAAATGATTGAGCCATGAGTGTGTGTATATTGTTTCTAACCAAATGATCATAAAATTTAGGTGGATATGACATGGAAGATAAAGCTGCAAGATCATATGATTTAGCAGCACTGAAGTACTGGGGTCCCTCCACACACATTAATTTCCCGGTAAGCTGTATTAGATTTTTCAATTATCAACAAGACGGGTCGAGCAGATGGGAAACATCATTTACCAATTGTCATTTGTTTGTTTATGCTGTCATTTAGTAATTTACTGTTTGAATCTCTAATGCAGTTGGAAAATTATCAGCAAGAGCTTGAAGAAATGAAGAACATGACAAGGCAAGAATATGTAGCTCACTTGAGAAGGTTAGGTCTTTTAGCTATTAAATGTTGTGTCGTAAAATCAATCGTTAGATGTATATTTTTTCCCGTAGTTAATCAGTATTCATTCCAAATTTTTGCAGAAAGAGTAGTGGATTTTCAAGAGGAGCTTCAATGTATAGGGGGGTGACAAGGTTTGATACTCACTACAATTTAAGATGGTAATCTTGTTATGGAAGTTTATTTTTTGTTACTGACACTGAGAATTGTCTCTATTTTTTCGTTTTTGCTTTAGCAGACACCATCAGCACGGAAGATGGCAAGCTCGTATAGGCCGAGTTGCCGGGAACAAGGACCTCTATTTAGGGACATTTAGTGAGTACATTTTACCATTAACATGCTCGTCTATTCCTTTTTTTTTCCATTAACATGCTCGTCTATTCCCTTTTTTTTTAAAAAAAATTACAGATAATATAAGTTCAGCTTAACGTGTTAGTAAGGAATGTTCTATATTATATTTTTTGATCTTTGTCTGTTGGTAAAAACGCCAAGTCTTAAAGTAAGTAGTAAGGCTGATCAAGAACCAATAAGAGCATGTAAAGAACTTTATGTCAGCAAGGCTGAATTTTACTCATATGGCTGTCTTTCTTTTATGGGAATCTTTCACTTTTTACTGCCTAATCTAAGTCTAAATATTGTTCTCTCTCATTCTGTTCTTTCCCTCTCATTATTTTTGTCTTGTTATATACTTCTCTGTATGAAATCTGCTCCTGCAGCAAAGCTATCTTTGATTCAATCTCTTTGGATCAATAATTTAATCTCACTTTTTAAGGACCATTATTTGTAGTTGTTTTTTGGATGAACAAAATAGCTTAACTGTATTTTTTATTGCCAGTGTATACAAGTTAAATTCTTGGATCAATAATGCAGGCACCCAAGAAGAAGCTGCTGAGGCCTATGACATTGCTGCCATTAAATTTCGCGGTGTAAATGCTGTGACTAACTTTGATATATCAAGGTACGATGTGGAGCGTATTATGGCTAGTAACACCCTTCTTGCTGGGGACTTAGCTAGGAGAAAAAAAGACACAGAAACAAGCAAAGAAATCTGTAATCAGAACCTTATAGCAGATGCTAGCTATCATGGTGAAGTTAACATCCAAAATAAAAAGGAAAATGGAAATGCAGTAGATTGGACAATGTCACTTTATCAGTCTTCCTCTGCTGGAATTGATACAAACACAATGACCTCTACCATACAAGGTCAGATGGACGAATCTGTGCGTATGAATACTCACTTATCAAATACTTCTTCGCTAGTAACTAGCCTTGGCAGCTCGCGAGAAGTCAGCCCTGCCAAAAACAATGTCCATTCGATGCATAATTTGGTGATGCCTCAATCAGCACCAAACCTAATCTCTAGTCCAGTAACTAATATCACCTCTTGGATCTCATCAGCCCAGTTAAGGCCTAATGTCCCTGTTTTTGCTGCATGGACTGATGCTTAATGTTAACACAATCTAAAATTCTGTTAGTCAGAAGAAAGGATTCTAATTTGATGTATCTTTTTATTATTTGTTCTCTAAATGCAAGTTGATGATAGTAGTTCCAAAAAGCACAATTGGCCAACTTCTAGCTATGAATGGATGAATGAGTTAAAAATTGTACGAAATGGTTGACTATTTAGAAATAACCAATTTATAATTAGTGTTATTCTATTTGCGGACCTACACAAAGTACAAAAACAGCTCAATATGTTGCCAATAATGCAAAAGATGATCTTTAGCTTTTACTTTTGAGGCCTTGACTGTAACAGGAATTAATGATGTCTTTTCTCCAATGTAATTCCAATCTTTTCCTCTTAAAACATGATTACAAGATTTCTTTCTCTAAAGGTGATGAACGTGCCAGCCTATTTTTTTAAAAAAGGTACAACCAATTAGGATCTTTGCTAGCTTGTTAATTACTTTTGGTTCTAATTAACTTGTTGCATCTTCCTTCCTCTAATCCCTAATTTCATTCCATATTGATAATCACTTCCGTCATTTAAAAGTTTTAATCTGTTCTAAAACCATGAATATGAAAACACTAAAAAGCTTTGCCCATTTTGATGTCATTTTGCATTGTTTGAAATTTGTTGTTGAAAAATAAAGCAACTTGACAGAGCAAAATTTTTTTACTCCCTCCGTTTCATTTTATGTGACATTCTTTGACTTGACACTATGTTTAAGCAAAAAAAAGAATACTTTTGAAAGTTGTAGTGTAAAATCATTCTTATATAGTTGTGTGGTTAAGAATTATTTCATTAAGGGTAAAAGGAGAATTTTAAGGTTAAATTGTTTCAAGAGTAAAATGACATACCAAAAAGTAAAAGTGCCACATAAAATGAGACAAGGGACGTATTTATTTATTTTAGCTCTGTTAGTAAAGCAGAAAGAAGAGGGTGCTGATTATTTTCTATTTATCATTTCAATTTTGCTGTTGTATTGTTTCAAATTGGACAAATGAACATGCTGATAAACAGGAAATCAAGGTAGCTAAAAGTCTAAATTTGCTCTTATCTAAATAGAGCATGACCAAAAAAGTAAAGGATTTGGAATAAAACGGTCCTTCTAATTAGCAATGGAATATTTCACACGATGAAAAAGGGTTTGGATACTAAAATAAGACATCACTTAACAGCTGGTGCTAAAGAAAAAGATACTAATAAAGACAGGATTTTTAAAGTCAAAGTGAAAGATTTGATTGTGGAATAGGTGAGACGTTGAATTTGAATTGATAGGTGAAAAAATGACCCAATTTTTCTAGTATCATGCATTTGTATATCCGTATATGCGGCAGCTGATTAGCTGATGCACCCATTTATTCTTTTTATTTTCTCCATCATGTCTCTATTAAGAATGTCATGGTGAATTAGAGTACACTGCGGTTATCACAAAAATGAAAAAAAAGGTCAAAATTATTTTTAAACTAAGTGTAATTAAGCAAAAACATATTTTAATGATTTGGTCAAAAATTGCTCATGCTATCAATGTTTGGACTAATTATTTCATAATTTTATTAGGATTTTTTTAATTATTATCTAAATGAAACTTAATGATCGTTACTAGGATCTTATAAATATGACTTCTATTATCACTTAAAAATACATGGAGTTATCTTATTTTAATTAGAAGAAAAAGATTAATTCCTATTTATTTGTTAGTTCAAGTAATTTTAAAAACAAAAACAAAAAAGAAAAGACACAAGAATGGATTTCTTAAAAAGTAATATTTTTATTAGGAATAGAATATGTGTAAGGAGAATAATAAATAATTTATTAGAAAAAAAATTATTTTGATTCATTAAATAATAATATGGCATTTTCAAATCAAAGTATTGGCTAGGGTAGTTTTTGATCAAGCTACTAACGATAGGAATAATTTTGGACCAAACTATTGACGAGAATATTATTGCTTAATTGCACCGAGAGGGGATGTTTTTGACTCTTTTCCATAAAAGGGAAGACATTTATTTTTATCATTTTCCAAACCTTGAACACTATATTGTCGTTACTTGAGTTTATCAGCCTATTTTCCTTCCATGATACAAATGTGGGTGATGGTCATTTGAATTTCTTTATAACATTCTGTTGATTTTTTCTTGTACACTGTACTTGGACTTTGGCCAGTTAGTAGGCATACCATTATTTTCCTTGCTTCTAGTAAAGTACGAACTTAATGTATTCTGCGAGGAGTTGATTAATTTCTGGCAGCGTTGAATTCAGTTCCATTTTCCACAGAAATCCACTCTGCTGCTGGCATTCACTAATATTCTCAAATCTCAACAGCTAAATATAAAGTGGAATTTTTTGCTTTAGTACGAATGTCTAGCACAGAAGAATTCCCCTGCTACAGCTTCATATTGGTGAAATAAACAGTCTGAGGGTAAATCTGTTGTTTGTCTGTCTTCCCAAAAACGTTAGAGACAGGAATAATAATAAAAAAAAAAAATTATATATATCTATATAAGAACAAAAATCGAGCCCACTGAATGCACAGTGTGTCCTTAAGGAAATTATT
>JAOTQR010000045.1:26421103-26463213 GCA_025774065.1 Solanum ossicruentum | reverse complement strand
CACTCCTTATTTTCAAAGTCAATTATTATTATTTATGAAATACATATTCATGATATAAGTTTATGGAATACTTATTCATGGTGTAATGTTACAAAATACTTATTCATAGTATAAGCTTATGAAATACTTATTTATGGAATAAGTTTATTGAATACATATTCATGGTATAAGTTTATTAATTTGAAAGTATCACATATAATTTTCATGGTATAAACTTTTACATCTAAAATATACCATGTATTTTTATAGTATAAACATAATTTATAGCAAAAGCGATTATTGTTATAGTTTTTGTATAAATTTATTAAATAAATGATCACGGTGTATATTATTATGTCATAGGTACTTTTTGTTTTAAAAATTATTTATTAAATATGGATATATTTTTATCATATACATGGTATAAATTTTTACATCTAAAATATACATGGTATATTATACATAGCATATATATTTGTATGGTATAAATATATAATTTGTGGCAAAGTATTCATTACTATGTATATATTAATTACACTATGTATAGATTTATTTCACATATTTATATAATCACATATCATTATAATAACGCTTGTTTATATATATTATATGGTTTATTATTATTTTTTATTTTTAAAAATATTCCTATAAATAAGGAACATATATTGAGAAGAATGAGAAGATTAGTTAGTACTCCTATTTTAATGAAACTAACATTTATTTTCTTCTTATTTTAAATTATTTTAGACTATAAATATAAATAATTTATTGTTATGTTTTTTATCTTGATAATGTTGCTATGTATTTAGAATAATTTTTTTAAAATAAGTTAGTTATGTTCTTTTCCCTTTTATTTCCCAATTAAAGGCCTGTCAATAAGGGTTGGGCCGTCCAACTTTTAAAGTTGTCGGTTTTGGGCTAACCCAATATGCACAATGCAAATCCACCGGCAGCGACTATTACCTCATCATATATATGCCGCGAAATGTCAGTTGTCACGTGCCGGAAAAGCCTAAGAAACACCGTCGTCCCCGATGTTCAGAACAATCTCTCACTTGCGATCTTCTTTACCCCCCAAATTTTCCCTTCCTCAAGCCCTACGCCACTTCTCTCAATTCTCAATCTCTCCACCACCTACTCCTACTCAATCAACCCACTTGCCCGTTAATCCATCACCGTCTACTCCATTATCTTTGTTCCATTCTCTGTCATCGCCTTGTAGCTCGCTTCTTCTACAGAAGCATCAAGATGGGTCAGAAGATGACTTTAACACGGACCCTAAGAGTCCTCCAAGGCTATTTGTTGTTCAGCCTCGGTTTCGTCCCGATTCGATTCTCAAGCCTAAGCTTGATGAGGCACTAAACCTGGCTAATTCTCTTGAAGAACAAAGAGATGGATTCTACGATACTGAGTTTCTTAATAAACAAATGCCCCCTCATCTTGTCGTCCAAAATCCAGCTGCCCGATCAATTCGCGTTGGTGCGCTTTTTTGTACCATTTTCCCCTCTTGTCTCATAATGTGTTTAATGATTCTTTGCGTTTTAGCTGAATTGCTTTGTTTCAATTTCAAACCAGTTGGAGTCAGCTACTTCATTTGTTTCTTTTTGGAGTATGAGCGTCTTTAATTTTGATCATGAATTCGCGTATGGATCTATCCAATATTTCGGAATTTAGTTTACATATTTGAAACTACGCTATAAGTACTGAAACTCAACATAGCTAGCGAATTAAAATATTTTTAACAAGTTTCAGAAAATTATAATCAAAAGGAAAAGAAGTTGAACCCTCACTTAAATTGCGATGGAGCTAGTATATGAATTCTCTGTAGGAATCCAAGCAGTGTGTATTTTAAGTTCTGTAGGTAAAGTAAACGTAATATATGTGAGTGTCAGTAGTTAGCTTGGAACACCAAGAACTAGAACCTCCAAGGTTAAATCGCAGGCCCTGATTTAAGCTCTTTCATAAAGTGTGTAATCAACTTTTTCAAACAATTGCTGAAACAAAAGCATCCCCTTTAAAGTTAGAGTTCTTCTTTGTCCAATGTGAAGTATACTATCGCTACTCTATTGTTTTTATTGCCTTGTCTTGTCAATAGCTGTGGAAAAAGCAAGAAGGTTCTCCATATGGTGGTTCATTGCTCTAGGGAGTGAAGACAGTTAGCTTAGAGTAATGGCTGTCACATTGAGTGTAGTTAGTAAAAGAGTATCTGAAACTGAGAAGATATGGTAAAATAGATGAAACAGGTTTGATCATAAACGGGTATATTTGCACTTTGAACTCTACTTTTCCGCAGTTGATATCTTCCACTGTGCAATGCTGCTTGTCCTTGGGAAAGAAGTAAGAAACTTGGGTAATGTATGTAAAATTTATCTATATGAAGAACTCTTCTTTATGCCCCTATTGCCTTGAACAATTAAATACATGAAGCAAACTAAAGAGTGCTATTTAATAGAGCAACAAACTAAGGGCTTGATTCAACAAACGTAGCATAAGTGCTTGGCACACCATCCATATCCTAATACTTCCTCACTGAGTTTGATTTTTGTTTCTTTGAAAATGCAACAACAACAACAACATTATCCCATTGCCTCAAAGGCTCCCGCCCATTGCGGGGTAGGGGGGTCGAATGTACGCAGCCTGACCCCTATGTTTAAAACATAGATCAACTGTTTCTGAATGACCCATGATGAGCGTCGAAAGTTGCATTGACTAACTGCTACTTGACAATTGAAAGAAGCACGGACAGTTTAAAGAGCCATTTTGCTTTATTCCATCATACCCCAAAGCCAAAAAATAGTAAATCTTTGGCTCGATCCGGCTGTGGAAATGTTTCTTTGAAAATGCATGTGTTAAAATTTTAATTGCTTTTATGTTGTTACAGTGTTGGTGCATTTATGTAACTATGGGTAAATGAAACTATCCTGCTGGTGAGAGTACAGAATTCGTATCAGTAAATGATTATACAAACACCACGCCCTAAGGGAGAGAAAGAAGCGGAAGAGTTAATGTTGGAACTGGATACTCATGCCCACATTCCCCCCTTGATCTATGCCAAAGGTTGTCTATCGAAAACTATCTAATAGACTTCTGCCCATGTGCTGTGGTTCTTCTTTATAGAATTTGGTCATAATGTTTTCCTTATGTAAGAGCTGAATTGTTGGTTAAGGGAGAGGGTGGAATCTTCCTAAAGTTATTTGTAGAAAGGATAGCCCTCTATTGGTAAAAAATTTTCCGTGGCCTATTCTTGAAATGATCTGTGCATTGTGCTTGCTATGATATTACAGACACATTTTTTGGACCTGGAACTGTGGACACTGTTAAATGCCATGTAAATTCTTTGGATACTCAGGTAGAGGATTTAATATATGAATGTGATTTAGTAAACTCATTAATTCTCCTAGAATTATGGGACTGTTAATGGTTGATTAGGCTGATATTAGTCACTGCCAATTTGTTAGCAGGAAGGAATAGATGCCATTTTTGTAAATGCAATTCTTACTGGCATACAGCAGCGTAATTTAGAGGTAAGTCACTGTACTTGTTGGTTTTTAATTTTCTGGCGTAAAATGATCTAATTGAGCCATTGGGAAAGTTGCTGACTTGCTGTACTTGTTAGTTATATACTTATATTCATATTCTGAAGGCAAATATAAATTAATCTCACAGCTACAATTATCATTGGCCAAGGTTTCAATGTATTTGCCTTAACCTTTTCCTTTCATGATTTGTTCTTCCACTGCAGAGGGCTTGGGGCAAACCTGTTCTGGACCGTGTGGGCCTGATAATAGAGATTTTCAATGCACATGCTCAGACGAAAGAAGCTAAGCTACAGGTGACCTGCTGCTCAATCTTGCCATGGTGTTCAATGTATTCTTAGATGATTGGTTTTGTGCCTAAAGAAGTAGGAATACTTGGACCTTGATAGTCTCTCTGACTTTCCATTAACTTACAGGCTGAGTTGGCTGCACTTGTGTACAAAAAAAGTCGGCTTGTTCGTGTGCGTGGTCCTGGTGGACGTTATGGTTTTGGTGTAGCTGGAGAAGCTGAAGTAGTTAGTGCCAGAGGGTAATTTTATTTTTTACTGGCTTGATCTCTACTGAAGGATGCATTTGGAAGTCCAAAGAATTGATTTCTGGCAGAGTTGTCCACTTTTCAGTATATGTTTACTGTAACTAAGATGATTGCTGAAGTTTAAGAAATTCCAGTTGCTGCTGCTAGACTTTTTGAAGTATGCCATTTTCACTTGTAGGAGAGGAAGTGGGGGGCGTGGTTTCATTAGTGGTGCTGGAGAGACAGAATTGCAGCTTCAGCGGCGAAGGTTTGTTACTGACCCTGTTGTACTATTATTTTGTTAAAAAAATTGTGGATGGATAAAGCTGGAGAGGTTTCAGTTTGTCAGTAGAACATGTAGAGAACCTCTGATGCTAGACAATCTAAATTATTAGTTGTAGGAATAGAACTGGTCAAAATTGAGCAAAATAGACATTGAGAATTCATATATCCAGCTGCCAGCGCAACTAGCTTACCGTTGAGGCATAGTTGTTCTTATTAATTTTCTAGGTGAAGCGAAACAAACTTTTTGTCAAGTCAGCTAATAATTGATGTGAACGTTATGCATACACATCTCTGTTTATGAGTCAACTTATGCAGGGGATCTTGTTTAAAACAGGGGTGGAGCTATATTATATTCCGGGGGTTCATTTGAACCCCTTTCTACGAAAAATTATACTATTTATACATGGTTAAAATAATTTTTTTATGTATATATAATAGATGTCAAACCTTCTTTGACTACTTTGTATGTGTACTACTTCAAATTTTGAACCCCCACTAACTACGAATGGTTATTTGGGAGTCAAAAGGGATGTTAACTTTACTTTATTAGAGATTTAGATGCAAAAATGAAGCTGAGTAGATGAATATACCTCAAGCACTTGGTTGTTACTGTTACCTCTTGGTTGTTGATGATCCAGTATTGGTTCACTCGCCCACTGTATATATATGATATATTTCTAATTATATTCCTTCCGGTTTCAGAATTTTAGAACGGAGGAATCAATTGTTATCTGAGATCAAAGAGGTTCGTCGTACGCGAGCATTGCAGCGTGCTGCTCGTAAGAGGCATGGAGGACCAGATGGTCGAGAAATTCCTACAGTTGCTGTTGTTGGTTACACAAATGCTGTAAGTTGATCAGAAGCACATGAGTAACTTTAATGTGATATAAATGCGACCTCTTGGTATTGACTAAATTGTTTACTTAACAGGGGAAATCTACTTTGGTTAGTGCAGTATCAGAGAGTTATCTCTACTGTAATGATCGGTATGGTAACCACTTTGCTAGTCTGAATTTTTTGACTCAGATGCCGGATGCCAATTAAGCTTTAAATTCTGACAAGCTGAGTTATACGACACTTATCCCACATTTGGGCTCTTAATTGTGCAGATTGTTTGCCACAGTGGACCCCAAGTTAAGAAGTGTCATTCTTCCGTCAGGGTAATATGAAATTGGATATATCATTATACCTTCCATTTAGTGAAGTGAAACTAGATGCACCTCCTCTTTAGTTTGAGAAATATCAGAAATGCTTAACGTTTCATTACACATACATCTGGTCCAGTTTGTCAGCACTCTTATAAGCTAATGTCATAATAAATTAAAGTTTCTGTTTCAATGTTTCCATACAATATTACTGTCTTACCTAACATCTATGGGAGAAACAAGAAAGAGCCGTCTGCCAATTTTTTTCTATTTTGTAGCTTATTACTGAAAATAAATTGCTGATGGACTTCAGTTTACTTAATTTTTTTCATGCCGTTTGCTTCTGTACTTTCATTTAACATTTTGTTGAAAAAAAAGTTGGTGAAGTTGCCTAAGCAATCATTTAGAAATATGAGGGTATTTTAGTCAGACTATTTGAATAGACTTCTTCTGTTATACAGGGAAATTTATGATATTTCGTAAAGTGGAATGGAGGTCCATTAAGTTCTTCTCATAGATGGGATGCCTAAGTAACTTGGTTTACAAAATATTGAAACAGAAAATTTGATTTATGCCTTTTCCCAAGGATGATGACTCACTCCCTTTTTTTGGTCATTGGATTAATATTTTATATTCAGAAGGAAAGTGCTGCTCAGTGATACTGTGGGATTCATATCAGAATTGCCTATACAGGTGTGTAGATAGTGTCAGCATCTAGTCCTCTTGTAATGGCATCAGAGAGCTTAACAATCACTTGGACTCAAATTTTTTTAAATGTCTTTTTGGGCAGCTAGTAGAAGCCTTTCATGCAACATTGGAAGAGGTTGTTGAAGCTGACCTCCTTGTGGTAATCTTCTTTCTCTAAGTACATATTCGATATTGTTAACATATCATGTGCTGACGTCTAGAGCTCCAACAAAATGATGTCTGGCTCAGAATTGCAAATCTGTTAGCTGAAGAAAAGTTGTTTGGACTATGAAGTTTCTAATCTGATAGATTACTCATCTCTTGCAGCATGTTCTGGACTCAAGTGCGCCAAACCTTAGTGAGCAACGGGAAGCAGTGTTGCAAGTTCTGGGGCAGATAGGAGTCCCCGAGCAGAAGCTCCAGAATATGATTGAAGTTTGGAATAAGGTATGTGAAATAACTACCATCCCCTTAATTTTAAGAAGTGATTGAGATATTCGGAAATTCTGAAACATGGATCCAGATGCATTGCTTCAGTATTTTGAAATTTATGTAGATTGATCTACACGAGGGTTTTGTTGGAGATGGTTATTGCAATGAGGATGAAGCTGCTAGTGGGTCAGAAGAAAACAATGATGGCTCCAATAAGTTGGGTGAAGAGGGCCTATCTGATTATGCTAATGAAAATGAGGACTTTGAGCAATCAGGCAAGCTTGAAGAGGTCATAGATGACCAACAAGGTAATTACTCTGATGAATGCTTGGTCTCAGGTGACGAACAAGATTCCTGGGTGGACTATAATGGTTCCTTGGTGGGCTGTGGGAGTGCAGAGGTCCAGCAAAACAACCCCTCTAACAAGTCGGAGGTCGTTAGAAGTGAAACCCAGTTCAGATCCGAGTCTGCTCCGCATGTCAAGACTTCTGCCTTAACAGGTATTGGGTTGCAAGAGTTGCTAGAGCTTATTGATGAAAAATTGAAGCCCCAGAAAACCATAGAGAACGATATATTTGACCGCAAATGGAGACCACCATGCACAGAAGATAGCAGAATAGCAGTTGAACAATAGTATTTATAATGAGAGAACGCTTCCGTAACAACGCAGCTATGGAAGTTTTAATACAGTTAGGAGGGCTCGTGACTAACAACTACATACTTGCATCTCCTTGACATGGCAGATCCAAACACGTATTGGAGCTGCGTTGGACTTTGGCCATCAGTTATTTGGAATGTCTCCACTTCCACTCTGAATGCTAATAAGTTTATCCTATATGTGGTGTTTCTATTCTCAGAATATCAAGAGTGGCTTATCAAACTCCGAGTGCAGAGTGTAACTAGTTCACAGGCTCTTCAATTGCTTCTGGCGCACAGCCCGTAGTCTGTAGATTCTCTGTGTACCTCCTCCATGTTACATCATGTATTTTGAATATGTGAGCCATGGCATATAGTATGTTGTAGAATTAAACGTTTAGATGCCGTGAGACAAAAACATCAAGTTGTAGAGCAAAGCGTGAGATCAATATGAGCATCTTTGGAGATTGTACTGCGTATATTTACATATTATGTGAACCCTACTGTCCTAGAACGGCCCGGAGATAGATACATCGCAATTTCGTTTCTATACGGGAGGATGTTTTTTGCATGGATTACATGATAATTGTATAATTATAAAAAATGTTTTTTACTTTGTTGTTAACTGTTGCAAAAAATAAATATTTATTTTTACTTGTCACTTTAGCATATGGAGAAAAAATTCTGATTTTATTTTTGATATTAATTATTTATTTTATAAATCATTTTTACGTGAATTAATTACCTATGAAAAAGTAATAATTTTCGTCAACAAATTAAAGGAAAGAGTAAAGTAGAAGTATAATTAGTTCATATTAAATGTAACGAATGTGTATGATTAACAAATTAGGATCACCGACGGTCGACGGCAACATGGGTTGGGCAGACAAAACAATTACTATAGTATTTACTCAACTTTAATAAAGGATGGGCATTTTCAATTCCTACGTGTTTGACATTTGCTGTCTTTCAGGGTCCCGCATACGCTAGGCTAGTTTATGGTTGGTCTTCACTGATTTACACCTAGAAAACACGCGTGGGATCCGAGCTGAGCATGCATATGTTTTTGTGTAAAACACAACAACAACAGATCCAAATCTAGCAACAAACAAATAAACAAAGATCCTTCCATCCGAGGAGCCTCTTTCTTCCTTAATAGCAAATTCTGTTCCTCTAAAGCTGTCCCTGTCGTGGTTTGGTTGGTTATGCTTACCTCTTTTAAATTATGCCCTGTTTCTCTGCTTTTTCTTGATTTTGCTGTCAACCCCATTCCCTATTTCGTCTAAATCTTGAATCTTTGCTCTAAATTGGTAGCAATGTTGTTTCTTTTACAGATCCACATTGTACCTATTGGGCGATAATTTGTTTTTTTTTAAGAATTGCGTATTTCTTTAGTTGAAAGATAAACCATAATTGGTACCTTGTTCATGATTAAGAAACTTTCCTATGGTTATAGTCGGATAATGAAGTTCTGTGCTTGTTGAAGCTAGAGTGGATGTAGTTTCCGATTTAGCAATCCATATTGTAGAATATAAAGAAAGTTGAAGGGCTTTCCCTTTCTGTAAAGTAACTTTCTACGTCGCTATTTAGTTAAGCTCATTTGGTTATTTATCTTGGGGATCCTTGATCAACATCCTGGTTCTATATAATAGTCTGTGTATGATCTAAAGGTGGTTAAAAAACAACATGAGCGGGATTAAAGGTGGATTTTGGATTTGAAGTTTATGGGTTCCTGCAATGACCTCAATAATGATTGGATTCACATTTAAATACTTATGAATATATTTTATGGATTTCTTAATGCATATACATAGTCTCTAAAAAAGCTTACCATTTCCTGTGTACCCAAATATCATATTGCGATCCGCCCTGAGTTGTGTCAACAATTGTTCAACTCCATAAGTAAGGAACTTTGAGCTTGTATGGCTCTCTTTTTATTACTTTTTTTCTGCATGTTCACATTTATTGCTGAAGCGAGGAGCATTGGTTAAAATTTCCTTTTCTAATTTGGTTCCAGGTATAGTATTCTGGGCTCAGTACTCCACTAAAGCAATTATGTCTAGAAGGCCTGGAAATCCCACACGGCGCTTTGCTGGTAGTGGAAGCCTCGGAGGCCTTTTACATCCGAAATCGCGCCCTACTCCTTTATTACCTACAGTACTTCTCATTCTTGTAAGTTCCGTAACTACTTATCTGATGGCATTGTAACTGGTGATCAAGTAGAATTATTCTAACAATATGTATTCATTTTGTTTAGTATCTGGTCAATTTGAGCTGTGTTTCCAATTTAATGCTTTTAGCTTTTTTTTTATCTACTAATTTCAGGGTGCTGTCCTTCTTGTTGGCTATTTCTATCGAGGCTCAGGTATTTTATTTTATTTTGGGTCTAAAATAAGCAGTTATTTCAAAATGCTGTCTACCTCCTAATTCTATGGGATCACGAGTTGCATCAACGACGATATATTTTTCTTTCCTGCACCAATCAGAAATTGTCATTGGCTTTTGTACTTATCCGTTCAACTCATAGTTAAGATTGTATCATTCAAACTCAGTGGTGGCAAGATCCCAATTGTCAGTTGTATTGTATGCTTTATAGTAGTTGGCTTTCTATACGTTGGCTGATTGGATATCTTCCCCTGATAGGTTCATCTGGAACTTCAGTACTCAGCAGGCTTGAAGGTAAGCACCCTTATCTTTGACACTCTCTGTCGCGTCATTCCATTAAATTATCTGTCTTTGCGGTATTTAACAATACTTTTGCCATATCGAACGGATAATTTGAAATGAATTGCTAGGGGATGTGGGAGGTCAGGGTTTCAAACAAATAATTACACAAGTGATCAATGTTAAAGCCCTTGAATCTGAAAGCTTCTTACCTTAGACTTAATACCAACAATTAACGGCGGAAAGAATTTCTCAGGTATCACAATTATTCAGTTGCCCAAAGTAGGGAGCCTTAATCTTTATACTAGTTTAGCTTTTTCAGGATCCTATGTGGGGAAAAGTCACATTTCATGCTTGCTAAAACTGTTCGCATCTTTCCAAATTTAGTAAGATCTGTTGTCTTCAGATTCACATTCTTTATTTCATATAGCTGATCAGTATGTCATAGAAAGATCAGGCTACATAGGGGACAAGTTTATATTTCTTGAGTAATCTGTAATTCTAACCCGCAAAAGGATATGATCGAAGCTTAGTTCGTATCATCAAATAGTTTCCTTCATCTGAACTATAAAGACCCTTTCTTCCATCTTGAAACGATTCATACAGGGAATAAGACTCTGATCTTATCAGGTTAAACAAAGTTGAGAGTGCATATCTTATTTCAGGGTGCAATGTTCCACTATGAGTTTGTACTGTATTACGAATTCAGCTTGTTCAAAAAGAGCAACTCATTGAACTTAGAGCTTGCTTTCAATGGTTGTAGGTGAAGTTACCTGCACTTCGGAGGTTCAGCATGCTATACCTTATCTAAAGAAGGCATATGGGGACAGCATGCACAAAGTTTTGCACGTGGGACCTGATACTTGTTCTGTGGTGTCTAAACTATTAAAGGAAGAAGAAACTGAAGCATGGGGTATTGAACCTTATGATGTTGAGGATGTTGACGTGAACTGCAAGAATCTTATCCGCAGAGCAATAGTACGTGCGGCAGACATCAAATTTCCGTTACCCTACAGGCCAAAATCATTTTCTCTTGTTATTGTGTCGGATGCAGTGGATTATTTATCTCCGAGATACTTGAACAAGACTATTCCAGAGTTAGCAAGGGTGTCAGCTGATGGTCTAGTCATTGTTACAGGTAACTATTGAAACTTTAGGTAAATTGCATGACAAGTCCTTAGCTGTTAAAATTGCTTTCTCTTGGGCAGGCTGCTAACAAATGTTTGATATTCAACTATCTCATAATTACTCAATAAAGTTGCCTCTTGTGGTGAACAGTTGGACTTTATACAAATTAAATTCATATTATCATACTACTGTTTCACAAAAGCCTAATTTTTAGAATCAACAAGTGAGGGTGCTCCAGTGGCAAGAGGACTCCACTTCCAACCGAGAGGTTGGGAGTTCAATTCAGTAAAAGAAAGGAAGTGGGAAAGGGCACCCTTTTGACTCCTGACAGGGGATTTGGAGGGGTGAGGTTTACCAATCAAAGAGAGAGAGAGAGAGAGAGAGAGAGAGAGAGAGAGAGAGAGAGAGAGAGAGAGAGAGAGAGAGAGAGAGAGAGAGAAATCTGTTTCAATAGGCGATGTTGATAGCATCTGCCTTCCAAAGTTCGTATCTTGTTACTTTATAAACCCACCCACCCCATCCACGTATTCACCTAAGAGGAAAAAGAGAAATCTGTAAGACAGTTCCCATTTAAGCGAAATGCCTACCTCTGTCACTGCCTTTCAAACCACATCATTAATTGACCGTGAGGAGAATATCTATTGGTATTGAAAGCACTTTGTGGTTCATTTTTCTTGTTCATATGTTAAATTTTTTCTACTGTTCTAAATTATCAGGTTATCCTGGTCACTCCAGAGCTAAAGTCGCTGAGCTATCCAAGTTTGGACGTCCTGTAAGTTGCAATCTCTTCATTCAGTTATCACTTGTTTGGGTTGGTAATTGTTGTCAGTTGATGTTGATTGTGACTAGTTGTTAAATGCACTTTGAGCTTCTGCCTATGGTAGTGTATTCCTTGTCCTACTAGAGTAGATTACCTCAATTTAATGTATATATGTACCAAAATAAGGGTTATGGACCACAAATGGCTGTGTCTAGCTTTTTTTTGATGTATGGTAGTGGAAAAAGTAATAATAAATATGAGGATTCCTCATCTAGGGCAGTGATCGCATGTAAGACTCTCTTGATGCCCTGAGTTACAAAGATAGGCGTTATGATAACTAGTTGAAATGCATTCTGTGGTTACCGAGAGCTTTCTGTTTTTGATGAGGAGCTGCATGCCCTTTTTAGTCAATACCAAAAGCGTAAATAAGTTAGAAGCAGAGAGTGAAGACCAGGAAATTTCCTTCTTAATAAAGATCAAAGGTAAGTCTTCTGATCTTTGATCCCCCGATTCAGGAGGGATTGAAGCAAATACGATAAACAAATGCAAGGAAATTCCTTCTTAATAGACTGTTCCCAAAATCACGTCATCGACCAGTAAGACTCTCTCCCGTGAAAGGATCCTTGAATAACCAGAAGGAGTAACCTGAAAATCCTTAGATGCCTCAATGCACCCTCACTATATAGGTGCGGACTTGCTTATGGTTTCACTTGCCTAACAGCTGCCAAATGTGGAAGCTTCAATGGTGATAGGCTCATTGTCTCTTTACTTATCATTAAAAAGGGAAAATGAGAGAGGGATCACTCCTCGGGCTGTTGCGTCTCTATGGATGTTACTTGATTTTCAAATCAACCTTTCATGACCCAACCAAGAAAACCTTGAGTCATCAACAAGAAGAACCTGAGTCAAGTGATTAGCCGTCTGTTATAATCCCTATGTCATCTGCCCATAGAGAAAACACTGCTACTACTACTCCAGGGGATAAGCAAAGAACTAAGTTGAAAGATTAAGTGGTAAGATAACAAAAACAAACTAGAGAATTGATGTTGCAACATGTATTACTATCTACAACACCATGCTCATAATCATTTGATGATTCTAAAAATTGTGAAATTGACAGTGTTCTGAGGCAATAGATTCTTTGTTGTTATGAAGACATGGTGTCTATATCACTTTTTTCCCTCTTTTTCATTCTGCTCTGAAATGATAACTAAAAGAATTTGGCTTTCCATGTAAAGGCAAAAATGCGGAGCCCTTCTTGGTGGGCACGCTTCTTTGTGCAGACCAGCCTACAAGAGAACGATGCTGCAATCAAAAAGTTTGAGCAGGCTGCAGCTACCGATGGATACAAGTCTAGGTGTCAGATTTTCCATGTTAAATCATTTCATTGACACATCAACCATCTCACAATTCAAGAGACCAATCTCTTCATTTTTGGTGATTTTTTATCAGATCTTTATAAATTTCATTTTTGCACCTCCCACAGCAAAAGGGGTTAAAAAAGAAGCAGGAATGAAGAAATATATCCTGCATCATTTTGAGTATTCATATTATGTACAAGCAGATTAATATTGAAAGTTGAAAACTTTGGTTACCATCAATTTCATACAGCCAACACATCATATAGTTATCAGGCTTAGTATTTGGTATGAATTATCTTATTATCAGGATATTGCTGTACCTAGCATTAAATTTCTCTGCATAGTAAATCTGTTTCGACTTTTCTGTCCTCGTCTAAATCCCTTGAACCAGATATATATTCCCTGTATATTCTTCAATCTTTTAAAAGGTAAATACTACTGCTGAACTATACGAACATAACGTAACAGTAAATGAATTTGGAGTATAGCTGATTTTTAGGACTAATTCAGCAGTGGCAGAATTGGGAACATGTCTGTGTTCTCTACAATTCTTCAGCTACAGTTTCTTCAGAGACTTGTGTTAATTAGGATTCATAGGAAAAACTAATTAATAGGGAAAAAAGTCCCTGCTGCATCTCAAGTTAAATTTCCATATGGTTTCACTTGATGCAATTATTGAGATGTTGTTCAATAATATTTAGGCCTTTACTAGTAATAGGCCTATTGCATTAGCTGGTAGGAGAAATATTTTGTGTGTAAAAAGGTTTCTTTTCCATGAAGAGATTCAGTACAAAATGTGAAACCATTTTAGTACTTTAGTGAAGAGATCGATTAATATACCACCTTTTATTTCATCATACATAAGCACAAGAAATTCGTAATGAGCAACAAAATATTTGTATAATATATACACTTCTTTTTTTTATCCTGAATAGAGCTGTACCACGATGACGGGCCTTAAAATGATCTGCACGCCCAATCTTACGGGTCTGCGAGCCGCCCAGCCCATGTTAAGGGCCCTATGTGGCTGTGAGCGGCCCAGTACAGGGTGAACCTGCCCCTTGCACCAAAGATGTTAATTCAATTCCAAATTTTGGCTCTTGCTTAATTAACACCGTTTAAAAAGGAAAGGGACTATATATACTTTCTTTTTGAATTAGAAAATGAGAGCCCTGTTTTGTTGTTTAAATGTGTTTGGAAAAGGAGAAGTTATTGAATGATAAGCTATTCTTGAAATCGCAACCTTCTGAACACGCAACTGGTGTCAGAAGTTTGTAGAAGATGTATATCGCAATAATTTAATTAATGATCTTTTTATGAATGGAATGTTCATGGTTCCAAACTCCTATCTAACACAAATGTACGCAACAACACTTGAGTTTTTGTAGTTTACATGTTAGATTTCTTATGCAAATACGTCCTTTTGCTCCAATCCCTTCAACAACTTTCCGACAAGATGGATTACTTGTAATTGTCATAGATCTTGGGATAAAAAATTTCTTGTTTAATTCACAACATAATGCTACCATAAAGGGATCCAAATAATGCAACCAACATTGCCAATGTCCAATTCGAGAGACACTCTCAAGTTTTAGCACAATGGTTGCCTTACACCAAGGAATCCAATGATATATATATATATATATTTGTATAGACTCAACTACACCTAAACTTTCAAATTGATTCTGCCTTAATAAAGTTCGAACCAATTACTACTTTTATGGAACCAATCCATTATACATGGTCACAGTGTAGAGCTGGTTCTGAATCATCTTACTTATGGCTCTTTCAAGTGAATCATATGAACATGGTCACTGA
The DNA here is from genome assembly GCA_025774065.1 of Solanum ossicruentum. Lineage (NCBI taxonomy): Eukaryota > Viridiplantae > Streptophyta > Magnoliopsida > Solanales > Solanaceae > Solanum > Solanum ossicruentum. Next base: position 26,448,268 of record JAOTQR010000045.1, on the reverse strand, counting down.
ACCATTTATTGGACAGGCTCTGGGCTTCGAATAAAATTGGGCCCTGTTTGTTCAAATAGTACAAAGTAAGTTTAGTTGTCACTGGCTCAGCATGTTAGCCCAATGGACACTTCCAACAGTGGTAAAGCCTACCCAGCTGAGAACAGCAAGTCAACAACGTGCCTCCCATGATGAGGCACCTCTGGACACATGGTTTTATTAGATTTTCCAAATCATTACATTGGGTTTGGTCCTATTTTGGCCCGTGGGCCCGTCATAGAAAGATTTTTGACCATTTTCTCATGTTATTCCACCAACATTTTTTTGTGTCCCATGATACTTTGGTTACCAAACTCTCAACCATATCCCCTTAAAAATGCGTATAGTTGAAAACATTTTTATCCAGCAGTGATATCATTGAGCATTTTTTAACCAATGTCCCTACCTTGGGAAGGAAGTACTAATTATTAAGTATAACATTTTTATATACTATCTTGATTTAATTTGGAGAAGTGAAACGCAAGTTGTGAGAGAACAATTTGCCAAGTTGAGACGTTCATTCAGTGTCATCTAGTGCTGATTTACGAAGTACTCTTCAAAATGGTCCATAAGGTTACCCTCAAGGAAGTCAATATTAAGCTCGAATTTCAGTATAAGTAGATGGGCAGCAATTAGGCCTTGAGAATTAATACACGGAGGTCAAGATGTTGAAATAAGCAAAGACAAACTTAGCATTGAAGTGAATTCCAACAAAAAGCTCATCGCTTTCAGGCTCAGCTGGAATAGTCCCCAGTTCTCCCGACTGAACAGTGTGAATTCTGGATTTAAGCCAACGGCCCAATGCTGCATAGCTGGGCTGGGCCTACTGCTTAATTTCACGGGCAAATTACATCGAGAGATACTTCAGTTAATATAATTACAAAAAAAAAAAAAAACCCTCGTTGTATAGACATGTAGAGTCTGTTTGTGTATCATAATATATATTTAGTGTATAACTCATGTACAAGTGATATACATTGTATAGTAGTGTATACATTCCATAATTTTTGGTAAATTATATTGTATAATTAGCTGATTTTGGCTATTTTTTATGTAAATAAAACATTAGCTACTTTTTTGTAAACTTTTTTTTTTGTATGTCTATGTAATTTCCCCCATCAATTTTTCCCCTTTTTTTGGCAATTCAGCTAAGAAGCTCTGTCATCCGAGTTTATTTTCTACACTTCCATGCTTGATAAAAACAATTGTCATTCAATCCGTTCAAATTTATACGATATGTTCTTTTTATTTGCCAATACTTCTTCTTTTTTCGATAGTGTTGTAGCAAAAATATGATTTTAAACATCACACTGTAATATTTTTCACTACCACTAACATAAATAACGACTCGAACTATTTATCTTAGAGTAATTGTAAAATTAATGGAAGGGAGAAAGTGTGAGAAAGAATGCATGAAAGAAACATTGTAGGACTATGCCTCGTCATGGGTCATGATACCATAAATACACAACTACTTGAACCTTCTAATTGATCGATTAGATTTAGCTCATATATGTCGTACAATGTAAAATAGTTTTATAGTATCAATATGTTTTACTAATCTATCATATCAGATAACTCATCCCATTTGCAAACTGATAATCTCATATTTAATGAATTGGTTACATGTAATTATATCTTTTAGACGAATAATGTACGTATGATATAACTATATGATTTTTTGTCATATGAACAAAACATAGATTGTAGGTATGGATTAGTTATCATCAGTAGTACGTACTAAGGATAACAACGTAAAGACTTGTAGTTGTCCATCTAACATATTAGACGATTAAGATATATAATGGCTGGAGTCACTGTCGTTAAAAATCAAGCTGCTGTGCTGTTACATTCCGTCAACTTAAGCTATCTAGTTAGTGGGGTCAAGGCTTAATTAAGTCCAGATAGCATGGGTTTTTCAAATATTGTACGACAAGCATTAATATGTAGTCCAAATTTGTAGGTAGTCTACAGTAGGATAAAATTAGGATCTTAATTATGTGGTATGTTCTGTCTAAATCTCAGTCCATTTGACTAACAAAATTGTCAAAGCTGCGTGCCTAATGAGAGCACGAATAAAATGTGACACGGCAACAATTTTAGGCATTGCGTAACCAAATATTAATTGCATGATCTTTCCAAGGGCCACTAATAGAATACGTTACCACAGCAGCATTTCTCGTCGGCATATGGATGGATTGAGCTGAATTCACACAAGTTAAAACAAATCGAGTTAATATAGATCATCAATTAACCCTCTAGATTATATTGGACATAATCAAGGTGAACTCAATAATGGGTCATAGGCTAACTTCCTACCTATATTTCATTAAATATTTATACAAGATTCTTAATGAGTTGATTTTTGCATTATTTTACCTAGATAGACTAAATTAATATATGAATAAGGCATTAATTCATTCAAATTTGAACTACTCATATTTTTATGAGCTAATTTTTTCAATCCATAATTTCTCCTAAAATCGATAGGACTGTCAAATATGCAAGAAATGGATATGCACATGATCCAATATCATAGACAGTTGATATTTTATTTTTCCCAGCCGCCCCCAGAACAACGGTTGTTTTCAGATTATGGCTACCCATACCTCTCCATATTTCATAATGGACCCATGCATCATTCACTTGCTAAAATATTAATCATGGGAAAATCTAACAAATAATAAACTACATGTACACGGTGATGAACTGTGAACTTACTTGACTTTTTAATTGTAGCATGTTCAACCAAGAACAGTCCAAATTTTCTTTCGTGCGTGTGAATTTTTTATCACATTTGTACCATGTTATCACATATGCAATGTTATCTAGCACTCAAGTCCAACTATTAGAATTTCATTTGAACGTGATCACACGGATATGGTTCCGCAACATCCAAGTAATAGCTATTACAGTATTTTCTATGTCAACAATTGTTAATGTTAGGGAAAACGTAAGTTGATCTGATCAGGTTTTACTATAGAATGAATTAAAGCATATATAATTTCAAATTGTCTAACTGATTAATCTCTAATAAATAAATTTTTTTAAGTACATTGTTATTGGGTTAATCCTGACAAATATTTCTTATGTTTTAATAGATTATATTTCTCAATATAGAAAATGCGTGCATTGGTCAATTTTTATGTAATCGTACTGCAATTTCCCGACACTTTCTCAACGAAATTATCAGATTAGTGTAGAAGAATAAACATAGTTAGTTTGATGGATAATTAATATAGGATGACCAAATCGGACGTGGAACTGACAAAGACGAAGAACTTAAACCACATAATTACTTGCACGACTGATTAATCTGCAAGTCAGCGCTTGCTAGCTACTTGAAACAATTTGATTCGTGTTACTCATGAAGAAATTAAACGCATGATTAATGTTGACTCTCTGACTAGTGACTATATATAGCAAAACATTTCGTTAATTTGAATTTAATCTTCATACCATGATAATGTAATCATTCATAAAAATGATTAGTGTGCTGGAAAACAAAGTAACTTGATATAGTAGGTCAAAATAAATTAAATAGTAAATGACTAGATATAAGTTAAACTCTGTTGTTAACTACGTAGCCAATTAATTTGGTAATTCACTGCAAGACTCGTTGACTTTAAGTACGTCTCTCAACTTTGTGTATAACACATATATGGAATAGAGATACAATAATGTCGCAAATATTAGTTTTGACAGAAAATAGGACCCCCTGGGGGTGTGGGATGGTGGAGGGGGTCCCTATAGTTACTAAAGACAGGAAACAAATGGTCCACGCATGGGTAATGTCTCCTAGGAAGTCCTCTAAGGAATGGGAGGGGTGGACCTAAATGTGATTTGTCACGTTACTTGTCACAAAGAGCAGCCTATTGGGCTAATATGGGATAGTTACATTTTAGGCTTATTCCAATGGTCAATGGACCCCCCAACAATTCTTATGTACATATTCCAACTTCTAAGCCCTCTGTGGGGGCAATTAAACAGGGTTTTCACATGCCCTAATCACCCTTCCTTTGTAACAAACCACATGTTTCCTCACTCAATCATTTCATGTTTCCAACTTACATTTTTACTCATCAGTATATTCATCCCTTGTCAAACAAAACAAATTTTAGCTCTAGCAAAATGGAAGGTGAAACTAATTAATTTAAAATTGGTCTTTGTAATTGTAAATCAAAGGGAAAAATAGTATTACATGAAAGTCCAAATGTTGAGAGCACATGCACGTAGGACCATTTTATAATGTGTGTGCATTCTAACATTTAGCAAATATTCACGGGTACAATTTAATTTTAACATTAAAATATGAGTTTAAGTTAACTGTTAATGTAGTAAAGATAAAACACACTTGTCTTATTTCAACATTATCAATATCACATTTTAAATAAGTTAACCTATAAATATTGACGGTATAAATAATTTCTAACGACGTTGATGATAGAATTATTAAAATATATTATAGATATATATATATACAAAAAGTAAAAGACTCATTCATTATGGTTCAGACTAGCTAGCTAGTAGACCAGTAAAATTTCCAAACTCACAAATGCATATCAAATCTTATAACCATGATGCATGTGAGCTATCTCATCAAACATGAAACTCTTTGATCAGAATCAAAATAAACGACGAGAAAATTTGGACAAGATGCGCTGTTTAAGTGAAATATATATCAAGATTGTATCCATAGCGAGACAATATCAGTCAATCCTAGGAAACAGAATCTAAACCAGTTTTAGAGCTGGGTATGATGTCATTTCTTGTCCCTTAATTAAGCTTATCCAGATGTTGAGTCACTCAATCGAGAGTATCATTAGTAAAACCAATTTAGGCTGGCTCAGTGTTGGGCAGATCTGAATCACGTTATAAGCGTATCTGCCCTTTGATTCCGAGTGTCTAATTAAGTCAATTAAATCAAATTACACTCACTAAATTAGGATGTGGACATCTGTAATCAGCCCATCAAATCAATTATGGATTTAACTTTGACAACGTATTTTTTTTGCGATATTTTTTAACATATTATAGCAGATAATCTACCATCATAACGTTCAACTCACTGATTTAAGTATAATTTTGTGTGTGATTACTTCATAATGTAAAAATTCTGTTATCAATTATGTCAACTTCTCATGGCCTAATTAATTATTGAGACAGCCGTTGACTTAATGCAGGCCACTATGGTTCCGTATGTATAAATTAATCAGAACAAACTTTAGAGGACTTGTTACAAATTCTACCCGTTTACACACCTATAATAATAAAATAATTAAATTAACTATTCACAACCTTACTTCTTTTACACGGCAAGGATTAATTTGTACCTTTTTGTTACTTCTTTTTCTCCCTTAAAAATAGATGGACTTTTTGGTTTATTCGGAAATTTCACATTTTAATATAACATTTCAGTTTTTTTCTGCTTTTGTGAATACTATTCTAGAGTGCCTAGGTCACTTGAAAGTAACTTCTTAATACTCCTAGAAAGTGGTTGAGAACCGTATAGAATCTGTCATTAGTGTACATGTGTTCCCTCAACTTTCATCAAAATATAGACCGGAAGCATAAATTTATTTTGCCATAGTCTAGTGGTCCTATAAAGCAAAAAAAATAAAAAATATATTAAAAAAAAAAAAAGAAGGAACATTGCTACAGCAAAGATCATGAGTTTGTCTTTACACTTTTCTATATTTTTCAAACTTGTAATTAGGAGACAAAAAGGGATCCAAATCTGGGAGCGCCCTTTTGTTAGCTAGCATAACAACCTTGCTATACCTCTGTATGTTCGACTAGACAAATTTATTACCACGTAGTACGTGCTATATTTATTAAGATAGAAATTCTAAGTCCCTTGCTCTTCACTTCTTTTTACTACACAAAATAAGACCTTACCAACCGCCCTGGCCTTTTTACTACACAAAATAAGACCTTTCTAACCGCCCTGGCCTTGTGTAATTATAACGCAAACACCAAATATTGACTAGGATATTCTTTTTAGTCGGTAAATCAGTTGGCTAAAACTACCGGCGGAATAGATTTCAATAAATTCTTTGATCTTTAGTGGTAGTTGAAGCTAGAAATTTTAGTAAAAAGATGTGCAAAGCTCTTTCAATATTCCCTCATCACCCTTCCTAATATTCCCATATCACCTTAAGTCATTTTGAAACAAACAATTGGCTAATACTAGTGGCGGAATTCATTCGTTTACCATACGTGCAATAAATTTCTGAGGCTTAATGGTTTACACCGCAAATTTGAATTTCCTTATCAAACAGTAGTTACATTATTCTGCATTGCCGTATAATAAAACAAACATTTTGTTGGGACATTTATACGTACTACCATCGCGCTAGTTTATTACAATTAATCAACTTTCTGATCGTCAGAAGCCACGGTGATTCTGCATTTTTTCAAAATAAGTTTATTAAATGCAAAAAAAATTGAATTCGAATTCTATCAATCCAATATAGTAAAGTATAATTGAGCCACTTAGGAAGAAAATGTGAATATCGGATGTCAATTTGGTGCTAAACGCATTAAGCAGTGTGAATGCTTGATGTATGCAAAACCAAATTGAACTTGACAGCCGTGCGTAGCAAGCGTAAGATTTCTTTTCTTTACCTTGACAGCGCATTTCACAGTAGATATCTATTTGACGTCCGGTCGAGGTTGACTTTAATTCTTGAACTTCACGTGCTATCATGCTTGACATAACAAAATTACGAGTGCTAAAAAGTCATTTAGTCATTCTTTGCTCTGGGACAGGAAATTTTATTTAAAAGAATTAAGGCGAGAATTAAACTTTATACTTGGAAGGATAATAATAATTAGAAGAATACTTAATGTTACGTAGTAAAAGGGTTTAGAAATTCAGACAATAAGTTTTGGATTTTGTAGCCCCACTTGAGAGGGTAGAGCGGGGACAGCGAGATAAGTGGCCGACACACAGTAAAAGATGGGCCATTGGCAGGGAGCAAATGGACCATGGCACGGTCATCGTCGGTCCAATTTTCAGATGGGCTTATTTCTACTTCTATACATTGTTGTCTTTAAGATTTTCTTGTTTCTATATGCAATTCACCTTAGTTCCCAACCCACCCGCAACTGGTTCAAGTCTATCCATATAATATTAATTTCACAATAATCATATACTAACTTAAAGAGGTCGAAAGTTTACTATTACTAGCGTTTTCACAGTTTTAAAAATTACTCCCTCTACTCCATCTAATTTACCATATAGTCTTTATTTTAGAATAATTTACCTCTGTCTTATATTATATGGTATTTTTATATAAATAGTTATTTCATATTTTATGAGCACTTATTAAATTACGATATAATTAATTATTTTTTTTATTTTACTCCACCATTAATTAGTATATTAATTATTTTTTTCTAACTTAATTTAATGTATATTGATATAAATAAAGGATAAAATGATAAAGTTCACTAGTAAATTAATGATTTCTTAATAATCGTGTAAAATAGAAAGTGTCCTTATACTATGAGATCCAGGGAGTAACTTCTATTTTAAATTCTATTCAATGTGGAGAGAAATTAATGTTTTACTTTTAGGTATTACAGAACTAATTTTAGTCAGGGAGTGTAGGCATTAGAGTAACGCTGAAATCCCAAGTGTGTGTCTTTTAGTGCGCTTACGTTACACGGAACTTTTAATGTCCTTAAATTACTATACATTAAACACTGAAATTCAACGATACGGTGCTAACCGCGTTAAATTAGCCATATACTTAAAAAGGAATTATTTATTTAATTAAAAAAGAATTAAAGATCTTAAGAGTCAATGAGTATTATGGGTAGTTTGGCTGACGTGTTGTTTCTTTGATTGACAGAACTCCTATATATAGACGTAGTATATGCCAGCAAATGGCAAGAACATCTCCATCTCATTTCTATCTATATACTACAATCTCCAATTTGATAATTCTTTCCAAATCAAACTCTTCTTTTCCAACATTACTCCAGTTCTCGAAAAAAACATCCCAAGTCATCGATTACTTGTTACGTCCAACTGTTCTTAACGTATTCCAGACAATAGCTTTAAGGCTAAATTTATTTCCCAAAATATACATACAGCCAGAAACTCATAACACAAGAAAAGATGAAGCTATTGTCAGAGAAAGCCACGTGTAACTCTCACGGACAAGATTCTTCATACTTTTTAGGATGGCAGGAGTACGAGAAGAACCCATACGATGAAATTCAAAATCCTAAAGGAATCATCCAGATGGGTCTAGCAGAGAATCAGGTAATTAGAAAAAACACACGAACAATTTCTGTTCTGCTTTTACAAATTCCTATCTCCGACTGTCGGCTTTTGACATTCTTTGTTTTAACAATAATTGTTTTTTCTTCCGCAGCTATCTTTTGATTTATTAGAGTCATGGCTAGCACAAAATCCAGACGCAGCCGGGTTTAAGAGAAATGGAGAATCAATATTCAGAGAACTTGCTCTGTTTCAAGATTACCATGGCCTTCCTGCTTTCAAGAATGTACGTAGCCATTCCTACTGATAAATTTTAAATTATTTATTCAAATGTATTATGAATAGTATGTATGACGTCATTATCTGACGTTGCTATGTTTATATTATAATGCAGGCAATGACAAAGTTCATGTCAGAGATCAGAGGAAACAAAGTAAGCTTTGATTCCAACAAACTTGTTCTTACAGCCGGTGCAACTTCCGCTAATGAGACACTCATGTTTTGCCTCGCTGACCAAGGCGACGCTTTTCTCCTTCCTACCCCATACTATCCTGGGTACGTTCTGATATATTTTATTTTACGTGATGTTTTGATATATTTTATTTTATGTGATATTATTTGACCTGTAGTTAAAAAATAAAATATCAAAGAGTTTCTTTTCTTAAACATTGTGTGATGTATTTATGCAGCTTTGATAGAGACCTCAAATGGAGAACTGGGGCAGAAATTGTGCCAATACACTGCGAAAGTTCAAACGGGTTCAGAATTACGGAATCCGCTCTTGAAGAAGCTTATCTAGACTCCAAAAAGCGCAACCTTAAAGTGAAAGGTGTTCTAGTGACCAATCCTTCAAATCCATTGGGCACAACACTAACACGAAACGAGCTTGAACTCCTCCTTACTTTCATCGACGCAAAAGGCATCCATCTAATTAGTGACGAGATCTATTCAGGGACTGTTTTTAACTCGCCAGGCTTCGTTAGTGTCATGGAAGTTCTAATTGAAAAGAACTACATGAAAACTGAAGTTTGGGAACGAGTTCACATTGTTTACAGTCTCTCAAAAGATCTCGGTCTCCCTGGTTTTCGCATTGGTGCAATTTACTCCAACGATGAGATGGTTGTCTCCGCGGCCACAAAAATGTCAAGTTTCGGATTAGTCTCTTCGCAGACTCAGTACCTTCTTTCATGCATGCTCTCCGACAAAAAATTCACGAAGAAATACATTTCTGAAAATCAGAAGAGGCTAAAGAAACGACATTCAATGATTGTTAAAGGCCTTAAAAATGCGGGTATTAACTGCCTTGAAAGCAATGCCGGTCTGTTCTGTTGGGTAGACATGAGGCATCTACTGACCTCAAATAATTTTGACGCTGAAATGGAGTTATGGAAGAAAATAGTGTACGATGTTGGCCTAAACATCTCTCCTGGATCATCATGTCATTGTACCGAACCTGGCTGGTTCCGTGCATGTTTCGCTAACATGTCCGAAGATACATTAAACTTAGCCATGCGACGTATGAAAGATTTTGTCGAGTCTACTACTCCCAACACTATTAATCGCCAGAATCAGCAACAATCTAACGGCAATTCAAAGAAGAAGTCATTCTCCAAGTGGGTTTTTCGACTATCGTTCAATGACCGTCAAAGAGAACGATAAGTCCTGCAAGTGTGAACATTAGTTCCCTAGTCCACATAATTTTTTTACTCAATATTCAGATATTGAGTTCACCAAATATTCTTTTGTATGATTAAAATACCTTCTTTTTTTTTATGTTAGAGGGTGCACTCTGTCCATGTGATGGACGAGCAGTGGTTTTTCATAATTTTTATGTAATTAACATCTCGAAGATTGGAATATCTGCACCAAATCTTCTTGAACTGTTCAAGCTACTACATTATATCATAAATCTTTTTTGGTATGTCCATTATTTATATCACATGATACTGATTATGAGTATTAATATTTTAAACATGCTATTTTTTGATACATTATATTACATTTATTGCAGATTCCTCAATACACAAATTAATGCTAGAGGCGGAATTAACGGGTAAACAACGTGTCCTGTCATGCCTAAAGTTGGACGTTGGCCGGTTTCTTAACTTGTGAATAAAATATTTTATTCGTCGACCGACTTTTTTCCTGTTGACAATATATATACGTAGGAGGGAAGTAGCATTCTCATTGACATTGGTGAGTCCAACGTGGAAATAATAGTCAGAAAACAAATGTCTTTTTTATTTTCCTTCTTTTTCCAAAACCTTCCTTTTTCTGGGTGTTGTAATGAGATAACACTAAACTCGTCTGAATTCTTGGACAAAAGAAAAACATAAAAAGAAACGACAAAGAAAGGGTTGAAAAAAAATGAAAAGGAAGGAAATAGATTGCTTGCAAGTAACTGCTAAGTTATACGCTTTTGAAATTTTCTACTAGTACTACTTTTTGAGTGGTGTTGTTAATGACTATACATCCACAGGTCTATTTACACCGTATACATGTTTTTCTTTTGCACGCCTTTAAAAATATACTCCTAATTTATATTAAGTGAATTATTCAATAGAATTTTTGAAATTTATTTCATATCTATCTTTCATTTAATAAGGTTCTTAATTACTTATTTGAAATAATTAAAAAGGCAATAGTAAAAAGCAATATTTAGTTTATGTCATCAAATAATTTTTTTTATAGGATATTTCGTAGCCCAACAATTTAGTTAATATAGACCAAAAAATTATCAAATAAAAAGATAATTTGACTAAATCATTCTTTATGTATTTATTAGTTTTATCAGGTACGAAGCGTTTCCCCATATTTATTGCTTCAAATTAAGAATAAAACTAGAAATTAATACTCCATAATTGATTACTATTCTATACGTTCATTTTTATTTGTTTATTATTTATTTTGAAATGTTCAACAATACTTGTTCAGTTTATAAAATCAATGAATAATTTTATATGCTGATCCTAATTTACCCTTATCATTTATTATAATCATTTCTCTATTATACCTTTTAAGACATTATATTTATTATATTCAAATAGTGATTTGGTAAATTAGTTTTATCATTTACTATGTTTTAATCTCTATGCCAAGTTAATGAGAAACAAATAAAGATGGATGGAGGAAATATATTTTATTTTTTTTTGATAATGATTATTCTGAATAATTATGTCAACTAAAATAGGTCGGATGAATATAAATGAGAACAAAAATCTATTCGACCATTAGTTTTCCTCTTGCTGTCAAATGCTGGTTCACAGAGATCGGATTCGGAATATGTGTTGAACTTTTGAGTTTAAGAAAGAATAGTACTCTTTTTGATTAATAGGCATGGGGATCTTCACGTGGTTACTTAAGCACTACAGCTTAGCTTAAGCTTATGTTGCGGCCTTCATATACTTTTTGAGTTTAATTTACGTAAAAACATTTTAGTATTTATTGAAAAAATATACTTAATACAACACCGCCCAGAAATCTTCGAGTTCTAGAACCTATGCATTGACGTGTCAAAAAAATATTAGTAATAATTTCATATTAAAAGAGATACGACAAATAAATAAAGTAGTCTTATGTATCAAGTAATCTTACAAAACGAGAAGTAGTTCTGTAACAGCTTTATGTATTTTAAAAAAATTTTACACTGTTAATTATAATATTTAAATCTATTTGTTCCTTTTTTTTTACCACCATCACACACACAAAAAAGTAGCTACAATAAGTCACATACATAATATTAATATATATAATCTAAAAACAAGGCACAAAACCAATTTTTAGATTTTGATTTATTAGTACTCAAAATATTCTTTCTATTATCCGTAATAACTTTGTGTACAGAAGCTAAATACCATTCATTTCTTACTCCCTTTGTTATGAAAATGATGATTGTTTTATTAGTCCTCAACTGACATCCACTTTTCTTTTACCCAAAAAATCTTTTTTGAAAAGCTACTTATTTTATACTTAAGTACAACAATTCTACAATTTTATCTTCTCGAAACAGCAAAATTAACAAATGTACAAAATTTTACTTGGCATAATTTGTTTTTTGAATTCTTCCGCTAATTTATAAATGTGCATTCACTGAAATTTGAACAATTGAATTGGACCCAGGGAGTTTTATTTTTCTTTTTTATATTCAGTACTAATAGATATGATATTTTCTCACCCACCACATTATTTGTAATCATGTCTTGTATATTTATAGAAATATAAGTTTGATGATTCCGGTAGGTCAAATTATTATATAGGAATAAAATATGGTGGTTGAATAAAAAAAAATACAAGATTCCAAATACTGCTTAACAAAGTAGTTTTTTCTCCGAATACTTTTTTTCTGTAAGTACATATTTTGTGTTGACTATTATCAAGAATTTTCAGAAGGTAGAAGTAGTTCTGGTTGATACAAAATTATGACTGAAAGAAGTAGGTCTGTAATCTATATTAAGGTTGCAAGTGTAGCATTATAATTAGACCCTAATATCTATTTTCTTACGCAAACACTTTCCAGTTTCCAGATGGTTAATTATTAGTTATGTAATTGAGAGAGATTAAAAGGAAGTTTGGATTAATTAATTATTGGCTGTTCAGCTACATATCTTCGAAATATACCTTGTTGGGTACGTGTTCAAATAATGTAATGTAATGTGCAAAAGTTTTTGACGTGATAGCTTAAAAGTTGCCTGTTGGAGAAAATGCCCAACTTTCATAAAATTAGCAATACACCGTGTCGTTTACTTTGGTTTGATTTCAACAATTTAAAGGTAAAATAACAAATTAAGTAAAAGAAATTTAACTCTTAACATCAAATGGTGACATCTCTTTTTAAAGGAAACACACTAATTTGAATTCGTAGCCCTAATTTAACGGTGACAAAATTGGAGCTTTCGACATATCATGAAATGTTCTATTACCTTCTTTTTCTTTAACAGCAAAAGGATAATTTATAAGACCTCAATCACAAAACACGGCTTCAACCGTTGGAAAAATGCAACAGGTTCAATCTTTAAAAATAATTTCTGGCACAAATACAATATAAAATTATATATAATAGATTCTTATGATCGAATTCTTTTCAAATTTTAGTACATCGATTTTTTTTTTCAATTTTAACTCAAAACCTTCACAGTAGGGACATATATTAATTTACATTGTGTTTCAATGTAACAAGAGATAGGCTTCCTCGTTATTTATTTATTTATTTTAATTATATTACACAGGGGATAGTGGAATGTCGGGGTTTCAACGGAGCTGCTTGGTGGTTATTTTTTAAAAATTATATTCATCTCAATTTGTTAAGTATTTTATAATGTATAATCAAATTTTATTTTTTTATAAAATCAATCCAATCATATCGATTTTTCTTTGCTATCGAGATGGTTTGGTTAATTTTCAATTTTGTTTTAAAAAAAAATTAAAGTATCACTTCAAAATATATTATTATTAAAATATTTTTTCATAAGTGTCTTTTGAAGAAACACTTTAGTTCTTCACCAAAAAGTCAAGAATATAAACCCTTGTCGTATTGTTTAATCTAAAACTTTATATAAGTGTTTGCATAAGTTGTCATTGTATTTGATAGAGTATCTATTATAGTACCTTTTAATTTTAATCCTAATTAAATAAAAGCTAGTTAAAGGGCAATGACCCAAAGTCGTCCACACACTAGAGGCCTAGGATCTCGTTTATATTTATATTTAAAAAATGTTACAATATATTTTTATATACTAAATTTAACAGGCTAATGTATGAAGTATAGATATTCAGTTTGATTCGAGAATTTTTTATTTTTTGTATAAATCAAAAAGATCATTACAATAGAATCTGATCAATAAAATGAAAGCTGAGATGATTAATCAAATTAACTTGTACGATTCCCCATCTAATAACTAATACAATTCCTCAAGTTTCACTGGGCGAAAATAATTTTTTTTATTATAGTTAATAGAGTTTGATCTCAGTGATTATGTGATAATGTATGAAAAGTTATAAATACTAAACAGAAAAGAGTCATAATCATTTATTTATATGTCTATGGAGGCGTATTTTTTTATTACATATATACCGTTGCAATTAGTGGGTTCAATTATTCCACGTCAATAACGACCAATAAGCATGAGATAATTTTTTTAAAAAAAAACCTCGAATATAATCAAAATCTGAGATTATAAAATATATTTTCTTCAAAACAAATCATGATAATCCCCAAAGATATAAAGAATACGAAGAAATTAAAGCTGACTTGATTAGCGGCAAACAATTCAAGTTAATATCACTCTAGTCTATAAAAATAATGTATAATCAAATAAAAAATTAATTAAAAATGGGATCTATATAATTTAAAATTATAAATTTGTTTTGTAGATTTTTCCAATAATATATGCAACTAAAAGTCTATCTTGGTCCGGATATTTCTGACTGTATATATGATGAGGTTGGTGGCAACAGAATAAAAGATTGAAATAAAATTAAATAAAGCAAGTAGGATTTTTGGACTATTTCCATCTTTGTCGTGTTGACTATTTGCATGTGCCCAAAAGAACAAAATGCTAACGGAGTACTATATACAGTGTTATTTGATGATCTGCTCCTATATTATTATTTTTTAACCAAATCATTATAATCATTCAGTTGCTGATACGGTTCTATACACACACTGATTCATCGAGCAACTACATGAGATTTGAAGAAAAAAAAATACACTTATGAGATTTAGGACGGTCTTAAAAAGAATCATATTTGTCGTAGTTACATTTTTCTTGAGTTGTTTGTTTTTGTTATTTCTTGTTTTGGATCATAATTCAATTATCGCATTAGACTATTATTGTTGGTGGTGCTTTTCTTATATATTAGGTTATGTTTTATGTACAAGTGATAGGTCTTGGACCTAATTCATACTCCAAAAGTTAGTTTAAAGAAGGAGGATTGATTAAGTTTTATAAGGAGTTCATTATCTCATTAATCACCAATATGAAACTTTTTGTCATTCTTCAACATCCCACCTTATATCCAGTGCTTAAAATTTGGTGCGGCTCTAATACCATGTAAAATTAGGTCTTGGGTTCAATTTAAGTCCAAAAATCAAGTTCAAAGGGAAGAGGATTGTCAAGCCTTAACCATCTTATTAATTAGTAATATGAGACTTTTTGTCATTCTTCAACATTTTAACTATTATTTCCTATTTTTTTAATCTACTTTCTTTTTAGCTGCTCTAATATGAATTACTCAAGAGATTTTGACTTTCATGCTTTCTGTTTATGAGGCTGGGGAGGGAGGCGGGGAGCTACCATTGCTCGAGGGCCCTCCATCAAAAATTACATTTTATTTATAAATTAACGTTTGATTTTATATATATATATATATATATATATATATGACTATTGATACCTCTCGACATAAATTAAAAATTTAGTATTATAATTAGATGTTGTTATTAAAAGTTCATAAATGAACTAACATATATGTAGAATTTTATATTAAAAGAAAACTTGTTCTTTTCTATCTAGTCGACTACCTATATTATAATAATGAGTGTCCTAGAAAAGGAGCTACAAAGCAGGAGAAAAGGGTGAAAAGCGCCAAACGACGAAATTTCCCAGTGTAAACCTGTGTATTGAAAAGTTTATAAAAAGCTTAAAAGTAAAGTAATTAGTCAACAAGCATGCTGCTTACAAAATGGCTTTGAGTGGAGACATGTTCAAACATCCTGGACAAGAATTCCTTTGATTAATGGAATTGTTTATTGTTAATATGTTGATAATATCTAACATTAGATGTAGACAGTAATCGCTTTAATCTGACAAAATGTACTAAACTATTAAAATTAAGGTGTCATTTCTCAGGACAGGAAGACAAAAGCTAACCCTATAAGCCTATACTAATCCTACTTAACTAGCTATATTAATTGAAAGCTACTACGATATATACAACCAAATTAAAGAATTTGATTAGTAGCTTTAGTTATTAAATATTGGAATTAGGAGTTTAAAAAGAGGCACATTTATAAATTCATAAGTATTAAAGGAAGAATGAATTTAGAATAACTAAGAGTACTTGACGCATTATATTAGTACTCCATCTATTATTTCCAATTTGTTAATTTGATTTTAACTTGAGTAAATAAGATTTTTTTTTTAAAAAAAAATTGATGGTTTTAAACTAAAAATGCATAAAATGTATAAAAATATCTTATAATTTTGTGATGGTAGGAATGAAAGATGTGTTAAAATGGAAAGAAACATTTTTCAAAAACGGATTAAAGAGGAACATAAACGAAACAAATTGAAATGAAAAGAGTATTGCTTTTAAAAAAAAGTGATAATTAGTTACCTCTGGTTATATATAATAGGCAACAGATTTTTAAAATCAAATGAATATGAGTATCAATTACAACATTGAGATATATGTTATTCTACGAATATAATGGAATAATTGATCAGATAAAAATTAATATTTCAATTTATAGAATAATTTTATCTATCTCATCCTCCATTAATTACTTTTACATTATACTTCAATTGTGGGACTCTTGAAGTGTCCTTATTATTTTCAGTTTTTCAATATATTAAGTAGTAACTATATGACAGGCAAGAGGACAAATATTGATTAAATGGTATGGAGAGTCATGTGGATTTCACATGAAGCAGCCCATGCAAGCACATGCAAAGGAACAGAAAAAACCTGCACAATATAATCTTTCAATACAGGTCGGGTATTAGAGTTTTCCTCGTGCTTCATTCAAAAAAACCTTCTTGCTTTTGCCATAGACAATATGTTGGCCTATTCACTCTAATGAACATGACACTTTGTCTCATTTAATAAATTATGCCTCTCACATGACCCCACTTCCCATACTTCTATTAGTATACTTGTGCAAACAAACAATTTATTTGGATGGAGCTGTGTTGGGTAATGCTAACATTTTGCCAGTGACAAGACCCATAAATGGCTGGGGTAGTCCGGGTCATAGCAAACATGGCTTTTGCATGGTATAGTTGATCAAGAAATAAACTTGTTTCTTTGCTATTAGCTATAATTTTTGACATAACAACAAACGTTTGATTCTAACCAGCCGAGTTTAATTAAATAACATGACTAATGAAAATTTATATACTTATCATCAAATATATACTTGAGGCTGGAGTGTTATTGTCGTTGTTGCTTGAACTTAGTGAAATTTTTGATCAGGTTGTGATTGAAATGCTACGTAGTAGTTAGCTATAGGTGCACTGATTGACGGGCAACAATGATTTCTCCATAACTTTTTGTTTTATTGGTTGCAATCATTGAGGAAATATTGAGTAGTTTTAACAAATTTGATTACAATAGTGGTGTGGCTCATAATTTATTGAGAACTGTTGGCATTCGATCTGAACTGTATGGAGAATTGGCAAATATATTTAAGCATTTGCAGTGAGTTTGATTATATCTCTTAGAGTCTTAGTTGCTCACAGGATCAAGAGCATAAAATCATGATTCATCTAATTGTTTATACTTGGATGAGTTAATAATCTATATTTGTTTTATAATTAAATTTTTTATGATCTGCTTACTAGTTAGTTCAGCCTATTTAAAACTAGGTTAAATACAATTTAGATTGACTCATGAAAATTTATCTAAAAATTTTAGAAAGATCATCTTTTTGTTCGTTACGTTTTTCATAATCATATTATTGAAAAATGGTACTTCTGCAACTTAAATAATAGCATATTAATGATCCGCTCATTCATTTACTCAATTCATTTTGACATCCTCAAATTCAATCCAACTCGCCTATTTAGTATTTTTGACTGCATGCAACACCATGTATTAAAGTTTATGCATGTGCTTCACACCTAATATATAGCTTTTAATTTTTATTTTCTTTTTATATAATCAGCGAATTAAAATAGAATGAAGAAAAACTGAGATTAAATTGAAGTACAACAACTGAAACAACGTAGTTTATAAGACTTGAAAAGAAGATTATTTTAATTTAATCAAAAAGCCATGAAACAACAGAAGAATGTCAAAATGCAGATTACAGTAAAATTAGGCTGATCAAAATGAAATGTGTTGATAAATGGACAGAACATTAAGGATATTAAGTATATATGACTTAATTGTGCTATGGACTAATTTTGATACTATATACAGAACAACTTTGTCCACTCACCGAACATTTCAAACTGCGAGATTTTTCTTTTATTCCATAGTCTGACCTGAAGTGGCATGAGGCAAATAAGATTGCCAATTTCTTGGAATACCTCAAATGCCAGATTCATGGAACACTGCAAAGTTAATCTATATATCCCTAATAAAAAATTAACAAAGTAAAATTTATTTTATGAAAACCACCACATATTCAGTTCCATTTAACCTTTCCTGCTGTCAGATCCCCAAGCGATATGTTTATGGCAATTTAAATTGGTCCTAATAATGGCATTGGAATGTGAAGCCTCGAAACACCGCCCTTTCCTATATTATTGGGAGCAATAACATTATAAATTTAATATACATAGTATCACTTTTGAAATTATTTAATTATCAACTTAATTATTTATTTTTCAAATTAATCTTTCAAAACTTAAGATTAAACATGGATTAATATATGGTTATTTTGGTAAAATGTTCACATCAACATTATTTTTTAAGGGGTGTACAAAATCTTTAAAAAAACACAGTAAAAGTGAATGAAGAAAGCAATAAATTCTAAATAATTATATTTTAATAATAATTTTAAATTAAAGACTATTGGATAAATTATCTCTTTATTCTAAACTAAATAAGTAATTGTGGACATTTATTTTACTGTAATAAACAACACAAGATCTTCGGAGAGAGTACCAAAATTATATTCCTAAATTCAAGAGCCAAGGCACAAAAAGGCTCCATATAAGTCCTGTGCTTCCATATAAGAAGCCCAATATCTAAGCCTGCCGGATTAAGCCCATAACTTCGATTACTGCCATGTCATGGGCCGTAACCATTTAACCTCCTACATGGCGATCACCACGTGGCCTTGTTATACAAATTGGGCCTGTGAGAAAAATAGAGATCTCCTTCTAGGCCTGGCCTTTTTTCATCATAAACACAAAACCAAACACAACCACTAGTCTTACTATACCAACAAAAAAAAACTAATTATATTAAAATATGAATATATTCTGTATATATGCAATTACAAATAAAATGGTTTTTTTGTGTGTGTGATAAAATTAGAATTGCAATTGACTGCATAATGGATCAATTCAACTGATATGATAAATCAGATGGTAACTTGTGTTATATTTAATTAGGAGTTAGGACCTTTTCCGATTGATCAAATAGCATGCAACCTTTTCTTTTAAATGAAATTACAATATAATTTTATAGAAATCATCATTTTTTTATAACATTATTTTGTAAGCAAAGGTTCATGGTAATAATCTATGGATGGATTACACTACACCACCTATTCTACTTCATGGATATTTAATGAAAGATTGGTTTAAAATAAAATAAAATGAAGATAGCAAGTAGGAATGAAACGGTGATGGTGGAGTGGTTGTCATAGCATAGGCGAATTTAGTGCAACAATCACGGATTCATTTAATACGTTATTTAATCATTTGAGATAATAAAACTCAGAGATTACCTTTATTTTATTAGTTGCTTTTTGATGCTTCAGAATTCCCTCCACCATGTTATTTTAATGTTTTATTTGTACCGTTTATAGATATATGTGCGCTATGTTATTTTAATATTTTTTTATAAATATTTAATATTTATAATATTAGATCCGTTATTATTGTTGAAGATTCATTTATAATTGCATTGTACTTGTATTATCCACCTTCTCCTCTTCTAATCCTTTATTATAATTTTCAAAAGGAAAAAACTGACGGCACTTCCATGATTTTGTAATTATGAGCTTCTTGAATTGTACTTGCGAAGTCTTTTTCACTTTTTAATCCTACTTTTGAACTTGACAATTACGAATTGGATTTTAAGTTGATATAGCAAGTTGCAGTAAGATGCCGTAACTAGTTTTTTCAATCAACATGATGCAATAAATATTTAACCATAGAGTGATCAAATATAAAAAAAAAATTACAAGAGAGAAATAAAAGAGAAATATGGAAATTTGAATCTTTAAATAGGAATTAAAGTTATTGTGTTGAGACAAAAAGTTCTATATTAGTGGTTAATGAGATGAGTGAACTAAGGCTTAGACAATCCTCCTCTCTTTAAGCTAGCTTTTGAGATATGAGTTAGACTTAAAATCTAATTTATCGTGGTATCAGAGCAGGGTCCATCTCACCCGAGCCCCCAAAAAAAAATTGTCCACGCACCAGATGCTAAGCACTGGGCGTGAGATAGGGTGTTGAGATAAAAAGTCCTACATTAGTGGTTAATGAGATTGGTAGAATCCTTATAAGGCTTAGGCAATCCTTCTCCCTTTGAGCTAGCTTTTGGGATGTGAGTTAGGCCTAAAACTTAATTCATCGTGTTGTTTTGAATAAAATGGAAGTCAACTTTATAAATTAATATGATGGATTTGTTGACAAAGTTGAGGCGTTTTTGGTTTTATTAAGAACATGGTATTCCTCCATCTCATATCGTTTATCTTTATTAGTAGAAATATATATTCTAGCTAATTTATATTAAAATAAGTTAATTGAATTTTTTTCTTAAAATTAATTCTTTTTGAAAGTATAAATATCTTAAAGTTTCCAAAAGAAAAACTTTAATTGTTGATCTTGGTATTTACTTATCCGTCCGTTTTTATTTATTCACTATATTAAAAATAAATTTTCAATAACACTTATTCAATTTAAAAAATCAATAAATTATTTACTTATATTTGTCCATTTTATCCTTGCTATTAAATACTATTTAATATCTAATACATTTCTTCCTAACCTTAGATTATCCTCATCATTATATGTTGGAACAATAATTCTCAGAACGTGTATTGAGAAAAGTGGAGGATGAAGTAGCATTGAGCAAGTCCCCTCAGGAATCACAGTACTTCTTTAATAAGATTATCTTTTACGCATCCTAGAAACATTTATTTGGGAGGATATTTTTTGTTTAAAAAAAATTATTTCACCTTCGATTGATGTTCAAAAAATTAAAACATCGGGATATTTGTAATCTTGAAGAACAATAGTTAATAAAGATAAAAAAAAATAATTAATTTTATCTTAAACTTCTAAAGTGATAACTAATATGAAACAATTATATTTAGGAATCACAATAGATTATTTTGAGATAAGAGTTCCGAAAGAGTACTTCACCTACCAAGTTGATATTGGATTGGGGTGACTAAAAAAAATAAAAATGGAAAAAGGAGTAAAATAAATACGTAGCATACACAAATTTTCAGCTGACCAGGTTAAAAAAAATAATTATAAAGTGAATAGTTTGGTAACAATCCACATCAAAATGAGAAAAGGATGGTATTGTTGAAGAAATGTATGTATTTGAATATGTCACTCTTTCCTTGTTGAAGTTGATAGTAGAAAGGTTATTCATAAAGGAAGAAACAGTTTAACTCCAGTTGACACTACTACTTATTGCAAATTGAATCAACTAAAAATGAAAAGGACTAGTAGCACCAGGTCAATCCTTTTTCTGTGTCCCACTCTTCTTTTTATCTGCTTTTGACTTCATTTCTTAGTTACCAATCAACACGCCTCTTGGTTTTTTCGTTTCAATTTGTTGATTTGATTTTTACTTAATATAAATATTTAAAAAGAATTGAATTGAATTTTATAATCGTAAACTTGAAATATGTCCAATGTACTTATCAATCTTGTGTATGAATTGCGTGGAAATAAAAAATTATCTAAAAATAATAAAACATTTATTTTAAAACAAATTAAAAAAGAAAAAAAAAATATATATATATATATATATCAATGTCCTGTCAAAGATCCGAGTGGAGGGTGAGGATTTTTTGGCCAGTGAAAATCTTTGACAAGTACAATTCTAAATCATGAGAGTGGACTACAAAGCATTCTACTCTACCCACATTTATTTATTACTATACTAAGATTCCACATCAATTAGTTTTGCATTAACAGCTAGTAATTTTGTTGCAGCTTTTGCTTCTTTAATTGACATAAAAACCAAATATATTTTGGACCGAAACATTGTTGCAGTTTTTATTAAGTACTCCCTTCCTTCCTTTTTGAGTGATTTTCTACCTTTTTTTTTATTTATTTAGTCTAACTTAAGTTGTTTTTAAGAAATCAGGAAAGTATTAATTTTGTTTTCCAAAATTACTCTTGTCTAACAAATTTAAAATTCTTTACTATTTCCCATGAATAAATTTGAAGAAAAATAAAGGTTAATATAGTCAATAACATCCTTAATTAATGTTCCTCATTAACTTTTTTAATAGGTGTATTAAAAGCTAAAAAATCAAATAGTAAAAAAGAAACAGAAGAGTACGTAAGAAAAGTGCAGTGTGACGATCACTTTAGTTCTTATCGAAGAATAGGCAATGGGTCAGTATGCTCATGCAAACGGGGCTTCCTTCCAACTTTATTTTGCTACGTGGGACTGCTTTATTCCGCCTGAGAAAATAACTCACCAAATAAACAAAAGTTTGGAGATTACTAAATTCAACATGGAAAACTAATTTGAAGCGCTATTTTCAGTGTTAGGGCTCTTTATATGGTAAGCATATTCTTCGTTCAAATCACAGTATATCTTTAATTTAAGACCACATAAATTAAAAGTCATTCAAGATACTAAAATTGGTGATGGACTGAGTAACAAAAATAAGGAAGAGGCCTGATATAACTTTCAACTTTGCGATCAAGAGTTAATATACCCCTTATAATTCTAAACGTTACTCACATATACTCTTACACAGTTACACAAATAGAAAATAAAGTAGAATTTGTGTATATGTCGTGCTAAATATGTCTCGTTATTACTTAAGAATATTGCAGTTTCTAAAAGAAGACAAACAAGTAGTACAATAATGTTCATGTTGAAAGGCACTACTTGTGATACGGTGACATTGAAATACTGGAAAGCGATATATATAGATATAGACTTCAGTAAGGGCTGCCAATTAATATGACATTAATTTTACATATATCTGAAAACTGAAGAATCAATATCCGACACTTCAGTGTTTCCTGTTGCTGGTGGAACGAACATTACACGGACCTTATTATATGCTCTTCCTCGGCTTGTTGTTATTTGTATTAATTGAACTCAACATAATACTAAGAAGAAACTGCCATTTATTCGATACCCTACATGCTAAAGCCAATCAACTCTTGTCCAATTTTTCAAAGTACCTTTCCAACTTTCATTGCCATTTGCCTTTTTCAATGGAGATTGCTCAAAATGCTTTTGTCGTACCCAAACTCTAGATATGGACCATGTGTATTAAACTGAATTCTATATCACTAGTTAATCCATTATCATATATTTTATTGATGCTTATATCCAAAAACAATATGGAGAAAGGACCCCAGGTACAAGTTCGATTGAATCGATTAAAATCCTCTAATTTATCTTAAAAATCAATGTAACTTATACAAATTATTATTTTAGAACTCAATAACATAAACTTCAGATCCTAGCCCTGCTTCTCATGGTTCCTATAAACTAGCACTGCAGGTGTCCATATATAGTGTTGGTACGTACAATGATGTAAACAAGCACTGCAGGTCTCTATCTCTATGATACAACACTCACAACATCCATATGAGCTTAGTACAAAAGAAGTCTAATAACCACTTTATATGACTTACTATTTTCTTTTTTAGTCAATTCCAAAAAAATAATTAATTCTTATATTTTATCTTTAATTAAATAATTTTTAGCCGCACAAATATTCATGATTTATTTTAAATCACAAATTTTAAAAATCTTTTTATCTATCTTAAATTCCGAGCCAACTCAAAATAACTCATATAAATTTGAACGGAGGATGTACTATATAAAGCATAACACGTACATCAAAAGAAAATATGTACACGATTATCGAGCAAATACAAAGAATTTTAATACTGTAGTAGTAATCAAGATATATGAAAGTGACAGTGGAAAGTAACCAAACATATCTCTAAGTTTCAGTGAATAGGCACAACACTGAAAAGTGAAAAGTCTATAGGAAGGTTACATAGAGTAATATATATGTGATTAAATTAATGTTTTACTGTTTCAACAACCCCAGGTACTTTGGCTCTTCAAATACATAATAAGGTGATACGGTTTCGAATACTGACGGAGGGTAATTAACAAGAGGACTCAGTTCTTCCCAGCCAGTACTTTGATCTTGTGATGTAGTGCTAATAGTACTACTATTGACCATTTCCATTACACTTTTATGATCTACTTGCTGAGAATGAGTAGTACTAGTACTGTTGACGGCGTCATGATCCAGCCCAATTGAAACGTAATTGTTATAATCTTGCATAACTCCGTTGCTAGGGTAATAGCCATTGCTTATCATCACTGGAGAATTGCAAGTATTTCCATTTACGAGATTCATCGATGCAAGCTGATTGTTGGAGCTAATTTGACTCAATTGATCTTGGGAGAAATAGACCTGATCAGTATTGGAGTATTGAAAGCTGTGGCTGTTTGCACTGCTGCTTTCTGCCAGATCATGATTTTGTGGTGCAATTAGTGTAGAGAAGAGTACTTGTTGGGAAGGCCAAGAATATGTATTATTGATAGTTTGATGAGTAGTGAAGAAATCTTCGTGTTCCTTCATCATCTCTAGCTTATTATGATTAATGTATCCGGTCCGTGGCCGATGATCCTTTCGCTGTTTATTGCATAGTAGTAGTTTTTTCTTCAGTCTTGTGTTCCAGTAGTTCTTGATATCATTATCCGTTCGCCCAGGTAATTGTGCAGCAATAATTGACCACCTTTGATATTCAAAATTTTTTACAACACATGTTAATGAATTATCCATCAAGACACTTAAATTACCTTATAAAGGGTTTGAGAAGCAAGTAATGCACATATATGTATTACCTACTGCCAATACTCATATAGAGAGTGCAGATTATGTTGTCTTCCTCATCAGTGAACTCTCCGTGCTTGATGTTTGGTCGGAGATAATTCAGCCATCTAAGCCGACAACTCTTCCCACATCTCTTGAGACCTAATTATAAACCACATAGAAACAAAAAAGAAAAATAAACTAAACCTCAATTTATTCAAATAGAAACAAGATGATATAGAAATTAATGTTCGAATGCTAGTAGGACTTGCAACTATAATTGTACTATCTCTATTTTTAGATGAATTGATCAGATAATTAATTTGGTGGTTACTCACCAACTTTCTGGGGAAGGGTAATCCAATTACCACCAGTCCCATGTTGTTCAATATAGGACTTGAGTTTGGAATCTTCTTCAGGTGACCATGGTCCTCTCTTGACATTGGCTTTGTCACAGCAGGGAGCTCTACCCATTTTGATCTCTAGTGACTGTTTGTTTTTTCTCTAAATATTGTTGCTCTCTCTATATATATAGAAGGCAGTTAGATGGAAGAGGGAAAAGAGAGTGAGGGAAAAGAAATATTGAAAGACTATAATAGCTGGAGAAGGAGAGACATGGGGATGGGAATGATTACCGGCTTTTTCAAAAAAGTAGAAATAGAAAAAGAGACTAGTCTTTATTACACATTAAAATAATAATGCAATTTGAATGCCAGAAGAGTAGTATCAAATGTTTTTCTCATTGTCCGTCTTAGTTTATACGAATCTCTATATATATACCATCATGCAATTCATCATCCACCTTTTGTTCACACTTACGAATACACACACTTTCCTATTTTGTCAACGTAAAGTTAGATCCTGAACATTCATTTTTTGGTATGTATTATTCTTATATGGTATAATTTTTTGATGCGTATTATACTTGAACGCTCTTTTCTCGGATACTATTATTTAAGTCATAATTAGCTATGATATACATGTGAATTTTCCCCTAGTTAATTATACTCTCCAATATCTTAAGAGGCCAAAGACTAATATCCTCTCTAGCTTGTGTTTAATTTCTGTCCCGTTCGCTTCAAAACTCTAGTAGGAACATTCCTTATTCGTCAGGGGATATTGCTAGCAAATTAATTTTTTTTTCCCTGTCATGAATATTTGAAGTAAATCTATTAAAAGGAAATAAAATTAAATGTGTGCTCCAAATCAGTTTAATATTTTTAGCGTTCTTAAGTACAATTGAGCGGTAATCAATAAATACAACAAATATGTCTTTTTCACATATAATTATTACTTAACTATAGTTAACTGTTATGAATTCTCATGTAATTTTTAACCAGTAAAATTAATTTACTTAGTTTAATATAAATACTGTGATTGTTTACCTCCTATAGGAGCCGCGGAAATCGTGTCCAAGCATACAGTACATGTAAACACATAAAGAAACAGGTGCTCTAAGTCTTTAATCTGGGAATATTAATAATATGAGAGAAGCTGATAATGGAAGGAAGATACATCACAATTAATCCTGTATATATGAATGACCATATCTTATTTTAGAAAAGAAGATGGAAAAGGAATTTTGGATTAAAATAGAGTCCACTATCACATCTTATGCCTGAATTGCCGTCATCGAAATTGACCATTGTTGTCCCTACTTTCCTATCGTTGATATGGTAATTTCTTGGACGTCGTCTTCACCTTTCAAGTTTTAAACTTTCAATAATACAAAGTAATTCATTTTTTTCAACGTTAGAATATAAAATAAAGAACCCCAAGGTTACCAAAAAGTAATCTTTGGTTGTCCCGCACCGTACGTCGGTATAGATGTTATATCTTCGACTTTTAAACAAGGTGAAAAATAATTAGGTGGAGTTTGGTTAAATTGTTTTGAAGAATATCGTCATTGCACTTTTTTGAAAGAATTTCACATCGATTAATTTAAGGAACGAGTGATCTTTTTAAT
>JAOTQR010000045.1:26410348-26421003 GCA_025774065.1 Solanum ossicruentum | reverse complement strand
TTTGAAGAATATCGTCATTGCACTTTTTTGAAAGAATTTCACATCGATTAATTTAAGGAACGAGTGATCTTTTTAATATTGTTTGCACAATTTTAACCTTTTGAACTTGTATTTGAGCCTAACTCATTTTAATTCTTATTTTCTGATGTTGGAGCTCATATTTTAATTTGTCTAATCTCTAGGCCGTTCAATACTAAATGTGAGGGTAAAAAATCCAACATCGATGATTCAGGAGATGAGTGGTCTCTGTAATATGATTTGAACAATTCTCTTCCCTTTCGATATCAAGATAATTGACGAAGGCGGTGCTTTCAACATTTTCACTGAGCTAACTTTTAGATTGAGTTGAGCCCAAGATCCATTGTTTGACAATGTCTTTTTAAAATTTTATATAGAAGTTATTTCAATCGAAAACCTTTTATCCAGTGATTTCATCCAAACCCCTTTCGGCAAAAAATTACGCTATGTATACATATATAGTAGATGTTGAACCTTCTTCGATTATTCCATGCGTTTGTTTTTTAAATTTTGAAACTTCCTAATTGAAATTCTGGTTCCGCCACGGATGGAAAGCCAGGGAAAAAAGTTTTTGAACTTTGGCAAAGCAAAAAACTACTCTGGAACAGTCATACATACGACTTTGTCAAAAGCAAAGATGAAATTAATGTATGGCCATTAAGAAAGAATCAATTGATCTTAAGACTTGTACTTAGTTTTCCAAGAACTATTTTAAATTTGAGTTCTAGATGATAATCACAATCTTAGTTTTCCTCTATCTAGTCACAATTTTGAGTAATCTGCAAATTTCGTTCTAAGTAGCAACATTTCTTTGCATGACGTCAATTCCTTCCTTTCAAAAATATATACACCAACATCAAAGGAAGAAGTCAAATAACACCTGCAGTGCAGCTATAAAGCAATGGAAATGAAGCTGTACGTTTGGTACATGCTACCTGCACACAAAGGTAAGAAGTAAGAAAAAGTCCATCCTAAAAAGCAGAATTCTCCCCGTTTCATTTTACGTGACACATTTTTTTTTAATTTCAATTAAAAAATGTCATCATGTATTATTAAAAATAATTTCATTTTTAAATTTCTCACGACTTAGAATTGTTTTATATAACAAGTTTCAAAATCCCCCATAATTATTAGTTCCCATACAATAAACATTGGATAAGAATGTCTCAAACATGAGAGAATATATGGTGGTGGCCTACTCCATGGACCGTTTCCTTCTTTCCGTGTTGAAAAATCTTAATCTTCTGTTTAACAATGTTTCAATCATTAACATTATGAACTGGTTTATTCTACATAAAATATTTTCAAAACCAGTGAAATTATTAAACAGCCATTTCTATGTAAATGATAAAATAAAAGGCCACCTTTGACTTGTTGCAATTTCATTTTCCAAAGTCAAGTCTTATTGGTGTTCATACACCTTTCATAAATGCAATGTCTCTCTGTATGTAATATTCCTGTTAGTTTTTTTTTTCCACAATTTGTTTTCTAGTGATTGAAGATGACTTTTTAGTTTTCCCTCTTGTTACTTGGAGTGGACCTTTCACAAGCATCCAACGTTATTTTATTTCTCTTCTATATCCTAACAGAGCTAATATTTGTGTCAAAGTATGCGAAAGTTTGTAATGAGGAGACTCATATAAGTTTGTCCTCATTAATGAAAAGACAAAAGAAAACATGGAATTACACGGAAATTAGATAAATAATGAAGGGGGAAAGGGAATGATGATGCAAAGTGTAAAAAATTAAAAACCTTGGTAAATTTTCGATGGGGTCGGTTCTTTCAAATGAAAAGACTACCAAATCGTCCACGTAAGGCTCGCATATTCTATGTAGGATGTGGGCTGGCCCAAAGAAGAGCCTAATAAACTTCATTCTGGACAGCAGCTATACATACTAAGTCCGCAATTAGGTCATTTGGATCAAGAAATGGCCCTTTTAATATCTACATTGCCAATCCAGATCGAGTTCGGTTTGTTACTTGAAACTTTTTCAATTAGTGAGCAACTTAACATGAAGTTATATTCACTCTTTTGGAACACATAAGTGAATATGCTAAAAGCTAAGCTTTTAAATACAAACGTCAACTACATGGCTTACTAATATAAAAAGTAGTTGTTTGGTTGTTGATTCTCTTTGTTTAAATCCATCCAACTTATGTTCTGTAATTACCTGGGCTCACTCGTTACTACAAGGGATAGCGCAGCATTATTTGCAGAATTCGCAATATCCTTGGGCTCACTGGTGTATTACCTCTGGGAAATTTTCTTGTTTGTGTTTCTCCAAATCCAAACCTAGACTCCCTTTTGTTCCTTCTACCAGCTAGTTTAAATTATAGGATTTTTCAAAAAAGCAAACACTTGAAACATAATAAGGCAAAAAAAGTTATAGCTTGCTAAAATTAAGATTTGTAGCTACATATTATAGGAGAGAGGCGAACGAGATTGAGAGAGGGAGGAGAGAGGCAAGCGAGAGAGCACAGAGAGCGGAGAGAGATGAATTGTATATGTATATCTGTCGAATTGACTATGTATATCTATCAAAATAATTGTATATATGCAATTGATATACATATGTAATTGTATATCTGGCAAGCGAGAGTAGGAGAGGGAGGAAAGAGGTGAACGAGATCAAGAGAGGGAGGAGAGAGGTGAGCAAAAGAGAAAAGAGAGTGGAGGGCGGCGAATTATATATGTATATCTGTTGTATTGAATATGTATATTTATTAATTAATATATGCAGCTAGTATACATATGTATTTGTATATCTGGCAAGAGATTGCAGAAAAGGGGGAGAGAGGCGAGAGAAAGGAAGGGAAGATAGAGAAAATAACAACAAAATCCTAACTTTAGCTATAAATTGTAACTTTTTCAAACTATAGTGGTATAATATAAATACATA
This sequence comes from Solanum ossicruentum, assembly GCA_025774065.1. Taxonomy (NCBI): domain Eukaryota; kingdom Viridiplantae; phylum Streptophyta; class Magnoliopsida; order Solanales; family Solanaceae; genus Solanum; species Solanum ossicruentum. The sequence goes on along the minus strand of JAOTQR010000045.1, from coordinate 26,418,084 downwards.
CTATAAATTATTAGTTCATTTATTTCAATTTATTTATTTTTATTTTCCATCTAAAAAAGCGTATTTCTTTACTTTTTTTTTTTGGATGATTGTTCAATTTCAACTTTACACAAGGCATAATTAAAACTATAAGATTAAAGGATATCTTGGTCTATTATACAGTTTTTTTTAATTTTAACATCAATCATAAGATTCCAAAGCTTCTTTACTTTCTTAAATTTTGTGTCAAATCAACAAATTAAAACGAAAGGTGTATCATTTTGATAAATTCTCAAAGAGTTTTACTCACATCTTGAATGAATTCAAGAACATATTCGAAGAAATTTTAACTCTCGGTCAGAATAGTTTGTGGATTCGAAACATCTATAGTGGTTGAACAAAAGTGACTCTTTCTTATCGCTGATGGGCAATGAAAATCCTATATCGCTTCCAACGAATAGAGTATTCAACCAAGAATGTTTGTTGCTAATGATTCCGATTTCATGTAGGCGAGTTGCAACTTGCAATTTGAACTGAGGATGGGTCTTGAGGACCAGGATAACCGAAGACCTAAACTAAAATGTACTAGAGTTGATCTTTAATTGCAAGATATAAGGCTTTCCTATTATAACGGGTTGTTCAAAAGTAATTTCGATCCTCCCACCAAATATTCAGACAACGCATTATAATCGTCCAAGAAGATTACTAGAGGAGTGTGATTAGAGATACTCTAGGCAAATAGTCAACTCTGATGGATCAAAAGCTTAGCATTTACTTTCTAGTTAGAGACCAACATCTTGGAGCTAACGTGAGATCTTCGAGAATCTATATCTTTAGATTAAAAAAGGGTGTAACTGTTGGAATAATGATATCCATCGCTAATTGAGCCCTTTTGTTAGTAAAATTATTGCATTAAGTGAAGGTACATCTATGCGTAATTAACATAGAAAAGAATGTTCTATTGAAACAATTATTTATTTCAATTTAGGACTTCTCGTCTTTTTTTTAAGAATAAAAAAGGAGAGGGGAGGGAGATTGTGGAGAGAAATGATAAAGAAGATATTGGAATATAAGTTTGAAAGAGAAATGTGTTGAAACAATGATAGTAGTACTCTTCCCCCCCATCCCCTCACCCTGTGGGTGCAAAAAAAAAATTTTAAAAATTGAGAGAACTCGTACAATCTCAATGAGCTACTCCAAAAGTAATATTGTGCCGACCCGTTTCCCCAGTTGGCCCGCTGAGGCGTCTAGATCCGGTTCATTTGTAGATGGACCCCACAACTACCTGACGCCTGTTTTTAACCAAGAAATGCTCTACTAAGACTGATGTAAGGCATGATACAATTATGAAACGGCCTGATCCACTCGTTCTCCATTTAAATTATTAGGGTTTATTAACCATAATACTACTAATTAACTTATATGATTGGAATTTGGTACAGTCAAAGTTTATCGGATAGATCCGTGAAAAGCCAAGTCATCAAATATAACAGTGCGGAACTTGGGGTTTTGAAACAATCTTAGCAAAATACATTTCTTAAAATTTTAACGCCGGAGCTGAGCAGAGAGATACAACAAAGGATAAATGGAGAGCGCCGCCGTGTTTGCGGGGCTTCATCCTAATCCCGGCCACCACAACCACCTTCTTGGTCCTTCACGAAGTGCCATTAAGCTTCTTCCTCCTTCCATTGATAAAATCAATTTTTGTCCTCTCCCTCTCAAGGTTTTTTTTCCCTTCAGCTATTCAAATCTCATTTTCTCGTTTCCTTTGATTAAAACTAATGGTATTTTATGGTTACCTGTGTGTGTGATGTTAACTTAACTCTACGTTATTTGATAAATCCTTGCATGCGTGTGGTTGGTTTTTGTGTAGATTGGCTTACATTTGTGTTGACTTTATGTTGGAATTGTCTTGCAGCTTCAGAAGCCGGCGCATTTCACTTCTTATATTGATAATAGTGCCATAAACAGTGGAAATACATTTCGAGTGACCTCACCTGCTAGGTATTTTGCTACTTTTATTTCTTTAAGTTCTAGGATTCAGATGCCCTGGTCCTAAAGCATATGTACCAAATTGTTGTAAAATACTGTAGACTAGTTGATTTTGCTGCAAGGAAATAGAAACAAAGTCATTTCATTAATTGTTGATACTCGGTTGTAAATTTTTGGGTCTTTCTGAGTTACCACATTGGGCAGAATCAGGCAAAACATAGAAATTCATAGGTCTTGTGTGTTCCCAAGCTACATTAAGTTGACCAAATCCTACGTTACACAAAGACCAACTTCTGTTTCGCCGCTTTTGCCTTCTTCGATAGGATTTAATTGAGAGAGATTGGATTCTGGATATGCTATATCAATGTAGATGTTTAAGATTATACTTTTTTGAAGGGCAGAAATGCCTTAACATGTCAAACAACACTCTAAAGGACAACTGCATGGACTGTATTTATTTTCATACAGAAAGGGATGTGATGATTTCCAATCTGAGCAAACCTTCCCTCTAATGCAAGTACCACCAGAATTCATCAACTAAAAGGAAAAAATAACCTCATGTTAGAGCTTGCTGACTTCAATAAGTCAAATGCTGTTTCCTGTAGGTTGTAAAGTTCTTAATTTACAGATAGTCTATGAACTATGAAGTATCTCTAGATCCTTTCCATTGCTTCCCCAATTATTGATAAAAGTTCTGTTTTGTAACAGCGATGTAGCATCTGAATTAGCCGACATCGATTGGGACAACCTTGGCTTTGGCTTTATGCCTACTGATTATATGTATAGCATGAAATGCTCTCAAGGTGAAAACTTTTCTAAGGGTGAATTACAGCGTTTCGGTAACATTGAGTTGAGTCCATCTGCTGGAATATTAAATTATGGTCAGGTCAGTTTTTCCGTTAAGTATTGTATTAGTATCTGAAGAAACCTTTCTGAATCTTAAATACATTTTTTGCTTGCTATTATTGAATGATTGCAGTTTTACTTCATTTGTCAGACTCACTGAAAATGTTTGGAAATACAGGGATTGTTTGAGGGTTTAAAAGCATATCGAAAGCATGATGGCAATATATTGTTGTTTCGTCCCAAAGAAAATGCAATGCGTTTGAAGATGGGTGCTGAACGTATGTGTATGCCTTCACCTTCTGTTGAACAGTTTGTGGAAGCAGTGAAAGCCACTGTTTTAGCAAATGAAAGATGGGTAATATGTTCCTTCAATCTTAATTTGAAAGATTTTATTGAGTGTCTTATGCCCACTAGATTTATTTTTTTGCTTACTTCAGATTCCTCCTCCCGGTAAAGGTTCATTATACATAAGACCTCTGCTTATGGGGAGTGGAGCTGTCCTTGGTCTTGCTCCAGCTCCTGAGTACACATTCCTGATTTATGTATCACCTGTTGGAAATTATTTTAAGGTATTTTCTCTAAATCCCTGCCATTTTTATTTATTCTTACTATACTTTTCTTGTATCTTCTCTCTTTAGTGCTTGCTTCTGCTAGTTTCTGCATGTCAATACCCGAAGTGCGGCATGCAGACTATTAAATGTTTGAAATGTAGATAATATGTATTCATCAATTTGAAAATTGTTGACTAAGGTTCATGAGAAAAGCTAGAATTATAATGTAAGAATGTATACTATATCAGAATAATTATTTTCATGGAGATATATTCGATTAGTCATTTGACTAACCTCAACTAGCTTTGAGATCTTGAACTTTGAGTGGTGTACTACTTATCAAAACAAAGAAGAGAAACTTGAGTGTGGTACGTAAGTCTTGACATGATGGATTCTAGCATATAATAGGGACTACCAAGAGGAGAGTGTCTCAACAGCTGTAAGTTAAAGAGGCGAGAACTTATCAGAATTAGTACTAACTTTTTGAGAAATTGCAAATTTGAAAATGTTGATTGCAAGACAATATCACAACCTAAAACACAAACTAGTTTGTAGTCTATGGTTCAAAATTTAGAAATGACTGAATGATTATCGATTTGTTGTTGAGCATCAAAACTCAAGTGTGCATGCTAGTCTCTTGCTATCAAGTTTCATATTTATGTTTCAGGCCTTTTGATAACCATATTGTATGGCAGATCCATCTCTCAGATAACTCTTGCACCCCCCCCCCTTTTTTTTACACAGGAAGGTTTGGCACCAATAAATTTGGTAGTTGAGACTGAAATGCACCGTGCAACACCTGGCGGTACAGGAGGCGTCAAGACTATTGGAAATTATGCTGCAGTAAGCTTAGCCTTATTTAACTACCTTTAGCTTATATAAACATTTGTTGCATTACAGTTTTATCTGCTGAACGCCTTAATTGGAGCCTTAGTTGCATTTTCTTCTTAGCAGTTGATGAGAATAAACATCCTGAGTTCCCACTTGAGTTTTGCTATCCCTTCTGTATGTCATCATCATCTATTTGTATTTTAGCAGGACATGATAAAATATTTTGCAATTAGCTTTCCCTTACATTTCTATCTCCAACTAGTTAATGAAGTCATTTTTTAGAATTGTTTGAATTCTTTAGTAGTTGACCTAAATGTAGTCAAACTCATTCCTTCATTCTTCTTAAACTTTCACTCCATGTCATTTTGTTCACATATATCCAAGGTAAAGAAAATTATTCTAATATTTTCCTGGACATGTAAAAAGAAGTGAAAGATGGTTTGATGAGAAGAAATTTCTTGCACCTTTCACTAATTAGTTGATATTTTATCCGGTCTGCCATCCTTGATGATTCCATGTTTCATCCTTGGGTTATAAATGTAGGTTCTGAAGGCACAGAGTGCTGCTAAAGCAAAAGGCTATTCTGATGTTCTGTACCTTGATTGTGTTCAGAAAAGATATCTCGAAGAGGTTTCCTCTTGCAATGTCTTTATTGTGAAGGTATAAGACTAGACCAATATTCTGTGTCCTCATCATAAGATATTTTGGTAGTGGTGCCTGAATGAGGATGTGACACTGGTTTTGTAGAAGGATGACATAAGAACTTTAGTTTTGAAGCTGAGTAGGAACTTCATTTCAAAACTGATCTTGCAAAGAATACTTTTATGTCTTTTTTATCTTGTGTGCTGCTTATTAACATGTGTTTTTTCTGCTTTAGATGATTTTTTTGTAATTTTTTAGCATTTCATTTTTCACTAATCTTGATTCTTGTATCTGAAAGTTTATCTCTTGAGCATACGTTCTTTATAAACATAGACTTGGTATCAAGAAAATAATTTCTTTTGATACATGAGCTATTATTTTGTTAACAGTTTAAAAAAAATTGGGAGCTAAACTTTGTCAACTGATCACCCCCAAAATTATGTCCTTTGATTTCTTCTGTGTACAAAATCTTTTCCAAATATCTCAAAGCTTTCATATGACTTGCTGTTATTTTATATTTTGTGGTCATACATGGATGCTATAATGGGTCGAGCTTTGTTGCATCGGGTTTGCCTAGTGCGGGTTATCTCTCTTGTGTGGTTTGCAAGCTATTGTTTCTTTAGGAGCGGGGGTTTTACCTTGTGCTCACTCAAAGGATAGTGTCCGTGGACTTCCCTTGTCAGCCCCCCACCCCCCAGAAAAAAAAAAGACAATGTGCTATTGTAACAATCTTCTTAATTTTTTCTTTTGAAAGTACTGATGTATTTTGTTTACTGTAAAATGATGCAAAACTTTCACGTTAATGAAAACAACTATAATGGGTCGAGCTTGTTGCATCGGGCTTGCCTAGTGCGGGTTATCTCTCTTGTGTGGTTTTGCAAGCTATTGCATAGGAGTGGAGGTTTTACCTTGTGCTCTCAAACGATAGTGTCCATGGAGAAAATGTGCTATTGTAACAATCTTCTTAATTTTTTCTTTTGAAAGTTAGATGTATTTTCTTTACTGTAAAATGATGCAAAACCTTCACGTTAATGAAAACAACTAACTCAATATCATGTCCACAGGGTAATCTGATAGTAACTCCTGCAATTAAAGGAACCATTCTACCTGGAATTACACGAAAGAGCATAATTGATGTAGCTATTAGTCAAGGATTCCAGGTACCCAGATTGTCTTCAACATAATATGTTTGGTGTTTATGCAAATGCTGGTTTAAATTCTGTTTTTATTTACTTATTTAGTTACTTTGATATGAAAGAAAAGATATGTAGGTATGCACAAGTTATCCCAATTACCATCTTTACAGAAGAAATTAAGATGTTTGATAGTCATTAGGGAATGATCATTGTGATAGAAGTTTCATGGTGTTGGATTGTTATCCACCTTTTGTGGGAGCATTTGCTGCCCCCTGGTTGGTGGTACTAAAAAGGTAGATTGCTCTGATTACTTTACCTCTAAATTAGGTGCAAGAGTACCATTTTATCCTTCACTGTAGTTAGCATCGAGGATCCCTCTTAGCTCTAGGCTCCAGGTATCCACTTCCCCACCACCATCTGGTCACTATGCTGCCTCCTCCTTCCCTTAACACACGTGCGGAATCTTCCTTACATTGTGCCAGTGCTGGTCTTTCCTGATCCATCTTAGTTACCTTGCTTTTCAATCTCTGTTCATCATCCTTCTCATCACTATTCCTCTTTTTTCCTCTTTATTTTTCCTGGGGTTCATGAACGTCCCCTCCCCTCCTTTTTTTTTTTTTGGGGGGGGGGGTTGTAAGATGGTGAAAGACATTATTCATGTAGCATTCTTCTGGTATGCCGTGTGGGCTCATTCTCCATTAAGTTTGGAACTGTTTGATGTGTTGACCATTGGGGATCTCTCAGTTATCGGGAAAAAAAGTTGGGTTTTTCTACCTTGAGAGATTTAATTCAAGAACACTTAGAACATTAGGTTCCATTGCATTTTCCCTTTTTGGTATACATAATAGGTCTTCTGTGTTTGCATTACTACTATTCTGAGGCCAGAATGTCAATATGTAGGTTGAGGAACGACAGGTGTCTGTGGACGAATTGCTTGATGCTGATGAAGTTTTCTGTACGGGAACTGCAGTGGTTGTATCTCCAGTTGGTAGCATTACTCATCAAGGAAGAAGGTATACATATTTTATGATTTTGTTTTACCCTGCTGTTGATGATGAACTGATGCATCGGTTGGTGATTCCTGTGTAATTGATTGCATGAATGTGTGGATCTAATGGGTTTCTCTATGTACGTGCGCATCTATTTGCTGAATAGAAGTTCTGATTAGAGTTATTTGTGCAGGGTAACATATGGAAATGATGGTGTCGGTATTGTGTCGCAGCAGTTATACTCTGCGCTTACTAGCCTACAAATGGGACTGACGGAGGATAAGATGGGTTGGATTGTTGAGCTCAAGTGAGCTCTCCAAGCAAGGGTAGTACTTTCTGTTGATGAAAAAATGTTTGACTTGGAAGTTTTCAGACACTTGTTATCCAGAGTTTATCCTTGATATTCATCCATGATGCGTGTCAAGTATCTGTGTTTGATATGTATCCTTCATCTATAAAATAGTCGTTTTCACCCCAAATTTGGTGATTACTCTGGTAAAATTTTGTGATTCCGTCGCTGTTATTTGGTTGTTGCAGTAAATACCTTTTCCTCAGAATGCCAATACACAATATGCTTTTGAACTTAGATTGTGAACCTACTACACGCACCCATGATTATGTGGAAGCCAAAAAGACATTTCAGTGACTTGAATTTACCTTGGCCACTCATACTATTCAACCAAAAGAATAACTTTTGAGATGCTTTCTTCATTTATGAATTTTATGCAAGATTCAGATTTGCGTGACATTTAAGCGGATACTCTCTATTC
>JAOTQR010000045.1:26377284-26401546 GCA_025774065.1 Solanum ossicruentum | reverse complement strand
AGGCTGCGTACATCCGACCCCCCTCACCCCGCAATGAGCGGGAGCCTTTTGAGGCACTGGGGTATGTTGTTGTTGTTATTGTTGATGGAATATCTTATCCGAGATAATTTATTCTAGAATGAATAACTTGTTCCAACCAAACCAAACGACCCCTAAAAGTTAAAAGTGGTATGTACAATGACAAAAACACAAATAAAAGTAAGATTTGGAAGTTTCCTGATGAAAAAAAATATTATCTACATGCTGGAAATGACCGCCTTTTCATCATAGTACTCATCCAACCAGCCCCTGATCAGCTTAATCTCAGTTGACCTTTGATCCAGAAGCCAATCAGGATCTTCGGCAGTTGCAGCACGCAGATCTATGTGATGGGCACCTAAAACATAACAAAAAATAATTAAAGTTGAACAAGTGTTCTCAGACATTTACCAACAATGAATAGAAACATATATATTGATGTTGAAGCCATTTTATCCAGTGGACAGCAATAAAGAAAAATGAAATGCATCCTGCCCTCAAGCTTGTTGGTAAAACCCATTACTTTCCTACATGGTAGCCTTGTTTAGACATTATTTGGTTGAAGTTGAAGAAATGAGTATTTGGATGAAGTTGAAAAAGCAAATGTGTTTGGACATGAATTTCATTAGGAAAAAAGGTTGAAGTTTTGTGAGTTAAATCCATTATTTCACTTAAAATGCTCCTCAACCAATTTTTCAGCTTCAAATCTCGATTTTAAGTTGAAGCAGCGAAGCTACAAAACAGAACTTCATCTGTATAAATAATATTTAATCATAGATTAGCTATGTCCAACCATAGAGGTGCTAAGCAGGAAGCAATATCTAATGAGCAGTGATATGACCTGAAAAATCAAGACTCAAAAAGACCCTGAATACAAGATGATTACTGGATATTTTCTCAAACACCAGTGAACACTAGAGAAGACTGAGGGACAGAAAGTTGATCAACTACAACGAAATGAAAGTTGATCATAATCTTATGTTCAATCAATGTCTCATCAACTAGCAAATGTTTCTGTGATATCATCTCAAGTCCATAAACTTTCAGAGTAAACAAATATAAGGTATAATAGAGAGTACAAACACAAATGACAGATATAATTGGTGGATAGATGATAAAACAAAAGATAAGAGGGGCCTAAGAATGGAGTTCCTTCTCTCAAGACAAATTGTTTCCTCCAGAAGTTGGGTTCTGTCTAAAGGGCATTTTTGTTACCTGCTCTCATAAACTTTAATAAACCTGCCCTCTCATTGTCAAAACTTTCAACACATAAATAGTTGACGTTATGTTACCGCAACTTTCTTGTTCTCTTTTACATTACTGTTTTTGTACTTTCCATATGTGATTTTATTATGCTATAGTTGAGGCGAGGGTCCATCAGAAACAACTTCTCTACTTTCAGAAGGTAGGGGTAAGGTTGTGTGTACGCCACCATCCCCAGATCCTACTTGTGGAATTACACTGGGTATGGTATTGTAATGTTGTGGAGAAACTATTAAAGTATCAGTAGCTGAACGTGCAACTTCATCAAGTTGAATTTCAATAAAAAGACCTAAGCACCTAAATATCTGCCTGCCCATCAGCTATAAATGTGGAAAGAAAAAGCAGGAGCCATCACAAAGTTGCGGTCAAAATACAAAATAGAAGAAACAATAAAAAGAAGAAAGAAATTCTCCAAATGATTTGTCATTCTCACTGAAAAACATGCTAGCTGTGGCACTTAAAATTGTAATAATGTGCTTACCCCAGCATGGGTCATTAACAGGATTACTAGTAAATTCAACCAAAGGAAGAATGGGAGCGATGGTCATAATTGATATCGATAATGATTGTTTGAATAACCAATCGGAGGATGAGCCAATGAGGTCGCTGACACTTTACACGTCAATGCAGAAAACAGAAATAATAACTGCTTATCCAATAAAATTGGTGATTGCTTAAGATAAAAGATGACAGATTATTACACAGTAACAGTGTTACTTATATCCAAGAGTGATGCTGGTGAGAAATTATATAAAAAGCAGTTAGAGAATTACCTTTCTCGGTAACTAGCGCAACTATAGTTTCTGATACATCCTCCAGAACACTACAAAAAAGTTTGACATATAATTTTAGTTAAAACTTTTAGATTCAGTTTCATAGTCTACATAAGAAACTAAAAGGTAAAAGAATACCTGCCACCACTCCAGGGATCTAACAGGCCATTTGAGAATATGATGTTACTCCCAAAAGCTTTAAGCGCATTCTTGAATGCCTTCAGCGCAAGAAAAGCAAATAACTCAAATTAGGGAGCTGAAGGAAAATAAAAACAAGAAACCACGCAGTTTAGAACCATTACTACACCTAGACTCTTTGATCCTAGACAACATCCAACCCACAGGAAATACCATTGAGATCCATATTCTATGCATCTTCCAAAAAAACAAATAAAAAACTATTTAATCCTTAGAAAATTTTAAAATACTCTCATTTTCTTATAAAACTAAAAAGTATCAAAATAGTTATCTCCCTTGATATCCAATCCACACCTACAAGAATGTGAAACTGTCATGAGTTCAATGAGAGAGTGCAGTAACCAATTGATCACATCATTTGGACCACAAAACCTCTTCTTCTTTTTTTTAACTCTACATACGGATTGTACAATTTCTATGGAACTCTAAAAGATGCACAGAGAATTGACGAAGTTTTGCACAGTGTCATACATGCCCACCAAATTCAGTTGTTATCCATGTCAGCCTGGGTTTGACATGAAAATCTTTCCAGCACTGCTCTTCGTTCGACATTGGGTCATAATATAACTCTGGAAACATACTAGTCGACCTGTTACTTGCCATAGGCATAACCATCTCAGTGCATGCCTGTAGACATCGTATGAAAGATATAAGCAACCTAGAGTAGAAGAATTTCGATAGGTGCACATCTTTGTATGGTTTAAGAACTCAAGTTATGAACAACTAAGCACGAGCGTGTATATTTATCATCACCGTACCTGCCAATTCCAACCACTCATACCATGAGGATCATCGTTTAGATCGAAACATTCGACTTTTCCAGTGTAATTATAATATACACTAATTCCTTCAAATATACGCTGCAACACACTAGCACCATCAGGCAAACTATCAATCTTCCTGCAAACCTGAAAACAAAGGGGTTGGAAGATGTTATTCACAGGAAAGAAACTTCTCCATAGAATTCACTACTTTGCTCCACACAATTGACTACATGTTGATCACCATGCAGGGAAAAGACACATGTTATCTGCTACATAGTATCGATTGAGATGTAAATGTTTTTCCTCATAAAGATAGCTTCTGCATGCTTTATTGTAATCTTGAAAATAGAGGTTGCTTTGCAGAGAGTATAAGGTCCAGTGCCAACCTCTTTTATGGGGCTTCCAGGTAAAGGCATCAAGAAGTCGGTAGGATAGGGGTAGTTGGCCATTGCCAAATAACTATAGGCAGATTCTAACCAGTTAGACAGACTGTCAGCACTGTCCAGTTCCCTGCCAGTCACAACATCGAATCAAATTGCCTCAACATGAAACTTGAATCTTAAAATTCTGTAGGTCAATGAGACCTTTGTCTAACAAGACAGCAATTTGTGGTGCCATAGGCATCTTACCTACAAATGCGGAAAGTCTTTGTTAGTTGTGCAAGTCCACCATTTAACAGTCCCACCTTGTTAATCACATCCCACGACTCTTTGATAGTGTTGAAGCAACTCGTACTCTCGCGCTGCAGAAGGTGATACAACAAATATGTCATAAATGCTAAACCAGAGCTTAAGGAATGGAATTACAAGAACTAGATTAGTGAAGGATCCCTATCCGTATTTGGGAAGACATAAATCTGGATCCAGTCAGTCAAATGTGATTGGATTTTCAGCAAGTCTATACTAGATCCAATTTATGGGGTTGAAATTAGTATTGATGTGAAATAGGTATCAGTCCTGAAGTGGATCGTGTAAAACTTTGCCATGATTTGTAAATCTGTTTTATAGTCTATAAATTACAATGACTAATATAGTGTTGTACATTGAACATTTACATAGATAAATGTGCTCTAAATCTGAATTATAGGTAAATTTTTCTAACTAGGATCAATTTCAGTCCTATTTATCTCCAACTTTTAGGCATATAAGATTTGAAGGAAAATAGTCTTCAATTGCGCAAAAGTTGTGCAGAGAACTGGCAAAATTGCTCTACCACTCTACAAATGGACACTAGATAAGTGCCTTCACTTCATCAAATCCAAAGCAAACAAATGAAGTAGACCAAATCTAACAAGGTTCCCCCCAACCCAAACTTTTTAAAAAAAAAATTCCGATAAGACATTTTATTTGGTTAAAATTTATCAAATAAGATCTGATCCTACTCTGAGAATTTCCCAAATAGACACTGGTTAATTTAGATGTCTCTAGAGATAGAAAATCCTTACGGACCCTAAAATCATTGGAGACAATATTATAAAAGGTATCTGGTGGCACAATATCTTCAAACTGAAGAATTGGCGCAGAAGAAGCAAGTGCACCAATGGAAATATGGGGATATTTGAGCCTCATCCACGCTGCAAGCACTGTTTCAAACACAAGAAAATAGAGAACCTCTGAGTGAAGCAAAACTCATAAGATTGAGGGAAAACAAGTTCCCAGAATATATACTAGCATAGTAAAAATTACTGCTGTACTAAACTACTAAATGCTACATTACTTACTTCCACCATATGATCCACCAAATAACACAACAGGGCATGCCTGTGCAGATAAATTTCTTTTAAGCTCAGTGATTAACACAGCATAATCAGCTAGCGCTTGTTCAGCTGTTAGATACGACAAAGTTGTAGCATTTTTATATGCTTCTTCCTTACTTCCATACGGCATTGACACCCCATAGTATCGATGCTGCAAAAACCAAATTGTAATAAATTCAATCATATAACAATGAAGTTAATTTCTTAATTGCAACTAATCTACATTGTTGAGGGGAAATGGACTACATTTTCTCCATTAAGTGTCTAATGATCTTATCGGCTTTCTGATTCATTTAACTACATCTGCTCTTATGAAGTGTTAACAACCTGCAAGATGTAGGTTGGCAATCATCCATCAGCATCTCCTTTTGTGGAGTCCTGAGAATCTCCTAATTCTTGGGCTCAGCCAGCCCAAAACTGACCCTCAGCATGGCATGATACTATTCATTTTGGACAGAGCTTGCACTTTTTCCAAAAAATTTGCCATTTAAGAGTATGTGTAGCTTCTATTTTTCATCAAATTCTAATATAGGACTCTTTTTGACCCTCAACATAAGCTTGTCCTAGGCTAATGTTCCAGGGGATTTACCATCATGGGGCTTGTTCTGAAGCTATTCAAGCAACTACTTCATTGTAAACGACAAAGATGAATACTTTATGAGGAAAATAAGAATAATGACAAGTATTCCACCTCGGGGAAGATAACCATGGCGCCGAAACGAGGAGCAATTTCCCAGACGAAACCTGTATTGGCAGCGAACCATTCTATATCACCTTCATTCCCACAGTAGAGGAAAATAGGGCCCAATCGAGAGGGACCCACCCAGTGTTGGGTATTGATTAGGTAACGCTGTGAAAACGAAGGTAAATCAGCAAAACTGAAGTGATCGAGCTTCTGCTGGAAATATTTGGTCTCATACTGGTACTTTGGGGCTCTGCTTTTAGCAAGAGGAGAACTTGTTCTGCTTGAACTCCAGAAATTGCCGAGATATCGAGCACCATTCAGTTGAATAGCTGATGTTTGACATAAAAATAAGATAGTAACTAGTATGAGAATAGGGTAGAGAAATGGCGAACGAATTGACATTTTTGCTGGAGTTTTTGTGTTCAGAAAAACTGCAAACCCCAAAACCTTCCCGAAATATGTCTCCCACTATTTACTCTATATTCCACTAACCTTCTTCAAATACGTGTCCCACTATAACTCTAATAACACTTGTTGCTTCTGCTTTCTGCTTTCTGCTTTCTGCTTTCATCATTTTTATGTGATGATATTATAGGCCCATGACACTATGGGACTGTTTGGAAAGTCATGTGGTATAATTAGGTCAAATTAAGGAAAAATAATATAATTAAATAAATATATAATATGTATTTATATTATACAAATATAGTTTAAAAAATTATAGTTTATAATTATAGTTAAAATTTTATTGCTATTTTCGCTCCCCCTCGCTTCCTCTCTCTGTAATTTCTTGCAGATATATAATTATAAATGTATATCAACTACATATATACAATTATTTTGACAAATATATATAGTCAATTCGACAAATATACATATATAATTTGTCTCTCTCCACTTTCGCTCACCTCTCTCCTCCCTCTCTCAATCTCGCTTGTCATATATATAATACACGTATACAATTATTTGACAGATATACACATACATATATAATTATTTGATAGATATATACATACAATTTGACAAATGTACATGTACAATTCACCTCTCTCCTCCTCCTCTCAAACTCGCTCACCTCTCTCCTCCCCTCCAGATCACATAGCCGAAACTATATTGTGTAATTATATAAAATATAGTTATTTGACTATATTAAATTGCAAGCCTGATTATTTGTGAAAATTCTCGTCTAATTAATTGCTTAATAATTATAATTGGTTAGTAAATAATTGTGTGTAGTTACACTTTTCCATGGACTTTTTGGAAAATTCATATCTAATTTAATTTGATATAGTTAGGTGTAATTACAATATTTGATCTATTTGATTGCTCAATAATTATATTTACTTGGTAGATAACTATGTGTAATTACACTCTCTTCAATTCACATGTAAATTGCTAATAATTACATGATATAATTATTAATTGTTTATTTTTATATTTCTTTCTTTTATTTCTATTTTAATTTCTATTGTTTTAATTTTTTATTTTAATTAGTATGATTTTATTAGTATTATAATTTTCTAAATTAAAGTTGAGTCCAATGTTGAATAAAGTCATAAACTTATATTTTGTTAAAATTATATTTATGTCTGTTATGTTGAAATTTGGCAAAAGAATATTATGTTAAATTTTTAATTTTGAATTTAGAACTCATGTTTTTTTTCCATTTATTTTAGTAGTATTGACTCAATATTTCATAGTATAAGCAATTTATTTTTAGTTAGATTGGATAGATTATTTTGTTAACCAAATATTTTAATAATTTTACTAGGATATTATATTTAAAATATTTTATTTTTAATAAAAAACATACATTCATGATGTTTGCATAAATATTGTATTTTTAATTTAATGATCAATTTAATTAAAATACACTAATTTAAAAAATATAAATCAATTTATTTATAATATTAATAAGAATATATGTTTACTCATTAATATATTTTCAAAAGACAATATATATCTAAATATATAATTTAATATTATTTATAAATATTTTTATTTGTATAATATAAATATCTTGTTTTAGATAATTAATTTTTAATTTCAAAATTTTAATATAACATTGTAATTACAATTATGTTATTTAAATTACAGGTATGTAATCAAACAACACACTTGTAATTACAAATAGAAATTACTAGGCTAAGTAATCACTACCTAATAATTATACTAATTTTCAATTACTATGTGGTTTACCAAATGGACTCTTAATATATTTATAATTATTAGATTTTTTTTAATTATTAGATTCACTTAATTTTTTAATGCCAAGTTAAAACCAACAAATAAATTATTCAAAATGAAAAAGAGTGAGCTGGGTCCTTCACTTTCCAGATAAAGGACAACCGACGGCACGGCAGCCCCGACTGACCTGCTAAAGAGGCTTATACCGCTTAGAAAGGGAGAGCGATTGGCAAAGCTCAGTGTTCAGGAGGTAGTTTCAAACAATGAATGACAGTTTCAGAGTACGGGTGGACAAAGTGTTCGGGTCTCTGACGGAGCCCTCCAATTTGAGTTCTCTCTGGTGTTTAACCGACGATGAGATTGAGAAAAGGGAATGGAATAGGGATGAACCCTCACGCGACCTACTTGACTTTGATTCCAAACCTTGCCCTTCTCATATTGATGGCTTCTTCTCTAAGCCCAAACAAACCCTAGATTTTCGCACGCAGTTCCAGTCCGATCTGCAACATCTCAGCGACGGCCAAGAACAAGGTGATGATGATGATGAATTGGATATCCGGTCCGGTATTGGTTTAGATTGCACACTTGACTATGAGGTAACTACTTCGGTTCCCCTCTTTTCTCTGTTTCCTCCGTGTGAAATTGTGCATTTTGTGTAGAGTTAGCTTCCTTAGATGAAGTTCTATCTAGACATTAATGGAAGAAAATGAGAGAAGAGGAAGGAGAGAATCAGAGGAAAGTTCTAGTAATTGAGCATTCTCATTCTATCTTTTTTTGACTCAATACATGTGCTTATACACAACTGTACATCTTTCAATAACAAACCTCTAACTACTTTCTTAACTACTTGATTAGTTACTTAACTAACTTGATTAGTTCCTAACTAACTTGGCCACATCAGCTTGCCACGTCAGTTTGTTTCTTCACTCAACACTCCCCCTGAAGTACTAGTAATCACAGCTTGTTCTCAGAACTTTGACAGAAGCAAAAAAGAAAATTTTCACTTTTTGCAAAGAAATTTCGCGACACCACAATAACCTCAAACTTAGAATGTATAAGAAACAACCAGGTGAACCTGGTACAATCATCCACTACAGTAACAAAGAACCTTTTATTGTTGTTAGCAGGAATTTTATAGGGACCCCATATATCACAATGTAGTACCTGAAAAGCAGACTTTGAATTAGAGATACTAACAGGAAAAGGAAGTTTAGTATCTTTTGCTAGAGGACGAACAGTACACTTATGATCTTCATGTGTCAACTGTCTGAGTAATTGGTGTTTCTTGATGACTTTTAGAGGAGCATGACCTAGCCTTCTGTGCCAAAGAGTGCTGGATGCAAGTACATGTGAAGCTGTGTTAACAAACTTGTGTGATGCACATTGAGGAGCCTGCTTAGCTGTGTCCTCTTTTAGGACGTATAGACCTTGTTCCTCCGTACCAATCCCCCTCACCATGCCAGTGTAGAGATCCTGGAATATACAGAAGTCCGGGAAAAAATTCACTGAACACTGTAATTCCTTTGTTAGCTTTGAGACAGGTAATTGATTACACTTAAAGTCTGGAAGAAATAAGACATTAGAGATCAAATTTTTTGACAGAACATGTGACATCCCTCTGTGAGTAACTTGTGCCTCACCACCTGTTGGTAAATGCACAAAGTTTTTTTTAATGATCAGGAATCCTTTTATAGTGACATAACAGCTCAGGATTAGAGGTCATATGATTGATAGCACATGAGTCTACAATCCACTTAGAGTGAGTAGCATTAGTGTTTAAGTGAGTCGTTGTACCTGCATTGGCTGCTGGAGGGTGATTATTTCCTTCACTATATTTATTTTGCAGCTGAAGGATCTGCTGGTATTGTTCCTGAGTGATATAGGACGGTAGTTGAGACATAGTGGGCTGATGGCGTTGAATATCCTGACTGCTGAAACAGATTCTTTCCTGGGTGTTTTCTGAGTGGTTACTTGCTTGATTGGCATATTGGCCTACTCCTTTCTTCTTAGACTTAGGCCAATCAGAAGGATATCCAATTAGCTTGTAACAGTTTTCCTTTGTATGACTATTGTAACCACAATACTCACACACCACTGATCCTTTCTTCTGGATTTTGTAATTGTTGGCTGGAGCTGCTTTGCCTGTAATTGATATTAGAACTTGAGGTTCCTCTTAAGCTATTACTTCCTAAGAGTATGCTTCCGTTGTTATAGTTGGGCTGAGTTCCGATAACCACACCTTTCCCTTTGTAACTGGAACTAGTTCCTCCTTTGTGACTAAAGAATGCTGCAGCTGCTAATAAGTCAGTAACCACAGATGAAGAACTAGCTAAAGATCTTTGGCTCTCATGATTAACAACCATAGAATATGCTTTGCTTAGGTTTGGAATTGGAGACATCATGAGGATCTGACTTCTACATTGGGCATAAGTCTCATTTAGTCCCATAAGAAATTATAGAAGCCTTTGATACCCATAATGTTGTGCATAGCTCCTTGATTCAGGACAACTACAGCCTGGACATGGCATTAATGCATCAAATTCATCCCACAAATTCCTCGTCTTTGAGAAGTAATCAGATACAGACAGAGTTCCCTGTGCTAAGGTTGCAATTTCTCTATGTAGATAAAACACTCTAGATCCATTAACAGTGTCAAATCTCTCCTTTAAATCTAACCAAACTTTGTGTGCATTAGAAGCATAGATTATACTACTCAGTAACTCCTTCCCAACTGAATTCATGATCCATGACAGAACAACAGCATTCACCTTTTCCCATTGTTCATGCAAGGATGCATCAAATTTATCTTTAATGTGCCTTCCATCAACAAAACCAAGCTTGCTTTTACCTAACAGGCCTAAAGTCATAGATCTACTCCACAAGGCATAGTTTTCAGATCCAACTAGTTAAATTGAAATCAGTGAACTTCCTGGTGTATCATTAGGATAGAGATATAGAGGGTGATTATGATCAATTTCACCTCTATTTGTGCTTTGAGCTGTAGACTGATCTGGTGCCATTGATGCTTTGTCAATTGCCATCAATCGACCTTCTTCTTCTACCACAGTAATGCTCTAATTCAACAGTTCTTCAGCTGAGTTGAGAGTCACCAGTGAGTCGGTGGCTCTGATACCATGTTAACTTCCTTAGATGAAGCTCTATCTAGACATTAATGGAGGAAAATGAGAGAAGAGGGAGAGAATCAGAGGAAAGTCCTAGTAATTGAGCATTCTCATTCTATCTTATTTTGACTCAATACATGTGCTTATATGCACAAGTGTACAGCTGTCAATAACAAACCTCTAACAACTTTCTCAACTACTTGATTAGTTACTTAACTAACTTGATTAGTTCCTAATTAACTTGGCCACATCAGCTTGATTCTTCACTCAACATGTAGTCTTACGAGTGTTCGTTTAATTTTTTATATACGTACCAGGAGGAAGCAGACGAGTTTGATAAAGTGGCCGTCGATAGAGAAAAGGAGAAGCAGCAGCCTAGTGACCGCTTGTTCACGCGGGAGGTCTCTGACTACGGAATTTCTGCAGACACCGAGCACGAGCTTCCTCTTACTCTCCAGGATATTAAGAGAGATCCTCGGGCTGATCACGAGGCCGCCAAGCTCAGGCTCAAGGAAGATGCGGAGGCTGCACTGAGACAAGGTCATTTAGGTTCTATGTCAGCTGGTGCATCCAAGACACAAGGCCAGGATGATCCCCATTCTCCTAAAAAACTTAAGTTCAACCAGGAAGATAAGAATTTGTTCCCTAATTCATCCGTTCCTGATTATATAAGGAATCCATCCAAGTATACTTGCTACACACTTTTTGATGTCTCAGATGATATGGATGAAGAATCCAATAGAAAAGCCTACATGGACTTTCTCAGTCTCATGAAAAAACAATCGCAGCTGGAGGTTGATAGCTCTATTGATTTTCAGAAAACGCCCACATTTAATATGAAAATGAAGCAGCCTGCTGGCACCTTCACCAAACAGGGAGTTGAGGCAGAGCAAATGCAAGGGAAAAGAACAGTTACCCTGAGCATTGTTAACATGGAATCAGATAATGCTGTCATGGAAGAAGATGAGTCGTCTGTTGCTGCTGACAGAGCTAGGCCTGGAAGTTTGCATAAGCCTGGCAGACGTTATAGAACTAGGGCCAGTATGATGGATACTGACGACTAAAATGTTTGATTTTACTTCGTGTGTGAATATTCCATTTTGAAAGTAGTCTTTTCGTGTTCCATCCTTTTTTTTGGAAATAGTCTTCTCATGCTGACAACTAAAATGTTTGATCTCAAATCATCATGAGCTTGCATTGCTAGAATACGCAACTTTATAGAGAATTAAGTTTACAACTTCCCTCTATGATTCTTTTTGAGTTGATTTCTGTCACTTCTTCAATAATCTCGTTGCAGGAAGTTTAAGTTCTTGGATTGTAGAGCAGAATATAATCTTTGGTGTGACTATACGATCTGGTATAATCTTACCAACCTCCATCTTTTGAAATGGCTCAATCTGAGTAAGAGTCACCTCCCTCTAAGCATGAAGTGATTCCCTTTGTTTCGGTAATTTCAGGCTTTGCACCTCAAGTTGTTCAATAGGATTCTTTACCCCTTCTCTCATGATCCAAATTGATCTCTTTTGCCTCCGCATCTAGTTTCTTCAACTCTTCAGCCAACATATTCAAATTCCTTTTCCATAGTCTCCCTGAGAGATGCAATATCACGAAACTCTTTTGTATTTCTTCGTGTCCTTTTTCAATGCGGTTCACTATTCTTCGTGTCTTTTTTCAATGCGGTTCACTAGTTCCTATTTTGCATCTCAACAACCAGCAAAAATTTTTCGTGTTGTTTTTGAATTTTTGCTAGACCTACCTGCACGTTCATTCTGAATCTCAATACATGAAAGTTTCGCAATCACCAGAAAGTGACTCCAGGTTTGCTTATATCCTTCTTGAATTGCATTTTCTCTACTTTCAGGATGTCACAGCTATCCTTAAGAAGCTTAGAGATGGCCAATTTTTCTTCAGCCAGGCATTCAGCTTCCTTCTGTAATTCTTCTCTTTTCTTTTCATCAATTTCCCATAAAGTGTCAAATTTAGCAATCGATCTAATTTTATTAATCTCTTGCTTTAGCCTTGTTTCCAGAATCAGCAATTCTTGAGTTTCATCCTTCATAACCTCTACTTTTTCTTCCTCATTTTCTTTTTCACCCAGGACTTTCAGAGACTTTTCGACATCATTTCTCATTGTGTCGATTCCTTTCCCTTTTTGCTGCAGCACTGGTCTCTGTAACTCTTACCTCTTTTTTCAGTAACTTGGAGATTTCCTCAATTACATGTACCCTGTCTTCCAAATCTCTCCTTCTCAACTAGCGTTGTTGATTACCTCTCCAAATCCTATTCCTTGTCTTTATCTAATATTCATTGTTCTGGAAATTATTTTCAACAATACATAGAATCATATGCATTGATGTCGAAGCTATTTTATGCCTTCAACATTTATAAAGAAAAATAAAATAATGTATCATGCTCTCCATATTGGTAAAACCCATTACTTTGCGACATAGTAGCCCATTTAGACATTATTCAGTTGAAATTGAAGAAAATTGAGTATTTGGACTTGAAAAAGTAAATTGTGGTTTGACCTGAATTTCGTTCTTTTAATCCAGTATTTTACTTGAAATGCTCCTCAAACAACTTTCCCACCTTCAAATTCTCTGAAACTACAGAACAAAAATTCTTCTGGTGCAAATAATATTTCATTATTTGTAAAGATTAGCTATGTCCAACCATAGAGACGGTGAGCAGGAAGCGATATCAAACAAGCAGTTTTATGACCTGAAAAATCAATAGACCGTAAAAGTGCAACCTAATGAAGTATTAGCTCTAGCTTTACACCTAGATTTACTATGTATATGTAAAAACCGTCTTGAGCTCTTTGTTGCACTCACTTTATATAATTCCACCAACACTTGTTGATTCTGCTTTAATAATTTTTCTATGATGTCCATGACAATATTTTAGTACGGCAGGTTGCTGATGTAAAACTTGTAACCCAACACCTAGAGTATTCATTTGATATTGTGTTTTTCAGGGAAGCAGATGAGATTAAAGTAATAATTGATAGTTTTAGTGGGAAAACATCAGGTCAAAATCCTTTTTTAATTAGTCACATGAAGTTTAATTATTGAAAGTCATTACCACCTAGCAAGTGAAAAATTACCAAATGAAGTGTTGATTGGAATTACAAGTACCTACTTCATTTTTGCCCTTTGTATGAGGAAATTTCTTTTTTAAAGTTGGTAAGGTTGCTGGGCTTCGAACTGTCTTTTCCAGGATAAATGAGTGAGGGAGCTCTGGGCTGCAAGTAATTGAGACGGTCTTCATTTGGGCCTAAAATAACGTTTGGTTTGGTCCAGCTTAACGAAACACACGATAATGTTTGGTCAATCTGTTTACAAAACAATAAAAGTTAGTCATCACTAAAACTTGGATGACTTTTATGAAAAGTGACTTTTTCGTTACGAGTATAATAAAATGAAAGTCAAATGTCCATCTGCATATATATTTCTGATTATTATGAGCACGGATTGAGCAATTGAATCTTTGCTACGACAATATTCCAGTAATCTTGCTAGACCGAGCGTCAATATTTATCGATCAAAAGCGATTTATTCCATCGTTGTGGTCTACACAAGCCCCATCATATCTAAAAAGAAACAGACAGAAGAGAGTCCCAACACTGTAAAGCATTCTAGAAAATTTATTCTTCCCGTCACTTTATCGTATTTTTTCTTTTTTACACTCTCATTAACAAAATACTAATAAGGAGAAACTTTTGACTACTGTATCTTTGTTTCACACTTTCCGTTAAATACGTAGAGCCTGTTTGATTTAGTTTAAAAATCGATCAAACCTGCTTTTTAATCTCTTTTTAGCGTATAAAAGTGTTTGATAATTTTCAAAATAACTTTAAAAAAGTTAAATTTTGCTTAAAATAAATTAAAAGTTAAAAGTAACATTCCTCAATTTTTTTTTGGCTTAAAGTTGTTATAGTTTGACCAAAAAGATTATCTTACCTTAAATACTTTTTCATATTTCCAAAAATATCCTTACCTAGTTAAACACATTTTTATCAAACCTTCTAATATTGAAAAGTAATTTTTAATTTAGCTAAGCCAAATGGACGCTTACTCTATTTATATGTGATCTTGATGTGTTTCTAACCTTCAAGAATAATTATTACTAAGAATAAAATGAGGAAAAAAACAATTGTCTTGAACTACTTTCATAATCGCAAAAAATAATTGAAAATCCAATTACTATCTTTTTTCTAAGGAAAATAATGAAGTTTGATCATCTATTATTTCGGAATTTTCAGTTTAAACATCTTCTGTCCTTTGTTTCCCCAACCGCCCAACGTCACCACGATATACAAAAAGGTAATTAATTTCAATGCAATTGTTTGGGTTAATACCTGCCACGTAAGTGACAATTGCCTAATTTGGGGAGGTTAATGCAAAAAGCAATTAAGGAGAAATTGGAACAGTTGAACAACTTTATTAAACATTTACTGAGCTGTAAATATATAAAGAATCCATCAAGATTGATTCATATTAGTACAACAAGCACCTTCACATGACATGGGCACACGTGGAGTACACAAATATTGATTCCCATTGGAGTGAATATGAGTAGGAGAGGAGACAAATTGCCATAACTTTGTGCCACAATTGGAGCCGGCAAACACTCAATTGTGATTTTTCACACAAATAACCATGTCAATTTGGCAATCATCTCTAAACTTTTAAGTTTGGCTCACAAATAGGGGTTGTGTTTGAGCCATTTCTAACCCCTCACCTCAATTCTACGAGTCTCTATTTGTCTGCATTGAAAATTTATGGCTTTAGAATGATGACTTTTATTTTTAAGTAATTCAATTCAAAATATATTTTGATGTGAATACTTAGTTTGAGCTAAGGTTAATGAATGTTATCACATTCATATCTTGTTTGTGAATATATTTTTATTAGTTAATATTTGATTTATAGGACAGAAATTGAAAGATACAGAATAAATATTAAAAAAAACACAACCGATTTTACACTGCAAAAATTTGAATAAAGCTTTTACTTTTAATCTTAACTTTAGCTTCCTTTGATTTTGGAAAAATAACTTTGAGAAGAACAAAGGTATTTTTCTTTTGTTGATAAATATGTTTTTATTTGGAAATAATTATTTTGTATAAAGTAGGGTATAGAAAGCATTACTCCCAATTAGTGTATAACAAACTTCTCAATTTGGCTTATTTGAAATCAAAACTCCAACCAAACACAAATAAAATAGTTTTTTTATTCTAGGATTATCATGACGATGATGATTAATCAAATCTTATAAAGTAGGGTATAAAAAGTAGAAGGATTTACATAAATCACATACTATAAGAGTTAAATATCATTTTTGTTTTTGTACTTTTTTTCAATTTACAGAAATCCCTTAAAAATGTGACAATTCTGATACATTAATTCAGTAATTCGAATAAAAAAATTAGAATTTTTACGTATCAATAAATAATATTTAAAATATGATACATTAAATATAAAAGTAATTTAAAAATCAAAATTAACGTATTAGAATAAAAAAATTAGATTTTTGATGACTTAGACATGGGTGAAAATAATAAAAATAAAAAAGTGTAATTTGATAATTTTTCCTAAAAAGGGGAATGTATTACACCCAATTATTGTATAACCAACTTCAGAATTTTTGCTAATATTGAAATTCTCACAAACAAAATAATTTTCTTTAATTCTAGGATTACTATTATTAATCAAATGAATCGTAATAATTTAACAAAGGCCCACTTAGTTATTATGGATGACGAGAAAGTTAGTCAGGAAAGTGGGGTTGTGACATGGCGAAGAAGCCTTATTGGCAAATGAAAACAATGGAAGAGGTTTTACTTTTACCTTTTCCAACATTTAAACGCAAGCAATGATGCTTCCCAACTGAAATCCTAATCCATCAAACTAGTCTTTTGTTATCAAAGAAGTGGGCCAACGATTTTGAATAAAAATTTTAAATTTAAAAATAAAATAAATCATATTAAGAACATTACTTTAAAAAATAAAAAATTAATTTTTAATATAAATATCAAATATCGAATACACGTAAAGATAAGAAAGGTCGTCCGTTGCTTTTGTGAAAGTCGGTGGAAAATTGATGATGTTCATTTTCTTTGCCCTTTTGTTGAAAAAGATGAAACCCCGACAAGTCAACAAGTGCCACTTTCTTACTTGGACTCTTGTCCTCACGCATCATCATTTTTTAAACTTCCCATTTTGCCATCCACATCTTAAGATATCTATTACTAGTAATACTTCTTTAATTTACTTTTGTTTGTCTAAATTTAATTAATACTACACTCTTAAAAAGTAAATTTTATATTTTAAAAAAATAATTTTAATTAATAGAAAATTAAAATTAAACTTCCCATTTTGCCATCCCACATGCTAAGATTCTCTAATAGGAATGCTTCTTTAGTTTACTATTTTATTTATCTAATATTTAATTAATACACTCTTAAAAAGTAAATAAATTAATAATGTCATTATATTATTTTTACATATAATATCTAATATTTTAAAAAGATAATTTTAAATGATAAAAGGTAAATTAAAAATTAAATAATAAATTATCTTTTAATGTTTAAAGCTAAAATTAAAGTGTATATATATTCGTAATGTAGTGAACCAACAAAAGTATAAAGAAATTTAGATGCTCTCAAACATATTTGATTATGTCGATTTTATGTATGTATATATATTTTTAGATGTTTAAACAAAACAACTTACAGGTTAGCTAGAATTTTTTTAATTTATTTTTTAAATGAGATCTCTTGGGTGAGATTTTATCAAAGATGAATGGTGCATCATACTACAGATATATTTAAATTGTACAGTTACTTTATACAGTAAATATAAAATAATTAGTTTCAATGAAAACAATTTAATAAAAGTGGACTGAGGGAGTGCTATGCTCGTTCGACTGTCCTTTTTAAATCATCAGCAGAAAGAAGGAAAAAAAAAACCATAAACAGTGGATTTATAAATTTAAGTTATAGCACAGTAAATTTGTGATGAGATTATTTCTTATTAAATGTTTAGTTTGTTATATTTAAAATAATATATATTATATAAATTTTTAGAACAAATTAATCATTTACAAAAATATCCTTATGAATGTGAAAAATGATACTCCCTCTGTCTCAAATTCAATTAATTTGAGACGGAGGGAGTAATAAAAAGAGTTTAAAAGAATATATCTTTGTTTTTTACCTACTTTGTCCCAGGTTAAGTTATCCCAAAATTACTATATCATCCAAAGGAAAGGAATAATTTATTCTGATAATAATTATTAATCTCGGGATAACTTATCACAAACTTACCAACCAACCACTAAATTGAGTGACATCATAATTTAATACTTAGACTATTTGGTGTTATCATTCGTATCGAACGCGATTATCGTAGAAGTAACAAAATACACTTCAAAATACAGGGAAAATGCACTTCACCTCTATATGTAGGAGTTTTCTCTCTAGTATTATTGCAAATATAAGTTGTATGCAACACATGACACCCACCCCCTCCTATAAATTAAAGGAATCAACAATGGTTGCCATATAGGAAATTTGGAGAATCTCAACGGTAATCTTTTCCCCTTTTATGCTTTCTTGACGACAAGGTCTAACTTCCCTACCCTCTAAACAGAATATAGTTGTCTCCCTTTGTGATTGTTTCAATCACAAACCTATAATAAATAAAAAGAAATGGAGTGAATATTTCAATAAACTAAACATTCTTTTATCTCCACTGATTGAAAGTTAGTGTTCAATATATAGACTAATGTAATAGATAACATAGGGATTTATCGACATATATATGCATGCGATACCGTTACAATTTTTACATTATACAACTCCTTTTCAGACCATTCTTTTGAAATAAATGAAAGAAAAAAATATTAAAGAAGAAGAATATATTTGTGACCTCCATTTGTTTCTCATATTAGTACAAGATTCTAATCTTCTATCATTTCACGTTATCTCAAAACGTATCATGAACAATAGAAGAGTATTTTTTTTTCTTTTCCTTTATGATTATAGCAGGGACGAAAACTTTATAAAGTAGAAAAGATATTCTTCCTTTTATGGATGTGATAATTTCATGTACATTAAATGCATTATTATTTCTCACTAGTAAATATTCCAAGTTGATGACAAGAATTTTAGGAAGGTACGGCACAAATAAAAGATAGGTTATACAAACCTCAACGGAGCACAGTGCATGCAAAAGAACAAATTAAATTATATCAACTTTTACTTGTGTAACCAACATCCATTGGCTGCCCGTAAATATCGCAACAACTAAATTATATGTGTTCATGATAGCTACACCCTGTTTGGTCTAGTTTTGGAAGAGGCAAATGTACACATGCTCTTTCCAATCATCTAATTTTACTTGACATGAAGTCTAAGAAAAAAAATTTTCAATCTTGTGATCTTAAATTATGGTTATGTTAAATAAACAAAAATAATCGTTTAATTTTGTGGCTTAAACATATCACGTAGAAAGTCGAAATTGAAATTTTACCAAAAAAATAAAAATGAATCATTCATTTTGAAACTAAATAAAAAAAATATGGTGTTTTTTTTAAAACAGAGTTTTATAAAGTGTTTATTTTAGAGTTGAAGTATTTAATCAGCTTTGAGAAATATTGTAGAACCGTAGCTAAAAACTGTTTTTCAGAAGTTGAAAAAATACTCATACTTTTCACCTAAAAATATTCTCCATGATATTACTAATTTGCCGGCTTTAATATTAGCAAAACTACTTTCATTGATTGACAAACAAAAGAAAACTAAATAAATTTTACATCATTATAGAAATAAATCACTTCGGAACTTTTGTAAAGCATAATTGCTATTCTAATATTGATAAAGTGCTTTTTAATTGAATTTATCAACCAAAACATAAACTTTCACTCATCAAAAATATTTTACCTTTGATATTTATTTTTTCTTATGTTTTACATAAACTACTTATTAAATTATATTATGTTCGTTCATTTTTACTTTTATTTATTACTTCAAATTTTATATGTCTTATTTATATTAGTTTTGATGGTGAAAAATAAAAAAATAATATTATAAGTAAGATAGACTTTTCAAAATCTTTTTTCAATAAAAAAAATATTTTTAAAATAATAGATAAGTACTCGTTTCATCCTATTTTAGTTGTTGGCGCAATATTTATAAAAAAATCAATTAATGGTGTTATTTGACGAATATATTCCTTATAAATAATTAACTTCTTATCTATATATGTGTCTTTTAGTTCTAGAATAATTAATGTCATGGATAAATTTAAAAAATAATTAATATTTTTTTATTATTTAAAATAATAATTATTTTTAATATATCAAAAAATAAATGGGGAGAAAGAAAAGGTTCTATCCAGGTTCCAGAAATTGAGGGTGGCATGATTGGCAAGTTGTACGCTCCAAATTGTTCAATCCCCCACGGAATCAAATACCCATAATACCAAATCATTGGCGGGTCCCTATACCCTCTCCACCACCTCCTTCCCACGTGAACAAATGTTTCTCTTGTACATTTTCTCTTTACCTTGGGGACCAATATTTTTATTTCAATTATGCAAAATAATATTACTGTTTACTCTATTTATTCACTATTTACCATAGATTCCAACTTCTTTTAAGAAAGAGGTTTCAATTTTCAATTATATATGCAATGAATTTAGTCACAAATTCGACGAGGAACGTACTCCTTTTCATGTGATAAACTATTAAGAGGATTTTCCATCAATCTCGGATGGAGCTAAAGATTGACTATTTTTTGATCTTTGAGTATGATAGAATAAAGCAAAATGACTCTTTAAATTATATGCCCTTTTTTTATTTGTGAAGTAGCAGTTAGTCAATGTAACTTTCGACGCTCCTCATAGGTCATCTGGAAACAGTCGCTTTATGTTTTTAAACATAGGGGTTAGGCTGCGTACATTCGACCCCCCACCCCGCAATGAGCGGGAGCCTTTTGAGGCACTGGGGTATGTTGTTATTGTTGTTGTAAATTATTAAGAGGATTATTATCTAGTTTGAGAATGTTCTATTAATTCTTTCAACTCAACGAGATATAACAACTAGGGCGATAATTATTTGATTAGAAAAAAGAACTAATTTGATTCTTTTAAAAAAAATAAATTGGGTAGCTAAAAAACTTTTTTCACCACCAGACTTCTCTAAGTTGCTTTTATTTATCGATTGTTCTAGTCTGGAATTTTGTAATATCTTATCTTTCACCAAAAAAGAAAAAATAAAGTTCAGCACGTACAATACTTTCATGATTCATCAGCTTCATAGCAACTTCTTTTATTTATAAATTTTCTCATCCACTAGTTGATTGTTTAGGTGGGTTCTCAATTATTCGCAATCATCTTCGATAAGGTTCAAGTTAGGACAGACAGCACATATACATTCAAGAACCTATATTACAAAAATATTCTTTTATTCTCACGTGATGCTTGATATTTGTATTGAAATTCGACTAATTCAGATTTATATTATATAGAACACAAAAAAAGTTTTTTATTAGAGATTTTTTTCTGTATGCATGACTCATCATTAAGAAATCTAATTAAAAAAAAAATTCCACGTGGTGCAATCCTCCAACCATATCAAAGTCAAATGCTTAGCAAGCTGCTTTTGGTATTCGTCCACTAGAGACAAAAAGGTTTGGATGATAATCATTTTAAACAAGTGTCTTTTTTTATACCTTAATTTCGTTCATTAAATTAGTCATATTATATGATCGATGCTAAACCCATTAAGCACAAGATTAGTATTCTTACTCTAAGTGGTTCAATCATGATTGCACTAGCACAAGTCAAAAGTCAAAACAGCAAGCTTTTCGAACGTTAATGGTAAGTTGACATTGTCTTAGAATATGATTTGCAATCCTTAGAACAAAATATATACCTGATAAAATGCTTTGCATCTTCTCTATCAATTAAATTAAATATTATGATTATTATCCTGCTAATTAGTTGGCGTCCAACAGAAAATATAGTACTATTACTGATTTTATTTCACACGACATTCAATAAGTCTAAACTACCACACCATGGTCAAATTCCTTTTTTATATGTTGTCTTTACTATAAATAAATAGTCCTTAATATATGTTATTTTACAAAAATGATATTGTTTTTCCTATTTTACCTTTAATAGTTAATGAGCTTTGAAAAGATATATTTGATCAAAACAACAATTAAAATGTACATTAAATAAGGGTAATTAAATAGTAAAATTAATTTTCTCCTTAATGCAAGTGTCATCATAAAAGATAAACTATAAAAGGAACTAGAGGGAGTAACATTTTTAAGCTTCGCGCCGAGTTGATTAAAACAAAAGAATTGTTTTATTCCGAGTAATTAAACACAATAGTTATTTCCACAGTTGGTACCAGTCTTTCCTTGACTTTCATAAATTTGATTTTCCTTAACCAAGAAGCTTCTGTTCGTATAGAAAATAGACCTTTGATTAATTAAATTTTAATTTTGATCCAATTGGTTTGATTTAGAATATGGCAGGCCTGCCTGGTGGCTGCTGCTTGTAAAATGCAAAGATGACAAAACAAATTGACTAGTATAAATTAGGATATATCAAAAGAGATGGCGGAAAGAACTCGGAACACAATATAGTTGTGTAAATGGCACAACGTGACATGTACACTTTTTTTTTTCCTAATTAATTTGCCAAATATTGAAAGAATAAATAATGAAGTGCTAAAAGTAAATAGATAAACTGAAGATATACCATGTAGTTTTGTGGAAAAAAACTGGGTGCACCACACCATGTTGGTGAGTGATGACTAGTTAGGCGGGACCATAAATGCCTTATTGGGGTATAATTCCAAAGCAAAGCCAGTTAAATGAATAATCTAAACAGAACCAAGAATAGGGGAAATATATTTAAAGTTAGATGAAATCATGTTTAATGGGTGACCTAACTTCTCATCACTTCAGCCGACAATGCATTATTATACATTCTGTTTATAAGCATACACCTCAATTAGCATGGGGGACCCAATATACATACATAGAAAGTTACGTTCAAAAATATTTCATTGCGCACTCAATAATTAATGAAATTAATTCATTTAACCTTAACAGATCACGATCGTGAGTATTTGATATTTATTAATTTGAAATAAATACGTGATATATAATAGATTTTTTTTTTAAAAAAATAAGAGAGTTAGTTAAGCAAAAGATCCGGATTCTTGTCGATGAATCATATTCTGGCAGCATTATTACACTTGTGAAACTCCCTTATAGTGTCTTGTACCTACTTTTCTTCCTCTTTGTGTTGCCTCTTTCCTCACACACCAAACAATGAAGACATCATGCTCTACACTTAATATAGTGCACATCTCTATCTCATCTTCAAACCAAACTTACTATACCCACCTCACGCACATATTCACTATGTACATATTAATTATATAACTAATGTATTCAACTATGATTGAACGGTTTGCTCAATCTGGTGGCTAGTGAAAGGATAAACTAATTAATTAAGGAACTTTTTGATGGATTGTACGCGTCTGCTACAATAAGGTCAGGTTCCTTATCATAGAAAGTAAGAAAGAGGAAAAAAATAACACAAAGATTTTACATGAAAAAACTCCTTGCTCAAAGAAGAAACAACCATGACCTGTTACACAGGATTTGAGCTCATTTTCACTATATTCAAGGAGCCATAAAGATTATAAACTCTTGTAACCTAAGGACTAGATTCTTAAACCCTTTATCTTGTATGAACTAAATATACATGTCCATGTGTGAAATGGGATCAGGTCTCATTCTAAAATTTGTCAAATCAGATGATTTCGACAAATGAACCAGGGTTCACCCTATCAGCATTATATCTTCCCCTTTCAACAATTTCCCCCTCTCAAAACTTTTAGCTGGTTAATTCAACCGTGCATCTTCCTTCGATATTTTCTTTTATTATTGGACCCAAGTATGGCAGTCTATACGTTATTTTGTTGGAAATAATAAGAATTCTTAAAGGACTTCCAAGGGAAATATCTAGGAGAGCTGTGCTTAATTATATTCCACTTTATGCATATCAAGTACAAGTTGGAAATTTTCCGAGAAATAATAGCTCTTAGTTGAATAATAAGAGGCTATGGGGCTATACCTAATAAAACATTAGTGATGGGTGTATCATGGCTGCTGTCACACAAGTTGGTAAATGAATGATCCATGTACTCCCTCTTCTCAATTTTACTTATCAATTGTTTCAAAAATAATTTTTTTATTATTTATTGTCATTTTTAATATATAAAAAAGTAACATTTTTTTAACATATTATTTTTCAAGACTTAATACTAAATATTAATTAATTAAAATAAAATAATTATTAATTATTATAATCTTAATGAATGTGTTAAATTTAAATAATAAAAATGAATAAAAGAAGTATTTATTATCATATATATGATGATATAAGTAGATAGTAGATAAT
>JAOTQR010000045.1:26343113-26374240 GCA_025774065.1 Solanum ossicruentum | reverse complement strand
GAATTTTTGAGAATTAATTTTGCTTAAATCAATTGAGTTTGGACTGATTCTCGATTTTCGAATTATTTTTAATTTTCATTAAAGTCGGTCGTTTTTCGACGTAACAATTTCATTAAGATTAAATTAAAATTTTAAAATTAAATTATTTCTAATTATAACAACTAACATTCTTTCTTGACTAAATGGAGAGAATAGTTATTATTGTTGAAGACTATAAAGGCTTTAATTATGAAGTAAGCAATATTGTGATTGTCAAAATAACTATGCAGGGTAAAAAGGGTAAATTCCCCTTTTTGTTAATATTATTTAAGAAATATGTAAAATAAAATCATAAAAAATAATTTGAGATGGAATAAGTAATCAAAATCATCGATTATTTCTTTTGTTTTAATTTATGCGATTTTTTTCTTTTTCTAGAATTAACTGAATTAATTTTTAATCAATTTAAATATTTCAAAATTTTATGATAATAAATATTTACTATAAATTATAATTTCTCTCATATTAATACAATTAAAAACCTAAAATTAAAATATATTAATTAATATTTACCTGGTTTGAATCTTCAGAAGCAAAAAATATAAGTATTATATATATCGAGAACACATTATTGGCTAGTTATTCTTGGGAGACTTCCCGAGTTATGAAAGTTTTTGGTAGCATATCAAAGTAAGAAAAATCAAACTTGTGATTCTCGTCGTTTGTTGGACTCCAATAATTGGAATATCTGAGTGTTCTCCGTTTATTTTTATTTATTCAAATATTATTTTAAGATATTTAATAATATTATTTATTTTATGAAATTAAAAAATAATTTTATATTTAATTTTAAATTTATCATTATCATTACATATAATTATTTATTTTTTATATTTAATTTATTTAAATAATAATTTAATAAAATATTTTATCATTTATTACTTGCGCAAGTCAACAACAGACCAGTAAATATTTTGATCGATGAATTTTGTGATAATGCTGGGGTAAAGGGGTGTGAGGTGCCCTAAGATTAAGGGGATGAGTGGGTCATAGATCACGTGAAATGCACGCTCATTGGACCAAATTTCAACTTCATTATGCACAACGAGACTTTCATTCAGGTGGACTCAGCCCATTCAACCTCTTTGATGTGTGTTTTCCAACCATAACTTACTCCTAATATCCAAATCTTTTATTTAATTAATGCTACCCCATATGTCCGTCGTACACCTAAATTATTAGAAACTAGAGAAGAAATAATTCATGTTTTGTTTTAGTAAAATGAGTGCATTGTCATAGTCATAGAATAAGAGTCATTTTTTAAAAATTTTAAGAGATATTTATTAAATAAAAATAATTTAGTAAAAAATATATAAAAAGAGCATCTTTGTCAAAGTGTTGAGAGAGCGATTGGTAGCGATTGTTCAAAATGACTAATTGGTTGACCATTCCTTTGGTTTAATTTTCAAAAATGTTTTTGAAAACCAAACACCAACTAACTGCAGTGTGTCGAAAACGTTAAGGTTTCAACTTTTGATTTTATGAAATTTCTAATCTACTAGTAGTTGATATTTCGAGAAAGAAAAAAAAAATAAAAAGTTGAAAAGAATAAATGATGGGTCAATATTAAAGCGCTAAAAAGGCCAAGGGAGCAAGATCATGTGGAGGTAGTATAGATTAGGAAACACGTAATCATGATTGGTCATAGACAAAGTCCTAAGGTGAATCATTGGCACAAGATCTAATCATGCCTCTTTTTATGTGGTCCACCTTTCAATTTCATTATTGGTTTTCTCCAGAAATGTCCATCTTCGTTCATCTATACTCCTTTTCACAATAAATAAATAAATCAACAATGTACGGTGCTTTAATTTAATTATCCGAGTCTGCATGGGTTGATTTGGATTCAACTTAATTTTACATATTATTAATTTGATTTATCAATTTTGATATTTAATAATTTAATTTTAATTTACTCAATAAGAATAATAATGAGAATTTATATTAATAAAAGTAAATGAAGTACGAAGATTATATTTACAAATTTGAAAAAAATTATAATTAGTTAATTACAAACTAAAATACTAACGTGGAAAACTAATCACTTAAGTACTATAAAAGATTAAATAAGGTGAATTACTGCTATAGTGTCTTACTACTAATATTTAATATTCACGAGTTGGTAAAGTAAATTAATATAATCTTATTGGGTTATCAATTTATCAATAACCTAATAGTAAAATCAATATCGAATCGATAATCCAATAATTTTTTTAAATTATTAAAAATTCAATAATCTAATAACCCAATAATAATAAATCGATAACATTTTTATCGATTCGATTTATTAATCGATTGATTTTTACACACTCCTACACGAAGGAAAAGAGAGCTCGTTTGAATCACCTTATAATTTTATAAATATATATTATAAGTCAAAGGCAAAAATTTTTTTTAAAAAAAGTTTTAGGTTGAAAATACATATCAATTTTTTTTATTTAACTCAAATGATATTATAAAAAATTATTTAATTCAAAAATATCTTAAAATAAGCGATCTTAGTCACATGATTAGAAAAATCATGCATTCGATCGATGGTCTACATATTTCAATATCAATAAAATTGAAGGAATTAATTTATTAGTAATATTTTTTTATATATAATTTGCATAGTATCATATTGATTTTGGTACTCTCACTGTCCCATTTGTATTTCACTACAATTTTTTTCAAAAAGATTTAAGCTATGGTCTTTGATTGAAAAAAATTTAAGAGTTTTTGTGTGAAAGTGAAAACTCTCCCAAGATACGATCAAGTCTGTTTCTGTAAGTAGAATAATATTTTTAAGATAATTTTTTAAAATTTTGACAAATTTCATAGCCAAATAAAAATTTGTAAATAAATTTTTAAAATTGATTGATACAAAATTAAGTACCAGGTAAGAAAATCAGTGTAATAACAAGGGGAAAGTAAGTAGAATTATTACTTTCTTCCCAGTTTATGTCACTTATACTTTTATTTTATGAATACTTTAGTCTTTATATATTTTTGATATCATTTTATTTTAAACTATTGTAAAATTTTTTAAAGCATTTTAAGTCACTAATATAAAATTTAACATGATATATTTTAATCCTTATATTGAATAATAGTCTAATCATCAATAATAATGAATAAGATTTCTCCATTCTTGCTCAATTTTTTCGTGTTAAAATTTTTAAAATAAAAAATTAAAATAAAAAATTAAAATAAAAAATAGTTATTTCTTTAATGAGTATTACACGACACGATTCGATACTAGTCCGTATGCCACTGCAAATATACCATTTACTTAATGAGAAAAAACAAAAGAATAATATTCTAAATTCCATAACTGGCACACAATATATATACTTAGTGAGAAAGACTGAGGATTAAATTAAACAAGGGATGGACAAGGAGAAAGTGGGCTACGTATGAACTAGCACATGATAAGTTCTTTTGGATAATTGGTAATTAAATATGTTTAGAAGAAGGAAGTGTGAAAATAGCATATGATAATTTCTTTTGGAATTGTTAAACATGTGTACACTTATGTTTATACCTCATTGAGAAAGATTATATATTTCTAATATATGCACACGCAACTGTACAAAAGAGAAATACTATAAAAGAAAGGACAAAAATAGATCGACAGACGTCAAACGTAGGCAAAATTGTCGGCCTGTCCTGTCTTTGTAACTTATGCTAAATTGTTAATAAGTCCCTGTTGGCCTTGGTGACTTAGTAGTAATAAAGTTAAATAAAATATATTATATAGTTTGATCAATCATGGACAAACCAACTGATTAGGTGGTTTCAATCTTAATGACAAGAAAGTTGAAACTCTCTAATTAATTCCCTTAATCAACATCTAATTACGCATGCAAGCCACTATTAGGATATATTATTTTAGTAATTGTAGTACGAATTATGGAAGCCTCGTCATTAGTTTGGTTATACGTTTGATTTTGTTTTATCCTTTTTACTAATATAATAACCAGTATTACTTTGCCACGTCGCCTAAAAGCGCATTCTTCCAAGTTCCATCTCTTGTGAGCAATAATTGTATATATATTTTCTTCCTTCTCAATTTATTTATCTGATTTTAATTAAAATTTTTAAAAATAATTTTTTTAATCTTATACTTTTATTTTAAATACTAAATATATGTTAAATATATTAAAATATTATTTAATCTTGTAATTTTAAATTTAAAATTTGAAAAAATAAATAGATAAATTGAAATAAAGGAGTATAAGGTAGGTTTTGGAGAAGTGGCAGGCTATGTGTACCATTTCAACAGCATGTCTAAGTAGGTCTGCTATTCAACAACTATTAGATGATTAGTAAATTTAAAACGGACTTAATTTCTTCAAATGCTAACTAAACAAACGTTGATTATTTTACTTGATTTTATTTAGTTTTTCATCTTATATCCGATATTTACATTGGAATTCTATTAAATTTGATTTTGTATTGAAAAATTCATCATTGGAGTAAAGCATTCTCTAACAAAAAACAATTGCATACTCAAAAGAACTCAAACTCAAAACTTGTGATTGAGAATAAAGAATACTTACTACTCTACCACAGAATAATCATTATTGATATTTCCTCCCATGGCATTTTTGATCGTTCATAAAGGCTAAAGGACAGGGTCATAATTGACTAAGAAAGCTACAAGGAGAGAAGTAAATCTCAAATAATTGAGCAATGACAAGTATGTGTTGCTGATTTGGTATAAGGCCATGATGTGTAGTGTTGCCTGGTGGCAACTTCATTAATCACTTGCATTAAATACTACAATATTTGACAATATTATATTATGAACTTCTACTAGAGCAGCTTTAATAGCCAGACAACTATTTTGAAAAATCATATTTTTTACTAATTAAATCAAATGCCGAATTAAATTTGTCACATTAATCAAAACGAATCAAGTAAAAATAACATGACAGTCAAAACTCAATAAATTGGACGGATGTGTAATATCTTAAAGGTGAAGAATAAATCGATAGTTATATAAAGCAACCCTTTTATTAACATTTTATATTGGGCCCCCATATATATACTTTGAGATCTCCTGTGTTTAATTACGAACATCACTATCACTAATGAAGAATCTCCACCTGGCTTTTGAATAAGTGAAAAATCAGTTGCCTAGCTATAAAAGATTCAAAATTTAAATTTTAACAAGTTTTCAATTGATAGAATAAATTCGAACGTCAAACTTGGAAATCTTTGTTTGGATGTGCCACTATCTAAGTTAATTACTTATCTTTTTCAATTGATGTCTTTCATATAAAATGTCACGCTTAGGCAGGGAAGTTAGAACTTGTGTCACTCTGATTATCAGCTGCATCATCTAGTTTTTTTTTCTTATATATTTGGATTGTGCATTGTAGAACTCATTCGGAAGACAACTCTTTCAATTACCAAAGGTCTACTTGCAGGTATTAATAATCCAAAATTCATTATTCTGTTACTTTCATACTTAATGTAACGTTGTCTCGATCATTAGCTGGTTTCTCATATTTGGTAGTACAGCTCATCATTGATTGAAGTTATTCTGTTGGAACTTTCCTCAGCTTCTAGCTGCATTATTATTACTTGTCATCTTTCTGCAAAAAGAAGACAAGTAAAATATTAGTTTACCAAAAAAAAATGTGTGGATAAGAGGATAGGCAACTCCAAAAAAAATAAAATAGTAATAAAGTTAGACACCATCAAACCAGCAACTGCCGTAACAGAATAAGATTTGTGTAGGCATGACTAACTGATTCTTATTCAGTAGCTTTCCATCATGTCCACATTGTGAATTCGACCATCAATTGATTTAATAAATGATTATCTTAATATTTATTCATCTGTTCATTTTATGTGATATTATTTTTTTATTGATACGTTGTCAAAGTAATGATATCTAAATGGTA
The DNA here is from genome assembly GCA_025774065.1 of Solanum ossicruentum. Classification (NCBI taxonomy): domain Eukaryota; kingdom Viridiplantae; phylum Streptophyta; class Magnoliopsida; order Solanales; family Solanaceae; genus Solanum; species Solanum ossicruentum. The sequence continues at coordinate 26,368,307 of JAOTQR010000045.1, read as the reverse complement.
TGTTATTTTATTTACTAAAATCTTATACATATTGATGTCAACAAGTTTTTGGATTTCATTTTTCCTTAATCTTTATATCCAAATAAATTAAGGAGTATTCAATTCTGATTTTGCTTTCCTTTCTCTGAAGGAATTGTTATTTTCTTGCCTCAATCAGATAAAGGGCCAATCAAGTACTGTTTCTGTTTTATTGTCCAGAGTAAGTTAACAAGAAATAATTAATATGCGTCATGATTCACCACTATTTGTTGATCAGTCCACATCCTTAAACACCATACCTGTACAACAATATAATAAAATTTCACACAAGTAGTAACATGATAATCTCTGCTTTTGTACTAGTGGAAAATCCTTTCACAGGAAAGCTTAGACGTGACTCAATTTCGTTCCCTCTGTAATAATTAATAAAGTAGCTATGAACTCATTTTATTTCATAATATATAGTCTTTCTCCATTATTGAACTTCAAAAGATAGAGGATCTACACATTCACTTAGTTGCATCAGTGCGTATACCATGTGAAGCACAAGTGCATGTGAGGCTTTTGTCATCTCGATTGATTGGATAAATCCAAAAAATGGATTGCACAATAAGCTCATGAAAATATGACTCGTTCAATTCAGGCAGTTCATGCATATTGATTTCTTCTTTATTAGTTTAATTCAGTTTAACTATTTCAATCCAATTCATATGCAATATAAATTGATCTATGAGGGACTTTACTGATATATTTAATTTCTTATTAATAGGCTATATATAGTCCAAGAAAAATAATAATGATTGTTTGTTGAATATATTACAACTAAAAAAAAAATAAGAAATTTAACTTTGATAAAAATTGGATGGGATTGGACATTTATAACTCATTTTAACCTAACTCATTTCAGCACCAATAACCTTTAAGCAGGTAAAAAATATGTTCTTTTATTAACTTAGTTCATTTTAATCGACTCAAGTTCAATTCATTCCACCGATATTTGCCACTGCTCATCCAAAAACAGCCCCACATTAGAGAAAAAGCCCTCTACGTAATTAATGTATGTCCAGATTTGGAGATATCACTTTTGTATTACGCAATTTGGATACGATTGTTTTTTTCCATTTTCACAAGCAACTGCTACTACATTACTCTCTCCATTCTGATTATAGTTTAATAGTTTTAACAATAAACTATATTTTTCTTGTCTCATCCTTTGCTAGAAGTTCAAAAGCACCTATCTAACTTTATGGCAAGTTTGGCTCTTTCATTATCATCCTAATAACCGTCAGCTAAATATGACTTGGCCCAACCATAATTATTCTAGTGTGGTCCGTATTTATTAATTAATCATGTAACAAACAAATACTAACCCTAATGACATATTCAGTGTGGTTTCATAAGTGATGTTTGAATAGGCTGGGAAGCGGTGTAAATGTATTTCCTATATATTGCACAGCATGTGCTGAAAATCTACGGTACCAGGTATGGGCAGCAGATGTGGGTTATGGGGGTTTAATTTCTTTTTGTATGCATGTTAACAATTTTTTACCTTTTAAATGTAATATTATCAAAAATTCACAAACTTTAAATTGAATTCATTACTATACATATTTAAAATTTAAATTTAAAATCGTAAGTATGAACGATTAAATGACAGAAAATAGTTTCTGCGTGCAATGACTTGGATATTTTTGTAAATCGAGTGGCTGAGCAATTTGAATTTTGTACCCGAAGGAAGAAGCAACTCAGAGAATGTCTGTGCAGTATCTAGCCAGCCCAATTACCCAATAAGGATGTTCTTGGCCAGCCCAAATAAAGAGCCCATATTGAAAAAATGCGCATTATCTAGCCAGCCCAATTACCCAATAAGGATGTTCTTGGCCAGCCCAAATAAACAGCCCATATTGAAAAAATGCGCATTATCTAGCCAGCCCAATTACCCAAAAAGGATGTTCATGGCCAGCCCAAATAAAGAGCCCATATTGAAAAAAATGCCCAGTATTTCAGCTAGCTATGACTTCTAGAGTCCTGATCTAGTTTCTATTGATTTTCGAGTTCATAGTCCATCCCACACAACCACCACATTAAACACTCTCAGGAGTCGTTTAGTTTGAATGCAAGTTACAATGATATTAATTTTGATGTAATAAATTATAATGAGATTTTATTTTGAGTGTTTAGTTTGTTGCATGCAAAAACAACATGTATTATATAAATTTTTAGAGTAAATTATTTATTTACAAAAATACCTTTTATAAATATGAAAAGTGATCTAGGAAAAGGATATTTTTATCATTGACTTACTTTATCCCCCACCAATGAGTAGAGATAATTTATTCCGATGCTAATTATTAATGTCATGATAAGTTATCGAAACTTACGAACCAAACAATAAATTGTGGGACGCTATAATTAATCTCAAGACTATTTGATATTATCCTTCCTACTAAACGGCCCCTTAAGTCTTAACGAACATCTACTTATAAGATGGACTGAACATTACTAACAGTCTACTTAATTATGTCAAAATTAGTATATTTACGAAACAATTATTGAAATTTCAGATGTTCTTACATGCGATTTGTTATATCTAAATATCACCAATAGTGACGGTTTTCATGTTTGTATATCTGAACTTCTCCAATTTACAACGAAATTTGTTGCTTTTTTGCTTCATATATTTTGAAAGGTATAAAAACATTGAAATAAGTCTTTCCATAAAAAAAGAGAAAAAATTAAGCTTGCACCCCTTTAAACCAAACTATTTACATTCATATACCTCTTTATATATTGTACCCCAATACTATTAAAATTTTACTCCCCCACTTCATATTAAAATACGTGTGCTGATGTCAGCACCTGCGTGTAATACCTATAAGGTATACATATACCAACAAGGTATCACAAATAATTAAACTCAATCATATACAATACTGATATAGTATAAATATATCAACAAAGTTTATAATGAATGTATTTTGAACTAATTTAAAGTTTAATAATTTTTTAATTTATTTCTTAAAAGCAAAATCCTAAATACCAATTGGGTATCAATATATCGCCAAAGTATCACAAAGGAGTGAACTCATTCTATATATACTACTATGGTATATATATATGTATACTACCAGAGTATATTTCATATTATTTATGCTTACGTAGCGCGCAAATTAAAAAGGAGTAAGTGAGTAGAAAGATAAATAGTTTGAATAATAAGTCTATTAAGAATAAATAGTTTAAGTTGAATCGATTAAAGATAAATAATTTTAAATTAGATCTATTTTATGTACTAAGTTCTACATAAAAATAATAAAAGTGGGCCCATTGTACTCATTCTTAAACTTTTCGTAGTTTATAGTGGTCTCTATTTGTCAGCTGGCAAAAGTAAATAAGACAATAATGAAAACGTGCCCAATAAGACGTCAGGTAGCCTTACCTTGAGGTTGTTTGCCAAGAGAAAAATAAACATCTCAATATCGACTGCACATTTTCCAATCAAACATTATTGGCTCTAGTACAATTTACAGCAAATAATAGACAAATTTCAATTAAGTATTAGTAAAAACAACAAAATGATATTCGACTTTTGCCTTATCCTTACTCTTAGATCTCCAGTACATCTCAAAATCAATTCATATATAAGTGTCCCATGACAAGATCAACACAAATTATAGATACTACAATGTTTTTCCATCGCTTCCCCTTCCTATCCCTTCATCCACATATGTTTTATGCACATGTAGGGATATATACATAAAATACATACGGTTAATAACGATTGAAACTATTAGTTGCACTCATGTTTACACACTAGACTCTCTCCGTTCAATTTTACTTGTCCCCTATTGACTTTACACATAAATTAAGAAGTAGTAAATGATCGAGTAATTTGGTAAAATTACCCTTTGAATATAATAAATATGTTGTCTTGAAACATGTAACAGGGAAATGACTATAATTGATGATAAGGATAAATTAGGAACTAAGTGTAAAATTGTCTCTTGATTTCATAAAATGAACAAGTATTGTTGGACATCCAAAAATAGCATAGAGACCAAGTAAAATTGAACGGAGAGAGTACATATCACGTAGCCATAGTGAGAATTGTGTGTATGAAAGTCAGTTAGCATTTACTGGTTAAGGTTAAACACACAACGTAAAATTTTCATCCAAGAAATGAAATTTACTGGTAATTAATGAAGTAGCTCATTTACGTCTAAGGCCGTGACGGAGCTTGATCTTCATGCTAACACGTCCAAACAAGTATTTGCTTTTGAGAGAGAATCCACACCCTAAAATCAAAAGGCAACGATATTTCATTATTTGTTAATTGTGATTTGAGGATTTTGGCTTGAATATATTTTTATCTATTTTATTTTTTTACTATAATTTATTATATCTATGATATATTACATCGATGAATATGGCACAATTTAAACACAACAATCACCATCAAAAAGTGGAAATATTGTGGCATTTATTTAAGTGACATGTGACTAGCTAAGTGCTGTTACAACACTTAATATGACATTTATAAAATGTCGGCATAGGCCTGATTTCTTGTAGCTAATGGAAAAGAGAAAAGTCTTAAAATTGGTTCATCAATTATTCATAGTATGAAAAACACCGCCATTATTTGACTAACTAATCTAAAATACATCCTTAATTTATTACAAATATTAAAAATACCTCTTAACTTTGCAAGAATTTTTGGGTGTATTTCACTCTTGTGCAAAATTAGGATGTATTTAAGTTCGGTTAGTCAAGCAGAGAAAATTTTTTAAGACTGTCAATAGTTTGAAGATGAAATTTAATAACTTGTGCCAAATCAAAAGTGTTTTTAATACTTTTCTCAATGGAAAATTAGAATAAAATCTTGCCTAAGTTTTGGTGGAGAACAAGCTGAATTGCCCTGCCACCATCGAATTGTTTGACGTGAGAGGCAGACCAAGTGACATTTACGTCCTCTAAGAAAGTGGCAGGTCGTGCACTCACTACTGAGAATGATAAGGTCAAGACATATAGCAATACTAAAACGACAGCTGAATTTCTCAAGGAAAACTAAGCCAATTGGCCATAGGTTTTTTTTCTCCTATCAAGGGTTATAATTTTAAAAGAAGTTTATATATACAATTGAAGAATCTTGTGTGCTGATTGTGTTAATACTATGATGTTCCGTAACACGAGGAGAAGAAAATGAAAGAAAGCAAGATGATGGGGGCTGGTGAAATCAAATTATGGAAGAGCCTCCATCAATGGATTATGTCATTTCCTTACAGCTAATTGCAAGTCATATATAACATGGACCACCTATTATTGAACCTATGATCTCTCTGTGCAAAAACTTAGTTTTGATACATTTACTTCTTGTCATATGTACATGCATATACGTCCTATCTAGTGTTTTTTTTTCTTTTAAATGTCCTATCTAATATTCCACTCCCTCTGCTATAGGTAATCTGGCCCCATCTCCTTATATTTTTAAAATTGTATAGTAGTTTATTGTTTTATATTAGAGTTGGTAAATGGACGGTTTGAGCAGAAGTAGGGCGAAAAAAAAAAGAACTGCATTAATTAATGGAAAATTGTCCAACTCTGTTCAAAAGCTTGTTTAGTTGGATCAAGATGAATTAATACGTAGGTAATACTTTTATCAATTTGGACTAATACGTACCTCGCCCAAATCAATGGCATTTTAGTTTTATGGCATATGTAGATGCATAAAAAGTATTATAATACATTGTGTAGTAGGAGATTCGAGCTGAGAAGTAATTTTAACATTGTTCATAATAATATTGATTTTAGAAAATCAGGTTGTAACCAAAATAGCTTACCATTTTTTTGTTGAAAAAAATACATTTTAGTGGCTTTCATTAAGTATCTAGTTGGCAATATATAAGGGGAGGAATTAGTCCCATGTGGCTTGTTATATTACTAAAATTTGGATCGTTAACTCCTGAGGGTATTTTTGATTTTTTTAAATAATGATAGATGTATTTTTATCCCAAAATTTAACGAAGGTTACAAATATCCTATTTCACATAGTTTGGAAATAAGGTGGACTTTTTTCTCTGCATCAGAACATGATCATTTACTTTCTACTTTTTAATATATTTTACTCCACCTTTGTTGTTGGGTGTTTAATTTGAAGGAGGTCTCTATCTAATACATTGATAGAAGGCATTTAATTATCAACTAACAAACATCATTAGGCAGTACTGTTACATTAGGTGTCATAGATAACATTGGGTGCATGTACCTATTGTTTGGATGGATGATCAATCTACATTATTTATTGCTAATAAGTAGGTTGAGGACCTAAAGTTTGTTGAGTATATAATTCACACACATTTTATATACATAAATAATCACGCACATCTCAATTAATATAATCAGATTTGATACGCGTATCATGTTTCAATATTCATAAGATTATTTGTACACGCATATCATATACACTTGACCACACGTGTCAAAGATGATATAAATTAATTTCATACACATATAATTATCAATTATATTTTTTGTCGATTCTATAGTATATAATTTATGTTGTTACAGAAAGTGACCTCAAATATCTCAAAATAAAACAGATCAGTTTTTACAAATATTTAAATATATATGGTTCATCAATCAAAAACTATACAATACTATTAAATATAAAGTTTATACATATTTCATACATACAATTACAACACACATCTCATATTCACATTCTTGGGATTTTACAGAGAAAAACAATTTTGGAATAAAATCGCCTAGAAAAACTTTGATGTGTGTATGTTTTGTTACAACAGTAATTAAACATCTTATTTAAATACATAAATAGTACATTTACACTATAATATAATTGTATGGAATATGAATGAAAGTAGGATATATCTTGAACATCTTTGTCTTCTTTAACTTTTCGAATGTTGTTGGCAATCTTTTCTTCTCACTTAAATTCTTAAAATGTATAACTCAAATATTCACCATTTCTCACCGGTAAATCTCTGAATCTTGATTCTAGTGTTTTTATAGCTAACAATTAAATATCATTTTCAGTTCCATAATTCCTCTCAATATATTACTAACAATAATTAATTGAGCTATTCCGAAAATTCAAGGGCAATTTTAGCCCCTTTTTTTTGTCAAGTTGGACTTCCATATCACATGGATTTTCGATAGTTTGAAGATATTTATGGATTGTGGTAAAAACAAAATTACAAACAAAAAATAAACCTGACCAGTTATTTCAAATAATTCAAGGATATTCCATATTTTAATAATCTACATTTGTATTTCACTCATTGTTACAAATTATATGTATATTATTCATCATGGAATTCTCTATACATTATATTATATATATATATTTCATGCATTCTAGTCCTCTCAAATGTGTACCATAAACCAAATGACCCTGTGAGGCAGCTTGTGTCTCTTTGGAGCCACAAACAAAAAGCAATTCGAAACAAACAGAACTACAGAAGTATCAGTCCGAGATGGAAAGTTAATGCTGTCCCAGTCGCAATTTTTTTACTGGCGAATCTAAACACAGTCAGCATGGGCCGGTACCGATCGATCTAGGCCTATAGGCATGAGAGAGTAGGCCGCAGTACAATTTGGGACACATAATAATAGCGCCCATATTCCTTAAGCCCTGTTGTCGTGGCAAAGCATTATTGGAGGATAGCTTCATAAGAAAAAGTACGCTTTTTTTTTTTGGCTTTGAAATATAACTGACCAAATTTATACTACTGGCCTGGAGGGTCAGTACGCTAAAGAGAAAATGGACGTGTAATTTAAAATTTTCTATATATGTAATATAATTTCTTTCGATTAAGGGTGTACAACTAATTGGTACTCTTCATATTAGTTACACCACTGAATGTAGATGCTTCATCCTCTAACCATGTGGTTGAAAATTCATAATAGATTTTGGATTTGGATCTTGAGGGACAACTATTTGATTGATGATAGCTATAAGTAGCAACTTTTGCCCTTCAAAATGATAACTTTTCCAGTCCGAGTTACAGGAGCTCTTCCTCATAATGCAGACCTTATCGTCTGGTACACTTTAACCAATCACTTCAAATGTCTAATGGTACTTAATATGTAAAACCAACTTTAGTCAGACAAGTTTCACAAGTTAATAGAGATCAAAATAAACGAAGGGATATGCCTTGAAAATTATGGTAAAGTAAGATACTAATTGACAAAAGTTAAAAGTAGAGTAATTATATATTCAACTATCAGCTGATAGATAAACCTGCGGTCCCTCAAGTAGGGTTTTATTTTGGAACTTTTAGGCACGTTATTTAATTATTTGATGTTCAGGTATCCTTCCACTACTGCTTATTATGGAGGAAAGATTTGGCCATCGAACAAATTAAAGTTCATATATCTATCTATTACCGACACTACAAGAAATATCAGAATTTCGATAGAATCGCCAAAGAGTTCAAAGTTTTCGACGCGGATCGATAAACCATAAAGATAGTATGTTTCTAATTTTGTCTCTCTAAGCATCTGCATTGCGTAATATTAATTTGCTATACTTGAACATAAGGATTATGCGTCATAATTTATGATTATTTAAAGGCAATTCTTTCAAACACTAATCAGATTTAATAATACAGAATCTACTCGATTGAATATGATCTTGAAGCAGTTTTCGTGATTCTACTAGTAGCTATTCCTTTTTGTTGTTTTTAATAAATGACGGCAGTATTCTAGGAATATTGGTATAGAAAAAGGCGGAGCTATATTCACCCAATGATTGTCAGATGAACACGCTTTCTTGAAAATTTTTTTTCAATGTATAGGTTAAATTTAAATATTTTGACATATATCAACTGTTGAACACCTTTTGATACAAAAATCACTCACTCATGTTGTAAAAGTATGAGGATCCTAGATGAAAATGATCACTCTATCGCTGGTATAGAAGTTAAAAGAGTTAATTATGACAAGCAAGAGGAACGTGCTATCACTTGATGAATAGCTTTACAGTTTACTCTCATGAGGTTGGAAATCATTGAGACAAAAGATGAATAAACATCATATTAAATATTTTCTCAATCAAACAAGAAGAAACATTATTGGCTCTTGTAGAGTGTACAATAAGACAACAATATATTACAGCAATAAAACGACATTTGACTTTAGGCCACTCCTTATAATCTTAGTACAATATATAACAACGGAGCATTCGGACATAAGCTTGACTGTCCATATCAACAAGCATAAATTAGAAAAGCTTCAAATCCCGGCCCTGCATTCTGGTGGTGGTACGGGGTTTCTCGATTTGTCGGTGCAATAATCATAAATCATATGATTCATTCGAACCCATCGATACTGCCTTGCTTGTACAGGGGTGAGTTGTTGGTAAGCAGCTCCTTCCCACCAATTGCGTGGATTCGATGCACAATTTGCTGGTCCTGGCATTGCACATCCCTCTATGTCAAAGTCCTTGTAGTATGCGTAGAAAGGGGATTTGCTCCAATTTATTTTCTCTAAGCCACCCCTTGTAGCCCAGTCGTCGGCTTCCCACAACGTTGAGTAAACACCCATCGGTTGGAATTTGGGGAATGGGATTCCTTTTGCTTCGTTGTTCTTGTATACTCTAATGGGTATTCCGTCCACTGAGAACCTTCAAATTTACAAGCAATGAACATATTATTTTCAGTATAATTAAGTACTGCTAATAATATTTACATGTAAAAATAATATACGTGTACTTACACGGCTTGACGATGGTTCCAAAGAATGCTGTAGGTGTGAAAATCAGCGGATGGATCGAACCAAAGATTGACCCTTTGTTCCTTGTCACCTTTTCCATGGACATAAACATTCGTCTGAACAGTGTACGGCTGCCCTGTACGGTTTCCCAGGAATTCGAAGTCAAGTTCGTCCCTTACGTTATCTGTGTCTGAATTCATCTGAAAGAACGAACACACAAAAAAAAGAGAAAAAAAAAAGAAAGAATGTCAAGAAATGTCGTATCTAATTTTAAATCAATTAAAACTCTCTCTCTATATTAAATAAAGTATATACTAACATAAAAGGCGGTGACGGTTCCTGCAGAGTCACCAGGAACGAGCTTGATCTTCATACTAACACGTCCAAACAGGTATTTGCTTTTGGAAGCAAATCCACATCCTAAAATCAAAGTACCAATAATTGTTATCATGTTTCATGCATGACCATGACACAAAAGAGGCGGATATAGTCTTTTGGCTATGAATCTCTAATTTTTGTTATAAACTTATAATTTTCGTCATCAGTTACTACATAAAATTTTAATACAAGCTGAAAATATTAAAAGTTGAATAGATCAAATTAAAATCAAGACTTTGTTTCCTGCAAGAGAGCTCTTTAAAAAGGTAAATAGGATGATACCTGAATTTTGATCGAGAATAAGTTGAATTGCCCTGCCGCCATCGAGTTGTTTGATGTGAGAGTCAGACCAAGTGACTTTAAAATCCTGTAAAAAAGTGGCGGGTCGTGCACTCACTACTGAGGTCAATCCGAACAGCATTATTATAAGGAAAACTGAATTTTTTAAGGAAGAGGAAGTCAATGTAGCCATTGTTTATGTAATTGTATATATGATGATATACAATTGGATTGTTGTGTTGAGGTTTATATATGAGTATGCATAGAAGAAAACGACGATAGGAAATCGAATTTTCATATTACAGCTAATAGCAAGCCGTCAGTGGACCCTCTCTCTGTGCCCAACCCTACTTGATGTATCACCAATTAATCCTGAATAATTCTTCATTTCTTCTCTCATATCTTCATTTAAAGGCTTCCCCTTTCAACTGAGACAGAAAATTTTTGAAATTTGTGATTTAAAATAATTTTTATATATTAGTATGATAGAATATTATTTAATTATGAATAAAAATGTTATAATTATATTATTTTAATTATTATAAAATGGCATTTTTTAAATGAACTAAAAAAAAAAGTTGTCCCATAAACGAAACGGTAGTTGTACTTTTTACAAAGGACTTTTGACTTCTTCTAGGACTCAGTAATTAGGAAGTACTCAAATTGATTAGCATTTTCTTTTCAAATACAACAACAATAAAGAATGTTATTTTCACATACTAAAAATACTTAATTTTTTTTCTTAAAAAAACCGGAAATCCATTTTCAAGCACAACTTTAATTTCTAATTATCTTTTCAATTAAAAAAAATTGTTTGAACATGAACCTAATATTTTCCAAATAGCGTATTGATTATAATCTTCATCAAAGATTATCTATGGGCCAAATTTACTCTCTTTGAATGGTGTCTCTATCACTTTTAGTAAAAGGGTAGAGTTTGGTCATCAAATAACAACTTTCATTATTACAACATTAATAAGATTTAGGTGCCACAAATAACATCTAGCTAGGTGTGCCCAATGTATGGAGGCTCAATTATGCATTTTTACTCCTTTTGAAGACCTGTAAAAGTTGTGTTTGACATGTGATGGTGAATAGGAAAAAAACCAATCTGCTCAAATCACTAATGTAGTAAAGTGTGAATTGCCCAGTATATTTATATGGAGATATTATCTCTCATCTCACAACCAATACAGGATTTCACGTGCCACGTGTTCAAATTTGACCGGACATTTGAAATGTAAATAATATAAACAATAATTTGAGGATTTGATTCAAATATCAATTGTTTGGCTAAAACAAATCGATTCTCTTACCGTGATATGATATTATCTGCTTTGAATCAAGCTGACATGATTTTGTTTTAAAAAACACAATTATTAACATGGTAGAATTGTTGGATTTATTGCTTGGTTGCTGCTTTTTCTATTTAGCATGTTGTGTAGCCCATATTTTTCTCAAATAAAAAATAAAAATTCAAATTATATAAATTATTTTCAGATGGAAGTTGGAATAATGATAGCTTCACTTAAGAATGAAAATCAGGACTACAAATTTGGCTGACTTTCAATACGTTTGAATATCACCAAAACATCATATCTTGATGAATTATTATTCACATTGTACAATTACCAAAGATCATCTTATTTGATACTCAAGGAAACATTGGGAAATGACAACTAAAAATGATTTACAAAGTTAAACACACTCTCATGACAAACATTTTACATTGTACCAAACATACCAGGGTATGTCTGTGTTTATGTGTGGCGCCACAAAAATGAGTTGAAGCCCACTGGAAGAGCCATATGTACTGAATCTCCTAATTGGAGGACGTTATATCGTACAATGAAAATAGAATCAAAATAATAAATATTAACAAATGTTACCACCAAAAAGAATCAAAATAATTGTTTATATATATATATATTTTGAATATTGATTAGTCTACTGCAGTGATAATGTTAATCCAAAATTTGTTTTAAGTAATAAATCGATAGAAAGGGTAGTATATTTGCATTTCCGGCCTGTCCAAACAAACATACCCTGCATTCCTTTTTAGCTCGCGCCTTGTCTTTTCTGAAAGTTAATTTGATTAAAGAAATAATTTTTCGGATAAGTAAATATATACTAGTTGATTAGCTAATATAGTTATAGCTTGAAATAATTACGACTCTCAACTAACATCTTCGTATGATTACAATTTGAGTTTGTACAGGGACTTGCATAGAAAACTGTATCAAATATCCAAACACCGTAAATTGTATAACAAATTATACAAACATTATGTGCTAATTGTATCGGAAAATATACAAACGCTATACAAAAGGTGTGTATTATATAATAAATTATACATACGTTGCGAATTATACAAACGTTGTGCGAATTGTATAGCATAATATACAAATGTTACACAATAACTATGAGTTGTATAACGAAATATTCAAATATTATATAAATATTATGGAATTGTACAATAAAATATACAAACACTAATATAATTATAATTACGGAATGAAATTATCCAACATATAAATGAATTGCTATTAATTATAGTCATTTTTTATATCAATATAATTATAAAATACATATTAATTAGAAATTCATATAATTTGATTTTCGTAAAAAAAACACTATGTGAAGGGGGAGGGGGGAATACTAGAAGCACAAAGACCATGAGAGTCATTTTTGCCGAGTAATTAGTGCGGTCCCAATCTGGCGGTTATTGGCTGTCCACGAAATTTGACGGTAAAAATGGGCCCTCATAAGGGCGCTTATCTGGCTTTTGGGTTTGCATTTGAGTGTAGGCCTCATATGAATTTACCACACACAAATAAGCAAAGCCCAAAAGGCAAATGATATTGACAAGTATCGAGAGGACCACCAATTATATTAGTACTATCCTGAGTTTATCCTTCTTTAATTGCTGGCTGGAATTTATCAAATTGGAGAGGATGAGACAACAAGATCGCTGTTGAAATTCAACTGTACAGATGGAAAACTTTTAGGCAATTATTTTTGAACGACCAACCATCGAGTTCCACGTGGCATTGTAAAAATACATATGAAAACCGACCATGTTTTTGTTAAAAATTTGTACCCTAACTACGATACCATTTCTTGATGAGTGTTGATATTGCAAATGACAACTGAAAGAGAAAAATACAGATTTTTGGCTTTGAAATGGTAAAAAGTTCACTGGCCGTTCCTTTTTTCTAAAATATTTTATTGATATACAATGTAAAAGACATTTCAAAATTTTCTTCAACTTGTTCCACTTCTCTGCTTCTTTATCCAGATCCAATTCTCTGAAATTTGTGATCCCATTTTTTTTAAAAAAAATTATACCACATGAAATTCGTAACGACGCTAAAATTTTTCAACTTCAATTGCATACGTTGAAATGTATTCTAAAATGATTAGATCTGTAGAAATATTGTACGCTGCAAATTGATATATAATGGTGGCCCCAATGTTGGGTATAAATATCTGCAGTTGTCATTTTGAAGTAAGACTTAATTGAGACTAAAGGTGTCAAAAAGAGGTATGAGTTCTGTTGAAAATTAAAATGAGTTGAGCTGTTGAATTAACTCAACACGGCTGGAATGATTTGATCTCGATGGGCTAAATAATGGGTTATAACACAACTCACACATTTCTTAGTAACCAAGTTTCATTTTATTTTTTCCCTTATAATTTATCTTATTACGATACAAATTCTTTTTTTTAATTATTATCGATAGCTATATAAGCATATAAAATATATATATATATATCTCATGTTTTATAATTTTGGATAGTTTAAAGCACCCTAATTTTTAAACTAGTTGACTATTACTATGGATCAAAATAAACTAAACTAATAAATGAGTGTATATTATTAATCCATCCAAATTTACAAAGATTGAGTGAATGATGGACTATGATCAAAATAAAAGTGGTACTTACAAAGCTAGACTAGTTGAGCTACATTTCTTCTCAATATCAACCCATGAGAGAATTTTGTAGATTAAAGAGGAATACTTATAGTAAAGTAAATGTCTAATAACTCGATACGTGAGAAAATAAATAAATTTTCAGTATATTTAGTTTGTATATGTAATATATAGAGATAAGTAATCTATTTTTTGTTGTAGCGTCATTTATCGTTATAACTTTTTTTGGCAAACGATTTAAGTTGGGTGACCATTCGTAAATTATATTCATTAAATAGACAAGTCACCAATAAAAATTCTCTAGAGATTAAGTTTTGTCTGTAGGCACTTAGACAGGTTTAATGTTCACTTACCCTACTACTGCTTATTAGAAAGGATTTATTTGACAATCTAACAAAGTTTTGATGTGTATTATTACCTCATCATAATGGTGCTAAGCTAATTATATAGTTCCATAATGTGTTTTGATTTGTTTGGCTTCTCCGTTCTTGGTAAGGTTAGAGATATCAAGCTTAAATTATGAACCAATATGATATTAATTGTTGTTAGATCTTTTCCTTTCATATTCCTTTATCATTCTTCTACCACATAGGTCGAAAATAAGTACGACGTATCGATTTAGAAAATTGAGAAATTAAAGATGATAGGAGGCATGCGATGGGAATTGAAAGCTCAGTGTGAAGTGTCAAATTAAATATGTAATATTATTGGTATTGTAATAGCCTAACAGGTACCTAGTCAACATCGTTTACGTGTAATACGTAATGGATTCATCTACTCTTAAATAATATCTCCAACAGTGTATGGATATTGAGTAGGCTCACCTCATTGAAGGTGTGTATACCTTCTAGGCCTTGCAATTTGCAGCCCCTCCATTATTGCCTTTAAAGTTTTCCTCAAATCCTACAATCAAACGTCCCACTGGCTACAATGCCTCTAAATTTTGACAAGACACGTTTCAAACTCTTAACCCAATAAACTCCAATAAGTCATTGTGATTTAATTAATGAGCATTGGTCTACAATTTTTATTATGTGCAAACATACCAAAAATAAAAGATTTTTTTTTAAAAAAAAACAGAGAGCTGTCCAGATTCCTCATAAATAGTAGTACCAGTTAAAATGTCTACTTTTAGGCTTGAAAAGTTTATGAACTTCAAAATATGAAGTGGGCCGACTGCTTTTTACCAATTGTATTGTCGTATATATTCTTCTTCTATTGGGTCGTGTCTTGTTTCAATCAAAAGAAATAAATGGCCCATTCATTCGGTCAAAAGAAAACAATAGAATTGTTTTCTTCTTTTCTCGGAGCGAATATATTTGAGTCGAAGATCCTTCAGAAACAATCTTTTTATTTCTATGATATAGTGATAAGTAAGGTCTGCGTACACTCTATCCTTCTCAAATCCTACTTTATGGGATTCACCGATTTGTTGTTATTGTTCTTGAATTAGGAGGGATAAAAGCATTGCATGATTTTCCTCTCATAATCACAACTAATGACAATGTGTAATTAGTTCACTTTCTGAGCAAAAATTTAGTTACTTTAATGTAACCTTTAACATCTTTACTGCTATAGTGAATAAAATTCTTACACAGGAAATTGATCCAAAGACTAAGGCGGCAACTTAAAGGAAGAAATTAAGCGCGAGAGTATAATATTCATGAAATATATTTATCGAATTCTAAAAATCTTTTCACCAACACATTCATTAAACATTATAATTGTAGACAATTTCATAAGTTTAAAAGGTAGGAGAACTATAAACTAAACATATATATATATATATGCTACGAGGTACTAAACTTCTTTTGGATAGTTCAACAGCCTAAAGGAGAAGAAAACATTTGGGCCACATAACGACTAGAAAACAAAACCACTAAAAGAGATTTTTTCAGTAACTAGAGATGGGCTGTTACATAAGTGAATTTATTTGGTCTACAAATGTAGAGATCTATAAAATAAAAGGAGGGCTTTTTTCTCGGGGCTGAAATTATTATAATTCATGGACTGAAAAAACTTTAATCAGAATTTTGGCCCTGGAGTTTGGCACAGAAATTAGATGGCTAACTTAAACAAATTTTACTATTGTAGGAGATAATTATCTAAATTCACGTTAGTGTGTAATATTACACTCTTTATAATATTTTGGATCTCGCATACATGTAAGAAATACATATATCAATTAGTGTGTCTAATTAAGAAATATAATTGAAAGTTATTAATTTAGTAGTATGGCTATTTAATAAGAGATATAACTGAAAGTCGTTAATTAAGGAGAAAATCACAGTTGCAACTATTTTAAAGGATATTACATGTAACAACACCTTAAAAAAGTTCAAAATCTTTTTCTTTTTGGGCAATGCTGCAAAGCAGATTCATGAAAAAAATTAGATATATATAATCTTACTTCAGTAACTTGTCTGATACATCAATAATAATATGGTAGATACCACAACAATGTGCCATGTAACAATATAAATCTATCATAATGCATATATTTATTGAGATACAAATACACTTAATTAGATGTTGATGGAAATAAAATACATATAATCTCAACCCAATAATATGCTTGATGCATCAATAATTCCAACTCGATCTAAAAAGTCCCTTTCTCATATTCTTCTTTGTTAATTTTTATCTCAATTATTGCATAAATTCTCATTCCACTGGCAACAAATTACACACTATCCTCATTCTATTGACAATAAATTATACACTATCTTTCTCTTTTCTTCGTCAAAGTTATTATATTTTTTATTCTCAAATTTGAGTAGCTAAAAATTTTCAGAGTCACAGTCATAACTTTCATATCATTTTTTTAGCAATTATTAATAAACATTCTTCTTGTTTAGAGAATTACTAATCATGAAAGAGAAACTAAAAAAAGTCTAAATTAATGAAGTTTTACCTTTAACTTTTAAAAATTATAATATAAAACAAAATAAATTAAAATCTATCATAAATACATAATTTTGATTCAATGTCCTTGAATAATGATTAAATAACACAAACATCAAACTCTCGTGTTTTAGTTCAGAATTCAATGTAAGTGCTTAATGGTGGAAATCATAATGGAGAAAAAGAAATGAAGAGAAAAAGTGATAGTAAAGATGGAAATTGATGAGAGAGAGTGATGATTTACATAAAAGCTTGAATTAAAGACAATTTAATTGTGTAGATAATTAATAGAGATTATTTTTTTAAAATACGTGTATTTAAATATATCTTCTAAGATATGATATAAATTTTTTAATTAGTGATAATATAAATAACTATTTAAAAGTACAGATAAAATTAATATATATGATAGTAATATAGTCATAAAACGCCACAATTCAAGCAGTTTGGTGAAATGGCGTTGAGAATCTCTAAGTACAGTGTGGTAATATTTTGCAGTAAATTGTGAAATGGCACGTTAAAATATGGTACCTGCTTCATTTTGGACCTAAATTTCCAATTCATTTTCAAACGAGTTCCTAAACCCCTTTGCAGCAATAGCATAAGATTGTCAATGAGATTCGTCAGATACGAAGTCGTCTTTGTCATGAAATATTCCATTGCTTTCGCGAAACTTGCCTACATAAATTTGAATTAAATTAGGTTCAAATAGACATCATGCTGTTAGGAAAAAAAATTGTAAGACCAATAAAATGAAAGCCCTCCCAAACAAATTCACACCATTGGTTGACTTGTATTGGGACTCTCCAATCTTATGCTGCATATCTATTGTTCACAGTTCCACATGACCAACAGAAAGTTAAAACGTAAAGAAAAAGTCATGTTAAGAAGAGAAATACGTGATGACTTACATGTATTAATTAAATCCTCCATAATTTATAGTACCATATTTGGCAGCTGTTCTTTGTTATACATAAAATTCAACACACGAATGATGTTCTTGATTAGCAATTTAGAATCTGACATATGCATGCACATTTTATATTAATTATGCAAAAATGTATATACATGATAGAAGATGAAATAACTAGCACGGAGGAAAATGGTGTGTGTGATTGTTGTTGAAAGTAAGCAGAAGAAGAGATCTCCTACTATGGGCAAAACATGTTCACACTGTTTAAGAAAATTCTGAAAGCGAAAACCCCATAATTTTACCAGCTATATTGAGGTGTCTGTTAGTGTAATTTTGGCGTTTTTAGCGGATTCTTGCTGTTCTCATCACTTGTTCTTTTCCACTTCTTCTGTCCCTTCTAATTCCCTCCTGCTTTACACTACCTATCTTCTTCTGCATTATGCTTTTTTGGATTTTTCTGATATACTACACCTATAACTAAAATATTTTTTTAAGCTATCAATATGATACTAGCTAGTACAATAATTTCAATTTCAAATTTTCTATCAATATAGTACTAGTAGAGTATAATAATTTCAGTTTCATTATATTTTCTACACTAACAATATAATTATTTTTGGACTTTTCTTGTATTACTAAAATAATCACGGTTTAAAAATTTTGTGTTATTTTATCAGTTGTTTGATTTATTAATTTCAATTTATCTAATATGGGTAGTACTTTTACCTAATTGCGTGTTATTTTACATCAAGACCAATATGAAATAGAGCAATGTCATGATTAATTATACATAAAAAAAATATATTCGAAATATAAAAGAAAAAACTATCTTTTAAAAAAAAATCAAACTCAAGTTTAAGTTACATAATATACAATCAATCGTAAATCAAATTTTCAATATAAATAATTTATGTATTACCAATTTATGTCTGAGTTATTTTCTTGACAAACGACATCAAATATCTCTTCTTTTAAAATTTTAAATAATATACATTGTTGGGGGTCATTTAGTTGATGAGATGGAATAAACAAGGATATTTCGGTGGATTATTTTATCCCACTCTCTATATGGTATGAGTAGCTTATTCCACTGTAATGGTAGGATAAACAATTTCTAAATCAAATACTATCCATTATAAAATGTAGGAGAAAATAATCTTGTATAATATCATGAGATTATTATCCTTATTCATTTATTCTACCAACCAAACGACAGTACATAACTTCAAGCTATCTTGATTTGTTGTAGCAGGCACAATATTTTACTTGTAAAGTTCAAATCTTATATTTTAAAAAACTCGAAGTATTTCCGTTATGTCAAAAATCATAGCGAATAGAAAAGATGCAAACTTAATTACTATGCCCGTCAGTTACGGCAGAATGTTGAATGATAAGAAAAATAGTTGAGATGGTGTATAAGAGTGATATTTTAGTTTTGTGTAAGAGAAAGGGTTGGCTCATGACACGAGGGGAGTTGTTGAGGTTCTTCCCTTTTCACTTCCCTTGAAGGCTTAGCCTTCTGCAATACTCCTCCTCTTCTGCCTTCCCCCACGTTCCATCACTCCCAATTTACAGAAGGAAGGCGACATCTGATTAACCATTCATTCAATCACTCATCATTTTCATCATCTACTTTTAAACTCTTTCACCATCACAACACCTTTCACTTTCTTCCTTCCTTCTTTTCCTACATTTTTCATTTTACATCTAATCTACTGTATTTTTTCCTGAAAGCATCCCCACAAACTCCTATATATACAACAAAAAGAGATAAATTCACTTTCAAGTCAATCATTCCTTTTGAAATTTGAAATGGGCTGGACCCAGAAATTCACATGTCGCCAAACACTTTCACTTCTCATTCTCATGATTTCAAGCTTATCACAGTTGACATTCCAGGCTGAAGGTATATCCTCTGTTCACAAAAGCAGAGTCCTCTGTTTTCTAGCTCACACACATTAGCATAGTTGCTAAACGTTAAAGTCAGGGAAAACCTCTGAAATTGAATCCTCAAACACAGCTTACAACAAATTCATTTTCATTTTGCAGGAAGAAAATTGGTTGATACTCATCTTCACGGGGATAGCCAGGTAAAATTTGTGTACTGATGATTAAGTTCCTTTTTTTCCTGATTAGAATAGTGTTTGATAGTAGATTATTTTTGGCTATACATGAAAAGAGAGTAATGTTTAGATCACAAATTGGGTCAAGACCACCGAGGTGTGACAAAAGATGTGCTTCTTGTGGACACTGTGAAGCCATCCAGGTTCCAACAAACCCCCAAATTACAAATGGAAATAAGAAGCACACTGTGAACAGCAACAACAAGAGCAAAGCGTCCAACAGCATTGCCTATGCGAGGGACAGCGACAACTCAAACTACAAGCCCATGAGCTGGAAATGCAAATGTGGAAATCTTATCTTCAACCCTTAAGCGACAAATCGAACTAAGTACAGTTACCTTGTACATGAGTCATTGCTACTTTATTGTTAGTTTTAAGTTGAGTTTTAATCCAAATAATACATTAAATTTGGGCGTAGGTCTATTTTTGTCCCTATTCTATTACTACCTTAAATGTGTACCATCTTTTAAGTTTACTACACAACTAACCTAAGTGTATTGTGCTTTTCCATGTACAAGTAAAATAATAATCATGATCAAGGACTTCTTGCCACCTTTCTCTTCTATAGACTTCTATGTTTTTGCGTTAAAATTGGAGGGTAAGTGACGTTTTGATTAGTTTTATTAGTCCGTTGTGGGTGCTTTCGTCCATTCAAGCATGTTTGGCTAGATTTCTAAAATCAACTTATTTGCAAGTGTTTTCCAAAATAATAACAAGTAATGTGTGTTTCACAAATAATTTTACCGAAGTCTGATTTAAGGTACTAGGTTTAACATTAATCAGCAATTAATTGTGGCCGTTAAATTGATTCAATACTAGTAAATGCATCTCAGTATGAACCTTCCCAGGATGATGAAAAGTTTTAGAGAAAAAAAGAGAATCTCTTGAGCGTGAAAAAATGAGGTACAAAATGACAGTAAAGTAAATGTATAAATCCGTAGAGGTTACTTAAAGGGCATATGTAATAATTGACCTTACTCTGTTAACAAATCAGGCAGTAGAACTAAGAGTAGGCAGGTGAAAGATTTGGTTAAAACTGTTTACTGCAACCACTGAAAAGCTGATACTATCGTATGATATGGCCATATTTTTTACATTTATTGGAATATTAATGTGGATTCTGGATGCCACCATTCTGACTTTAACCAGATTCTTCACTTGTCCCTTCCTTCAAAATTAAATCATCCACTCGTCTCAACCTAAAAATACATACATTATGAAATTACGTTTTCCTCATCTTTATACGCAAGCGTTTAAGTTAGGAAATGAAGAAACAGAATTAATTGGTGTATCCGTTGTCTAGTTGTCCAGTGACTTGATGTTACTTTATGTGAATTGGAAGTAAATCATTCCTTTCCATCAATCTCGGATGGAGCCAAAATTCACTATTTTTTGGCTTTGGAGTATGATAGAATAAAGGAAAATGAATCTTTAAACTGTCTGTGCTTCTTTCAATTGTGAAGTAGCAGTTAGTCAATGCAACTTTCGACGCTCATCATGTGTCATCCAAAAACAGTCACGCTATGTTTTTAAACATAAGGGTCAGGCTACGTACATCCGACTCTCCCTTACCCCGCAATGGACGGGAGCCTTTGAGACATTGGGATAATGTTGTTGTTGTTGAAGTAAATCATTCACAGGTTTAATTGTTTTTTAGGAAGTGAGAAAAAAAAAACAGTTATCCATATGAGCAATTTGTTTACCACATTAAAGACAGTATCCGTATTCTGGAACCTTATGCACATGTCAAACCAGATTCTGACTTTCCATACACAGCAATTGCAGCTTTGTCAAGTGACCAAAACCCAAAGCGCTTTCGCTGAGAAGAAAAAAAAGGACGTTCGGATTCTAATTTACAGGCAAAACTCGTTATAACAATATTTCTCACTAGTTTTGTAAAACAAGTTTCAACAAATAATGCAATTATAAAAAGGTTTGACGGAGAGTTCTTACTCTGACAATCATGCTTAATTACATACTTGCACAGCATGCTTAGCAAATATTCATATCAATCATTTTTGCATCCATTCATGATGTTATCATTTTCCCTTCTAGCAGTAATTCCCCGATCTCATTTTATATGATACCAATTGATTTGTAAGAAAGAAAGAATAAATTTTAAAACTTGTGATCTAAAATCTTTCTTACATATTTTTGTGACTGAGAGTCATTTCATTAAAGATAACAAGGAAATTTTAAAGGTAAATTGTTTTCAATTTGAGTAAAGTAATATTCTTTTTGGGACAGACCAAAAAAGAAAAGATGTCATATTTGGGACGAAAGGAGTAATAATTAACGAGAGTCTCCAGACGAATTTATCAGTCTCCCGTTGTTTAAATTTCACGTTCTGAACATAGGTAATAATGAGGTTTAAATCGTCTATGCTTTGTTACATAAATTACAAGTTATGGAACATTTACCTCTGATGAGCACAAAAAGACGTGATGCAATAGATGAGATTACTCTTTTCTTAACTAGAGATCTCGAGTTTAAGCTCTGATTATAAAAAAATCCTTGATAGCAAATGCTTTCGCCCAAAAGGCCTACGCGGCTAGAATTTGAAATAAGCAGGTCCACAGGTGTATGTGAAGTCATTTAATCCTACTGTGAAAGATTAACCATGCGTATTGTAATTTCTTCATTTGATTTCTATATCCCAAATTCCCAACTCATCTAATGCCGAGAAAGTGAGATATGTAGTGTTAGCAGCGCGCAGCATAAAAGCAGTGAGGCCCTTCTTTTTGATACATCGGAAGTCAACAGCCCAGAAGAGTCTTGTTTAATTGCACGAATTCGCCAATCAAAATCAAGGGTAACTCGAAACATTTAAACCAAATCAATATTTCTCAGTAGCATGAAACAAATTCATAATATATCATAAAGATAGAAATTCAATATATCCACTCAAGCTAAACAAGAATGCCGTCTGTTTCCAAGTTTTTAAGCCGGTAAAAAGCTGCGATCCATATGTCATTCCCAAATGCCTTTCGTTAATTTTGTGATGCTACTGAAAATTCCAGGAATCAATCAAATCATAGAGACTTTGATCTACGCTCAAATAATGAACGAATAATGTGTAACTCTTATCAATGAACTCAGGAAAGGATGGCAACAGAGCAACCTTTTGTCGAATCCCAGCATGTATACCCAAATTATTTTTTCGAAAAATGGGAATACAGAAATCAGAATGAAAAAGTGATGCCAACTTATCATGTATTGTCCTTCTCCACACATTTTTGAGTTTCACTCACTTTCCAGCTAAGCATACAAACCCATGCACAAATACATAAATCTCTCTTGAGATCCAAAGGATTAAACAGGCCAGGAAAAGGGACAGTAACCAGTGCAGTAGAGCATATTTGAGATGAGTTAAGCGACGTTTTAACCCAAGAGATTTCTGGTTGATCTATCGTTTTATTTCTTCTTGCTCCCGGCGTGGAGCCTCCAGATTTTCGTTGGTAGTGGCGTGAGGCCCAGAAAGCCTCCAACTATATCCAAGACCATAAAGACCACAAGACAATATGGTGATCCAATCTTCAGTCCTTATTTTTTGCAATATACATAACAACTACAATTAACAGCATTTTGGAAATCATAAAGGTATCATAATTTGGTTGCTGAAAGAAAAACTTTTATTTAATGATGTGCACTGGCCCAACTCGAGCACCTCGACTGATCTACCATGCACACCACCTATGCCTCCGACTAGCCAGTTATTAATGATCCTATTTACCAAGCCTTAGAAAGATTGAAAAGGTCATCCATTATCCCTTCGTATCCGCTGAGATCTATGCTTCAGCCAGGTTGATTGGCCAAACCTTAGGGTGTGGGAGAGGTTTTTGAGTATAAAGAAAAGCTTTTCTTCAAGAAGCGGAAAGAAGTAGCTTCTCGTTGAAAGCACTTTCTGAAAACTTTGATCAAGCACATATTGCTCCTTTAAAATAATAGATGTTCTTCAAGAGATTAACCAAACAGAGTCACACCCTCTCCAAACTTTTTTTTTTTTTTTTTTTGGAAATCCTTTCCAACTAAAACGCACTTCCTAGACTAAATAAGCAGAATTTGAACGCATGACATGCTACAAATCACTGGTCTACACAACAGACTTCATTGACCATCGTTCAAGCACACTCTTCATGCAATGTTGAAGAACAGTGTCACTGAAACTATATTACATACCATTGGTATCCAAGGAAGTGCTTTCACAATGCACAGCAACATCATCTTTCATAGTGCACGATGTGTTTAAATTTTCAGCTTTTCTAACTAATATAGAATAGCACTAGAAACCAGGAACTAGCTGTGCTGATTCGGTTGTATATTATTAACCAACTAATCTAAGACTCAATTTACCAACTAACCTAAGAATCAATTCTTATCCAGCAACAGACGCCAGCAAACATCACCGTAGAGTGTTTCCCCTTGCATGCTATCGATACAATAAGTATGATAACATCAATACTACACAACTAAAGCTTCATAAAAAACGGTGGATCACTGACAGTCCAAACTTCTCCCTAGCAGCCCAAACTACATTTTAAATATTCATGAACAAAAAGCCTCGTGAACAACTGGCACATGGAAGATCCTATTATGAAATACAAAACGAAGATATCATTCCTTTATGAGGCAGCTAGAAATAACAGTAATCGAAGTGCAAAATAAGCACCAACCTACTTCAATTGTTTTGACTCTCAAAGCATAGACAAAAGGTAAGGAAATAGCCTCTGGAAAAAGAAGGCACAACCTTCAACAACCATGCAGAAGCTTAAACTTACTCCCTCACCACTTCTATTCAGATGAAGATGTCTTATGCTTAAAAATTCTTTGTTTGCTTTTTCATTTTACTTTTCTTTTTCTCAAATGCTGACTAGGGTGTATGATGGAGCCAAAGATTGACTATTTTTTGGCCTTGGAGTATGATGGAATAAAGCAAAATGGCTCTTTAAACTATCTG
>JAOTQR010000045.1:26318210-26343013 GCA_025774065.1 Solanum ossicruentum | reverse complement strand
GCTCCTCATGGGTCATCTGGAAACAGCCGCTTTATGTTTTTAAACATAAAGGTTAGGCTGCGTACATCCGACCCCCCCTCACCCTGCAATGAGCGGGAGTCTTTTGAGGCACTGGGGTATGTTGTTGTTGCTGACTAGGGTGTATTCACGGGATAAGGGGAGAGGGTAGTAAAAATGGGAAAGGGTTCCATCAATCTCAGTCTCCATGATCTGCTAGTGGTAGGTGCCCCTAGCAACTCACCAGGTAGTCCGTGACATCAAATATGTGGGTGGTACACTTGTACCAGAAAAGCCCATGTAAGACGTTAATCATGAAGAGATTCTAAGTAGCCGGAACACACACATTCAATTTAACTCAGTAGATTAAGGCAAATGTTAATACTAATCAAGACAAGGTGCCCAACCATATTCTGCAAGGCAACGTTACAAAAGAATATAACCAAATTTCATTGTGTGTCCTCTTGATATTTCTCCTCAAAGCACATAGCCCTGTTGAGTTCAAATCACAACGAAATGACAACTGTCCTAGCTATGTCACAGGAAATCATCTGAGGGCTGATCTATGTGGATGGGTGGGGTGCCATCGCACCGGTTCATATCGGTTGAAACTTAGTGCACATGTGCGCATATAACAGGCTACATCTAGGACTTCCAAAGTTCAGGCCCTTGAACAAGAGTTCAACCATGTCTGGTATACTTCTTAAAACTACTTCAGCATGCACACTTCTTTTTGGTGAACTTATTGTAAGGAAGTTTTAGTTAGGTAGAATATAACCCTAGACCTCTTTTGAATAAAAATTAAAGTGCATCAACGCGACAAGGCCTTTTCTTGTTTTAAAAGTTTTTGCTTACAAACATCTATTATAGTTTTCCTCGGTGAATATTGATACCACTTTTACACAAAGCTGCATATTTTCAAAGTAGTGCGGCACCTAGAGCTTCAAATCCTGGATCGACCCTTGCAATCATCCACTCCTTTCAAACCCTGAAGTGCATAGTATGGGTAGCTAGTGCAGATCATTGAATGGAGTAATTACACTGTTATGAATCAGCCCCAACCCAATAAGGATACCGACAAGCATATCACACAAATAGATATTGGGTCAAGTAAACGCAATAGGACAGGCCTTCACAGAGGATAACTTGGGATCCACATCGAGGGTACCCTTGGTTATCATTAAATAGAACACGGCATAACTATCGGAGGGTACCATGAATTATGTGCAGAGGCATTTCTATGTCTCTCATCTCCAATTCTAGAGTCTAATCTTCTAATCTCCATTCTTATCTCTATCCTTGGTCATTCGTTATTTCAGTATTTTCATTATATAATTTAATAGTTTGAGTACTGCAATTAGGATTTCTAAGTTTGTACTTGTGTTCCAGTTCTTTTATCACTTTGGGTTTGTTACATACACCCTAAAATATTTCCTAAAGTAATAATCAGAAAACACCATAAATATTCCCCACATAATCATGCAAACACAATTGGGTCTAAATCACATAAGCTTTTCACTGGTAACAAGCAGAATATTAGAAACCAAAATCCAAGGGCAGAAACACCCATCAGTTTGACCAAAATAGATGCTACATCCTGTCACTAAAGCAACTCACGGCTATATCATACACAGTTACAGCGTCAACTTACAGTCAACGACAGTACGTCTTATTGCAGAAACTTTACTCATAAAAAAAGCATTGAAGCTCAAGAACATGTACTAAATATTCTGAACAAGAACCTGAACGATCAACTTCATTCCACATGCTCATGTAACAATCAATCTAATGTTGTGTCCACTGTATACTCTTTATATCAATGCCCTCTTTAACCATTTCATAGAGTGGGCTCATTTCCCTCAATTTCTCAACCTGCTTGACTGTAAGTTCAACCGCACGATCAATCTCTTGCTCAGTTGTAAACCTCCCAATTCCATATCGAATTGATGTATGGGCCATATCTTCTTCAACTCCCAATGCCCTCAACACATAGGATGGTTCCAAACTTGCACTGGTACACGCACTTCCACTTGACACTGCAACCTCCTTCAGCCCCATCAACAAGCTCTCACCTTCCACATATGCAAAAGATAAGTTCAAATTCCCAGCATATCGCCTTTCAACACTTCCATTTATAACAACACCATCAATCTTAGACCTTATACCGTTCAGTAATCTCTCCTGCAAAGCTTTAATCCTCTGGTCATCATATTCCATTTCCTTCATTGCAAGTTCACAGGCTGCCCCAAAACCTACCACTAACGGAGTAGGTACTGTCCCACTCCTAATCCCTCTCTCTTGTCCACCCCCATTCATCTGGGGCTCAACCCTAATCCTTGGCCTACGCCTCATGTACAAAGCTCCAACACCTTTCGGCCCATAAATTTTATGCCCACTTAACGACATCAAACTTACGTTCATCTTCTCCACATCAATCGGAATCTTCCCCAGCGCTTGTGCAGCATCAGTATGAAAAGGAACATTAAATTCCTTGCAAATTTTTCCAATTTCCTCCATAGGCTGAATCACACCAATTTCATTATTCACCATCATAACTGATACCAATCCTGTGTCAGGCCTTATTGCAGCCCGAAGCTTCTCTAGGTCAACAAGTCCATCAGACTCAACAGGAAGGTAAGTGACATCGAAGCCCTCTTGCTGTAGGTGACGGCAAGAATCCAAAACGCATTTGTGCTCCGTTTGAGTAGTAATAACATGTCGCTTCTTATCTCTATAAAAATGTAAAACTCCCTTGACGGAGATATTATTGGACTCAGTAGCACCTGAGGTGAAAATTATCTCCTTTGGAGAAGCATTAACTAGGGTTGCGACTTGGGCTCGGGCCAGCTCAACGGCCTGATCCGATTCCCACCCGTAATAGTGAGTTCGGGAATGGGGATTCCCGTAACGAGAGATATGGTAAGGAAGCATCGCGTCAAGAACCCTAGGATCAATCGGCGAAGTTGCCTGCATATCTAGGTATAAAGGTCTGCCGGAGATTTTCACACCTTTCATCGTGATGCCGGTAGTATCCTCCTCATACGGTTCTCGAACCGCCGCTGCCGCCGTGGAGAAAGGGCGGAGACGGCGGGTGCCATGGCAGGGTTTTGGGCTAGTGCGCCGCAACGCTGTCGTTAAAAACTTAGAGAACATCATTCCAAAATTCGCCGATTACTCAGCGGTTTCTTTTGTTATCACAAAATTAAAAAACACCGACTCACCGGTTCACCGACTGAGGCCGGCTTTTTTATTTCATTCGGTGACACGTGGCGGCTTCTCCACTTTACAGTAAAATTTGGTCGATAAAACAACAGCGTAACTAGTAATAACGGCGTCGTTTTGAAATATGGAGATGAGGAGAAGAGATCCCCCAGTGTAAACGCAACAGTTGTTTAAATTATACAAAAGGAGGGGGATTATGTGTGGCTTTCAAATATGTTATAAAGCGATAAAAACTGGATCTTGATCTGAAACAAAAAAAGGTCACATCTTCACCTCTTGTGATAGTTCTTGATTCAACCTCTACAAAAACTACTTGCCACCCATAAAACTCTTAAACCATTTCCATTTGGCTTTGGAGTTCCAGTAATAGAAGCATATTATTGTTTTTATTATTACTAAGCGTGCGGTTTAAGGATCTTATTGCACCTTTTCTTCCATTCTAATCATTGACCAATTTTGCCTATAAAGTTACCAACTTTTTCCTTCATTTCAATTGGGATCTTGCATCCAGATTCAGAGAGACACTTCTGTTAGTGTATCAGGTATGCCTTCTTTTTCTCTTTTAGTTTTGTGGAATTGTTTCAAATTTTAGGTTGTTTTTGACTAGTTGATTATGTTATTGTGTCCCTGACTGTTCTGCGCATATTGGCGAATGCAGATCTTTTGAAATCAATTTGTTTGTGTTTCTTGATGTGCTGTAATTGTTACAAGTTTCAATTGTCTGCCACTCTTGAATCCCTACTTTCTTTCTTTGGCATCTGCTGCAAACTTATTGCAGCATATTTTGTTTGATTTCTTAGCTCTACTGGCCTCTGTTTAGATCTGGATGAAAGTAATTTAGTAGTAGTAGTAACTCAGATCCACAATGTAATCGATCCTTAGTTTAACCAAGTTAATTTGACTGTCTAACATTGTCTACCAATGACTGTGGTGAATGACTGTGGTGCACTTGCGGAAACTCCTCTCTGAAGACCGGTGCATCCCGGGATTAGTCCAATCTCTAAGAGACTCGGACACCCAACATTGTCTACCAATGACTTTGTTCAGTATTGTTCTTTTGTTTGGATGTACCACCTTGGTGTTATTCTCTTGATATGTCAAGTATTCTGTAAAGCTAAAATTAGTGTCTTTGTGGATTTTCTCTAGCTTAAGCCCCTAAATTGCTACTTTTTTGGATCTTTTTATTTAGCTGTGGGTTTTTAAAGAAAATCATTATGTTCAAGTACTCGCCACGTAGAGGCCAACAGAGAAATAAAGGTTTCAAGGTGAAGCATGCTCTTCAGATATGCGTACTTGTCGGTGTTTGTATCTGGCTGCTTTATCAAGTCCAGCACTCACGTAGCAAGAAAGCATCTTTTGAACAAAACACAAGCATCTCAGAGAAGGTACAAACAGACAACGATGTTATAAGGTTGGGAAGGAAGGACCTCCTACCTCAAAAGAAGGAAGTAGATATTGATGATGACAAACTGAAGGAGGTGACAGAAGAAGACGAGCTTAAGCGTTTTGATGATGACACCAAAGTGGAGGATCATGACCATGATCTAGATAAATCAGCGGTGGAGAGTGAGCATAAAGGGGATGCTGTAGATGAGGATACAGTTACAGAAAACATTCAGGAGAAAGAAGTGACTGGAGAAAACGCTGAAGTAGAAAGCAAAGAGAATACTGAAGATGGCAAAGGTGAGGGGAATGCGGAAGCTACTGACACAAATACCGACAACAGTGAGACGAATGAAACCAAAGAAGAAGATAGTGAAAAAGATCAAGTAAAGCAGAGTGGTGTTGAGGGTGAAGAAAGTAACGACCAGGGATTAGAAAAGGAAGTCAAGGATGTTAAAGAGAACAATGACAAGGAAAGTGAAAGTGAAGAGAACGGAACTGAGGGTAATGTTGATGCAGGAACTGATTCGAAAGAAGAGAAGGCACAAAGCGAAGAGAGTGGAAGTGAAGAAACCTCTACGAATAAAAGTGAAGAAGTAGTTGAAAATGAAAGTGAAAAGAAGTCGGTGGAATTGGAGGAAAGTAATGAAGGCAAAGTAAAAGAGAATGACGAGAGCAAAGAAGAGAAGAACGAGGAAAACAACAGAGAGATTGATGAAGTCGGTAATGAGAAGGAAGAGAATCAGAACAAAAATGAAGAATCTGGCTCATCGGAAGATAAGGTTCATGATGAAATTGATACGACTAATGTTGCTTCAACAGTAGAAAATGGCAAGGAAGAGAATTCATTGGTCAAAGACTCTTCAGATTCTGAAAACAAGACAGGGACAGAAGGAGATGGTAATGTAGCCTTGAATAATGAGGAGCAATCCAAGAAGGGAGAAGATGAGTTGCAAGACAACAAAAACAAGAAAGATGCAAGTGATGGAAGTGCGAACAAGTTGGATTCAGATGCTGGAGAAAATAAGATGCTTGAACAAAATACCTCTGGAAACAATATTGAGGACAGTTCTAATGCCGCAGCAGGAACCAATGAAGCCACTAGCCAGCAGATAGAAACTGGCAATTCTGCCTCTGAAAGCATTCAAAATGAAAACAACAGTAATGATATCTCCAATGCTGCAGCTGGAACAAATGAAGCCAATGAACATCAGAAAGAAAATGAAAGCTCCACCTCTCATACCATACAAAATGAGAACAACTCTAGTGAGAACTCAGATCATGCAGCAGGAACCAACGGAGGTGATGAACATCAGCAAGGAATTGAGAACAACTCTAGTGATAATTCAGATCATGCAGCAGGAACCAACGGAGGTAATGAACATCAGCAAGGAAATGAGAACAACTCTAGTAATGACTCCAATCTGGCAGCAGAAACCAGCAAAGCCCATAAGCAACAACAGGAACAGGACAGTTCTGGTTCTGACATCAAACAAAATGAGAAGAACTCTGGTGAGGACTCCAATCTTGCAGAAGGAACCAATGATGCCAACAAACAGCAGCAGCAAAATGACAGTTCTGCCACTCAAACCACACAAAATGAGAACAACTCAATTAAGGAGGCTGTGTCTGTTGGAGGTGGCACACAGAACGATCCAAATGAGCATCAGTCTGTTAAAAAAGATGAAGAATCAGCAACAAGTTCAAAGGGATCTGAATCAGTTGACCAAAATGGCAACTCTGTAACAGCTAGTGCAACTGAGAAGTTAACAGGAGGTGGGAACTATCAAAATGAGGCGAACCAGAAATCAGATGCTACTTCTGATCCAGGCTCTGGGAACAAAATAAATCCGTCTAATGACAATGATGATACAGACCCAGATCAAAACAAATCGACTGATTCTTCATCCTCAAATACCAATACTGATGATAGCCAGCAAAATCAAGTCGAGTCTACAGATTCTGCAATTCCTAAAGATGAGACAGAGGCTCGTACTGATGTGGGAACATTGCCACAGACAGGAAGCGAGGGGAACAGTCATGAAGAGGCTGCAGTAGAGTAACATAGATACCTAGTAGTAGTACTATTTTTATGCCAAGTTTTTTTTCACATTCATTCTTCTTGTTGCCTTGTGCAGTCTTAAGGCAAATATGAAAGTGAGATAACTTCAGTTTGCTTGCCTGTCGATGCCAAAGAGCCATCGTGTAACAAATATATAGTTTGATGTTGCAGAGAACTCAGTTACTTAATTCTCTCTATCCCATAGACGTGTATCTGCATGTCTGAGTCATGCAATTTTCCGTGCATTATTAATGATAAGGGTCTTTTCTTAAGTACCTTCTAACAAGTGCTCACAATAGTGTTTTAGTTTTGCACCATTTTTCTTCAAAAAGAATTTCTGAGAAGTATACAGACGCCACTTACAGAATTTTTCTTTCTTATAGATCATATGCCCCCAACTAAGATCAAAATTAGTATTTCCTAGCGTTTTACTGTTTATCTACGAACTGGAGTTACTGTACCTTTCACTTGTTTCCTCTTAAATTTGTAAACATAGAAATTTTTATGAAATTTTACAAGTCATATTTCAGTTAGGGTGCGTGGAGACTTTCTAGTTGAAAAAATATGTCGCTACAGCATGGAGAAAATTAAAAATAACCAAGGAAGAAATAAAGGTATACCTACATTATTCATTAATAAATATTCTTGTTCCTTGTGGTTAAAATTTATTTTCAATCACTATAAAATTTGTAATGCATAGATTCTACTATAACTTTTCTTATTCCACATTCAATCTAGCATAAAATATCAGCTTATAAGCCTATTTGTATGCATATACGAAATTTGAATCAAAATTGCAATGAAAAATGCGACGTTCTATGTGAAAGAAACGGAAAATTCAAAACAAACATGATCTTTCACATTACTTCAAACAATCGACATTTGACAGAACAAATATATTGAAAAGAATAACTGGAATGACTTAATCATCTCTCAATTCTTATTCTTAAAGAATCACTTTGTAAGAAGCAAGAGTACACTGCAAATACAGATGCACCAAAGTAAAGGCAGCAAATTGTTGTACTGAAAAAAAACCAATAGGACATTTTGTGAAAATTCAGCTGCTTTCACACCAAAAATGTGATGATACTCGCAGATGGACAGGAATTATTTTAATGCCTTCACAGAGAAACCATGCAGTTTCAGTGGTGCTTGGACTCAAAAAGGCCATCGGGACCTGCATTCACCAAAGACCAGATAAAATGGTATTACAAAATTCCGGATCTAAACACATGCACAAAATATGGCAGCAGATACGAAAATTTCAACATCAGAAACAAGTATATTCTAGAAAGTGTACAACAACATGCTAGGGCCCTGAATTGACAAGTAAAATAATACAAATACATGATATCAGGTTTACATTGAAAATGAGTCCTCCTGCAGAACGGGCAAAACTTTTGAATGTCAACCAGCAAACAACAGACATGCATATGCTGCAGAACATCACAGTTGATTTCAACTTCTGATTTTCTTTCCGCAACAGATGAAACTAGAAGGCATTATCCACCCCCAACCACATAAATAGAAAATCCATAACACCAATTGCTATAGGAATGCCATTTAGTTGGCCTGTGCCTGTTTGCCCAAGATGCCAACGCCACCAGGCAACATAAAAATATGCTTTGATCAGAATTACACCACCACTTAACTACTGTCATCAATTCCCAAATGGATTAGGGGACATTCAATGGATTAATTGCATTTTCCATACCTACCTTTAGGAGTCTATCAATTTTATTCCTGCTTTTTTCTTTTCCAAATGATGCAACATAAGACACTAACATAATGCTCTTATGCTCAATTATGTAAACCTTTAGCATCACATCCCAAGGGGGAAAAAAAGGATCATTCAAATCCAGCCCCACTACTATCAGGCATTCAATAAGGATAACACCAGGAGAAGACATCCAACGCCTTCAACAAACTGAAAGCATGCTGCAACATCTTTTAACCCCAAAAGGAAAAAACATGCAATACATCAGTAAAAATCTTCTTATTGAAGAAGTGCTGGACGCTGGTAACAGCATTGCAACCATCAAAGGTCAGATACAGTCAAACCACCAAGCATGAGTCTGAAAACATGAAATTATTGAGAGAGAAAACCAGAAAATCGCTAGTAACATAATTACCCCATGGAAACTCCTTGTTGCGAATGTGCAGGTATGGGTAAGCCTGCGAGAGAGGAAGAAAAGATATAAAAAATAATATTAGGTTACACAGAGCGGGGAAAATAACATATTAGACTTGAATTCAAAAACATGTAACAGCAAAACAATCTTCCACGTCATCCTGTATAAGTAGATTGAGACACTTCACCCATGTAACCATCCTTTGTAAAAACATTGATACATTCCCCTCCATGCAATCTCAAATAAATAGCCAAAATGCCTAGGATTGAAAAGAGATGTTGGCTTCTAAATGGCCTATAAATGTCTCCATACAAAGACTAATTGTTCAAAACACCCATCTATAATTGAGATATCTAAACATTTTATTTAAAAGAAACTACTTTCCAGTCCAATTATATGAATATTTCCATTTTGGGACATCACAAAAATGATCAAGCCATTCATAATAATAGTCTTACACTCTTCCACTGATTCAAGAATTATGATTAATTTAACGAATCAAATTGGAACTTTCATTCTGTATGTCAATTAGCTTCTCACTATTTAAATATTTTCTTCGACTAGCCTCCCCAGACCCCATTTGTGGGGTTTCACTGGGTAAGTTGTTTGTTGTTGTTTGCCACTTATATAAAAACATAAGTCAGTTATCACATAAAGTAGGATTAACAATTACACTTTACCCTTTACATTGATCTATCAACAAACTAATGGAAATTTGACAGCTGAACATTGAAAGAACCACCATCTTCCAGTTATTTTGTCTTTCTTGAGAAATGTATTCCTCCTCTTCTCAAAGCCTTGGGGGACAGAGTTATCCAGTAATCGTGTTGGTGAGGTAGCAACTACCCTGTGTAATTAGTCGAGGTATGCACCTACTCCTTTCACCACCAATACATTGTTGCCCTCTACCCTCTATTGTTGATTGATATATTGCTTGAATAGTCATTTTAACTACTTTGTTAAATTATTAGAATATCACAAGCACCTGAAAGATTTCATAATACAGTGAACACTTGTCATCTTTTCTACAGCATTTTATTTTCTCAGGGAACTAAACAGATTCTCCATCATGATGTCATCCAAAAGAAAAGGAGTTCTATCATAACTCTTCTCTTTAAATTTCAATTTACTATGTTCAAACACTTAAATATCTCCCTTGCAATAGAAAGTGCTGGGAAAATTTCCAGCTGCTTAAGCCTTTTTTATGGGCTGTAGGCTCATTATGAATATGTGATACATTTCTATACATTGCACTTATTTACACTGCTTTCAGACCATTGAGAGGATTGAAGGACCAAACAATTATTTTCACTACTTGAAAAGGACCCGACCCCGCTTGTGGGATTCCAGTGGGTACGTTGTTGTTGGTGTTACTTGAAAAGGAACGGGTGAATATCCTCTGATAGACAAAACCAATAAGAATTTCCAAAAGAACCTAGCATCTGTATCTAAAATGGATAGATAGCCATGGCAACAGAGAAAGTAAAACAAATTGATTGACAAAGCTTACAGGAGGCTCTTCACTGTGAGAATGACCCTTGGAGAGATTAACCACCGCAAGAATAGTGCTTGATATTATTGCAACATAAGTGATTTTCTGCCATTTAGAAGCTTCCCCTGGCCACAGAATACGAAGATATACGTTCAAGTTAATCACTTTAAGCAAAAGAACCAAATATGTCTCAATCCAAACTAGTCGGGATGAAGTTCTTAATCAATTCCGCTCAGTCCCATTTTATACCAATGACTTGCTCTTTTTAAGGAATTGTACGTCTAAGTCAGCATCACTCTAATCACATTCCAATAGAATGTGTAAATACAATATACACGCAACATAAGATCTAGACAAGAGAATAAATATCCGTGAGAAACTTAATAACTGTCGCTTCTAACAATCAGCATATAAAAACGCATCCAGAAAAAAGACAGCTGTATATTAAGGATTATAGATTGGATTCAACGCAGGCACAAGTGAAGAAAACCTAATCCAAATTGAGATTGAATAAAGTTTACATACGAGCCTCTTCTTCAACGGAAGCGTGAGAAGCGAAAGTTCTCTTGGAAGCCGGCGTTACACGAGGAGAGCCGCCGCGGAGGGCGGAGCGAATGCTAGATCTGAACATCGCCGATGCCATTTAGGGATTTTTCTCGTTCTCTGTGATGGTGGATCGACCTTTCCGTCTGCGTGCCCTTCGCCCCTGTTATTATTAACCAAATTCGCACGCTTTTACCGTCTCGCACGTGCAAAGTCTTTTTTCAGGTCCGGTTTTTATGTAGGCTTATTGGAATGTTGACGAATTTAAGGTGGGTTTTTGTTTGAGAATTTTTTAAATATTAGAGATCTGCAGAATTTTATTTAAAATTTTTACTTTTTGAAATAAAAGATGATTTTGATAATTCTCGAAAAGTTATTTTCTGAAACAAATATGCTTCGAAAATTCGAAAGAGAAATTTTGCAAACTCATTTTTGCAAAGCTCCAAGAGAAATATGTTGGTAAAAAATGAATATCAGACCTTATTGATATTCAATAAAAATATTTTTCAGTATTATTGTTGTTTCCCTTATTATTAATACTCCAGAGGATATAAAAAAATGTTATTTAAGTGAGTCATATACGAGATAAGTTTAATTCATAATTTTTAAGATCAAATATTTATCAAGCGTTTCTTATTGGCAATTGTTTTAACTCATTCAAACATTTCACATGTCCCAAAAAAATTAATATTCTCATATATATCAAAACGTCAAATATTGACTTTCTCAAAATTGAAGTGATCAAATGTTCTCCCTTAAGATGAACTTGAAATATCAAAGTGTTGTCCGATGTCTTGATTAGAATATTGATTGAGTAATTAATTAATTAAATGTGTAACTTGAAAGACCTTATCAAGCACAAACTCACAAAGTTGGGGGGCAAGTGAGAGAAATTAACAATCAAATATCTGAATAATGATTAAATGCTGTTTAATGTTTTCTTTCTAAATTTGTTCAATCTCTACAAATATTTTTTTATCTTGTAAGCCTCATCAATGAACCAAGTCAAAAAGAATAAATTTAATAAATATTTATTTTATACATCTCATCATTATCACACTTTTTTTATCAATCAAATAATGTCATATATTATTACACAATGAAAAGTTGTATATTTATGCATAATCAAATTTAGTAAGTACATGTATAAAGTGGAGATCTCTTTCTACAAATATTTTACCGGTGCTGAACAAGTGTATGTCGAAATCAAGAGAAGACAATAAGAAAAAACATGTAATGATTCATCGTTGTCTTCACTTGTCAGTATTCTTCTCCTTCACTTCCCTCTTCACCCTGCCCATATTCAGCACCTACTTCCTCATAATCTTTCTCAAGTGCAGCTAAATCCTCACGGGCTTCAGAAAATTCACCTTCCTCCATGCCTTCACCAACATACCAATGAACAAAGGCTCTTTTCGCGTACATTAGATCAAATTTGTGGTCGATTCTGGAGAAAACCTCAGCAACACTAGTGGAATTGGAAATCATACACACTGCCCTCTGTACTTTGGCCAAATCACCTCCGGGAACAACGGTTGGAGTCTGGTAGTTGATACCACACTTAAAGCCTGTTGGACACCAATCAACAAATTGAATGCTACGCTTGGTTTTAATAATGGATACAGCAGCATTCACGTCTTTGGGAACCACATCCCCTCGATACATTAGGCAGCACGCCATGTACTTGCCATGACAAGGATCACACTTGGCCATCATAGAAGCTGATTC
Organism: Solanum ossicruentum; assembly: GCA_025774065.1. NCBI lineage: Eukaryota > Viridiplantae > Streptophyta > Magnoliopsida > Solanales > Solanaceae > Solanum > Solanum ossicruentum. The sequence continues at coordinate 26,330,454 of JAOTQR010000045.1, read as the reverse complement.
AAAAGCAGTTGTGGTGATTTCTGCTACGGAATGTTGTTCGTGGTGAGCTTTCTCAGCAGATATAACTGGAGCATAAGATGAAAGCATGAAGTGGATCCTTGGGTATGGGACTAGGTTAGTCTGGAATTCATTCACATCAACATTCAAAGCTCCATCAAACCTCAGAGAAGCAGTGAGAGATGAGATCACCTGATTAGAAGTCAGCAAACTCATTACGTTGAGAAGATAAACAAAATCATACAAGGGTGAAACAGTTCAACTAGCAATGTATTGTCCGCTCTGGCCCAAATAGTAAGGCCCCAAAAATTGGACAATACTTTGATACTTAGGCTTGAGTTGTTACAAAATGACTGAGTTGTAAATGTGCCAGTACCTGTGACACCAATCGGTTCAAGTTGGTGTAGGTGGGGCGTTCAATGTCAAGGGAGCGACGACAAATATCATAAATGGCTTCATTATCAAGCAAGACAGCAACATCTGTGTGTTCCAATAGAGAGTGAGTTGACAGAACACTATTATATGGCTCCACAACAGAGGTTGAAACCTGAGGAGAGGGATACACAGTAAACCCAAGCTTGGATTTTTTTCCATAGTCCACTGACAAACGTTCTAATAGAAGTGAACCTAAACCAGAACCAGTGCCTCCACCAACGGCATTAAAGACCAGAAAACCCTGCAGACCAGTGCAGTTGTCTGCGAGCTTTCTAATCCGATCCAAGCAAAGATCAACTATCTCCCTTCCAACTGGTAAATAGATTTTTAAAAAATGAGACTTTTCGAGAGTTACATCACAAGCTCAAAATAAGGGAAGAATTGAATAATGTGCAGAATGTGTACTTGTATAGTGGCCTCGTGCGAAGTTGTTTGCTGCATCTTCTTTACCACTGATCAATTGTTCAGGGTGAAATAACTGGCGATATGGTCCAGCTCTCACTTCATCAATGACAGTGGGCTCGAGATCAACAAAAACAGCACGAGGAACATGCTTCCCTGACCCTGTTTCGCTGAAAAATGTATTGAAGGCATCATCACCTCCCCCAATCGTCTTGTCACTTGGCATCTGGCCGTCCGGCTATCAAACATACAAATAATTCAGGTTATATTATGGAGTGAGGAAAGATCAGCTGATAAGTTTTAGGTGACATGAGTCATGACAATGTAAATGGACTAGTTACAACTTTTGCTTGCTGTATGATTCATCCTATTCTTTTTTTCATGTTATAGTGCTTCAGACATGATGTATTTGCTACATTTTTTGTTTATTAAAGTATGTTCTTGTGGAAAACAGGTCGCTGCAGAGAAGCCAACATCTGAAGCTAAAGCTGAATCCTTCAAGTATGCTCTTTTGTTCATGATTCAAGAAGATGCTATTGTCATTGTGCTCAGGTCAAATTCAAAAACTTAGATTCCTTAATTTTCTGGGGATGACAATGTATGACTCGATATTCCATAATTCATATATACTCAGGAAACAAATAAATCTTGCATCCAGATTCAGTGGTTCAAAATCAATATTCATTAGAAAAACAAAATTATCTGATTTTACCTTTACCATTTTGGAATTTGTTAACGGAATGTATTGCATAGTTGTTTTTTTTTTTTGTGGAAAACTTTACCAAATGAAAGATGTACATATAAATATCATACCTGAATGCCATGTTCGAGGCAATAAAGTTCCCAGCAAGCATTGCCGACCTGAATACCGGCCTGACCAATGTGAACGGATATGCACTCCCTCATCTTTCTCTTTTTTGTGTGTTTTAATGATAAATTTTATGTAGAATGAGCAAGCACTTGAATCAACGAAGGTCTTTATGAAAGATTTCTCACGATCTCCCGAATTTGAATGCACATTCTGCTCTGCTCTTGTCCTCCTCCTCTGATTTCACGGGGACATCATAAACAAATGGAGGGACATTGTCTTATGCTAATGGACATACACCATTGGTTTTTCTTTTTTCCTTCAATTTTTTTTACCTTTTTTAGTGAGGAAATATTTCTGCTTATTTTGAAACTAATTAGTTTTATTTATTTCCATTAACAGATATTTCTTTATTTAAAATATCTTAAAATCTTCTGCACGTTGAAAAAATAGATCAAAAAGAAGGAATAATTTAGCAAAGATTAATTCATGGAAACAGAATTCATATATTGCCACAAAAACTCAATGTTTACACCATGAGTTTTACAGGGTCAGCAAGCTTGTAGTTAAGCTACTATGTGTAGTTATGGGAGTCTCTAACAAGGCACTCGTTAACCAGAGAAAACAAACTAAATCGGCCTACTTGCCGGATGAAACTTAACAAAGCCCCATCAGCAGGGCCAGAACAGACACCTAATTTCACACATTCTTTTATAGTTTAGACTAGCTAGTATCAAATTACTTTAGCAGGACATGTTGAAACTGTGAAAAGTTAATGGATTGGTTTAGCACGAGCGGAGGGAATATTCTTCAGCAATTCAACAACTCTTCTCATGGAGGGCCTATTAATGGGCAATGCTGAAGTGCAAAGCAAAGCCACATCGAAAACACTTTTAATCTCCGTGTAATCAGTTGGAGATGAATTCATTCTCTGGTCTACTATCTGGTTCAAATCAAGAGTACCACTTGAGCATGTAACAATATGGCCAATACCTTCTTTCTTAGGTGATGCTGAAATCTCCAATACCCACTTGACAATATCCTTGTTCTCTCCAAAAGAGGAGTCATTAGGCCTTTTACCAGTTATTAGTTCCAACAGTACCACACCAAAGCTATAAACATCACTCTTCTCATTGATCTTCAGAGTGTATGCATATTCTGCAATTGAAACAAAGGAATCAAGATTAAGTTTAAACATGCAGCTGAAAATCATGGATAACACACTTGATATCCCCTGAGATATTTAGCAAACTTTAGCATCTTCCTAATTGTTAAATAGACAAGATCAAATTAACGAACTGTGCAAGCAGAATGTTTCTTTTTGGACAAGTACTAAAAGGCCATCAATTTTTACATCAAGGATTGTTGGTTTCTGCATTCTTCTTACTTTTGCAAAGGAAGGGCAGTCACAGACCAGATAGTATCTCAGCTTTACGAAAAAGATGAAATTGTATGTCCAATCAAAGAGGACTTCATGGGAATAAATAGAATTTAAGATATTGAAAAATTTTAGATAAATAAGCAACAATACTTGGGCACATGTCTCTTTCAGATCAAATTCTGAATATGTTTACAAATGCTAGCTGACAGGACCTACATCTATTTTTTATCCTTTCGATCTTGACTGTGTTGACAAACATTAGGTGACAAAATCATTCAATAATTTGATGTGATCTCAGAATTAAATATTACTACTGATATAGAATAAATGCTAATGCAAACTTCAGAAAACAGAGTGCCCAACTACGCTTTGATTTTATTTTGACAAATCCCAAATGAAATTGAAAAAAAAATATTACAGGTAGTTACTACTAAATATTCATGCAAATTTCAAAAACATGTGCCATATCATTCTTTGATTTAACTTTGAAAATGCCCTTGTTAAACTTATAATGAAGCAGAACCAAGCAATAAAAAAATGCAGACTTCAGAAACAGTGTCCAGTTAGAGGAATAAGACTAGACGATACCATTAAATGGAGATTATTAAGGTTTCCAATCTATCTTATAAGTTTAAAACATCTATCCTAAAATCTGCTCTGGTTTCATTGAGAAAAATCTAAAATCAAAAAGTAAGAAGAATGCATAAACCAACATCTTTACAACAAGTTAAAAAAACAATTAGGCCTCGATCCCAAACAAGTAGACATTAGTTTTATGACTTCATGTTATCCATACCACTTCATTTATGGCTGTCTGAATTCAATACTTATTAAAATAGTGTCCTTAGAACTAGATGCTCTCAACATTTTTTATTGGCAAATTAATTTCTAACAAGCATAGAAAATTTCAAACAGTCATTGGACCTAAAATTAAGGTGAAAAACAATAAGGAAATTAGTCTTACCAGGTGCAATGTAGCCGTAGGAACCAGCAACATGGGACATGGCTTGCTCACTCTCCTCAGCATCCCGTTGCATTGCCTTAGCTAGCCCAAAATCAGCCACTTTTGGCTGGAAATCCTCGTCCAACAAAATGTTATTAGACTTAACATCTCTATGCACTATTGCAGGCACAGTATCATGGTGCAAATAGGCCAATCCTTGAGCTGCTCCAACTGCTATGGCAAATCTCCTCGGCCAATCCAACAACAAGCCACCTTTTTCCCCATGTAATACATCTCCTAAGCTTCCATTCTCCATGTATTCATAGACCAATATCCTAAAGTCATCACCAATGCCAGTGTACAATAATTTCACTATGTTTCCATGCCGTACTCTCCCTAATGTCTCCACCTCTGACCTGAACACCTCCTCGGATTCTCTTTCCCGTTTAGCCGCCCAAAGTTTCTTCACCGCAACCATCTGCTCATTTTTCAATTTGACCCTGTATACCTGACCCGACCCACCAGCTCCAATGAGATTGTCATCTGTCAGTGCAGCTAACACATCTCTCTCTGTGAAACCAACGCGTTGGAATGCAGTAATTCTCCACACACTTTTCCGCTTGCTTCGGATTGGTAACAGCTTTCTGGCCTTGAGTAAGACATAAACAAGTGATCCAACAAGTATGAAGGCAAGAGCTGATAAAATACACACCAAGTACCAGCTTACACTTTTCGGTCTTGGACATTGGGGCAGAGGCTTAAGATCCGGACTACAAAGATCCGGATTGCCCTGTAAACCGTCGACATAAAAATCATTATCAAATCCAAGTGGCACTTTCCCTTCCAGCCTGTTATTTGATACATTAAATTTGTTGAGCTTGAGCCTGCTCAGCTCTGACGGAATTTTGCCAGAAAGCAAGTTTGCGGCCAGGTCTAAGTAGGTTAGGACCGGTAACATCCCAAGCTCACCAGGAATTTCACCTGTCAATTGATTGTTAGCTAAATTCAATTCAGTCAAGTCATTCCAAGAACTAACTGATCGGGGAATTTGACCCTTGATCCTATTTTCTGAAATATCAAGCTTCTGTAATGCTTTCAACCTTGTGATACACGAAGGCAGCTCCCCTGAAAATTGATTCTTGCTCATGTCCATGATCACAACCTCTTCCAAATTGCATATTTCTGCTGGCAATTCCCCAGAGAATTTGTTGCCAGAAATGAGAATTTGTGATAGGCCTCGAGCATTGGCGATTGAAGCTGGAATTGAACCTTGAAAACTATTGTTTCGCAGTTCAAAAAATGTGTATCCAGAAAATCCCCAGAAACCACTTGGTAATTCACCAGAGAATTGGTTGTTAAAGATACGCACATATGTTAGTGAATAACACTCCCCATAGGATTCTGGAATTGGCCCATTGAACTTATTATCGAACAGGATCAAAATCCTAAGTTTCTTTCTAGAACATAGGTTAGGCGGTAAAGAACCGTCTAGATTGTTGCCGGAGACATCAAACTCGTCTAAATCTGAACTTAAACCAAAATTTTGAGGTAAAGTACCTGAAAATCTGTTGTTAAAAAGCTTTAACTGGCTAAGTTTTGGATTAAGAGCTAAATTTTCTGAAATTTCGCCTTCTAAATTGTTATCATTGAGGTTTAGAGACTCCAACGGCAAACGGGCAAGGCTTTCAGGTATTTTCCCAGTGAGATTGTTCTCCGAAGCGTCAAACCTGAAAAGAGAATCAAGACCGGAAAACATGTCCGGCAATTCACCTGAAAAATGGTTTGCAAAGAGCTCTAATTGTTGAATGGTTTTGAGTTCTCCGAAGCTTTCTGGAATTTTTCCAGAGAGATTGTTGTTTGCCACATCAAAATTCTGAATAGACTTCAGGTCTTTGATGGAATCTGGAATATTTCCAATAAGATTCGAATACCTGGCATAGAAATTTCGAAGCTTACTGAGTCGGCCGATTGAAGAAGGCAATGGACTTGGCTTAAACGGATTTGCAGCTATTTCCAATAGCATCAACTCGGTAAGATTCGTCAAGAACTCAGGAACTGAACCATTAAGGAGATTATTGGCTATATTCAGCAGTTCTAATTTGGGTAACCGGCCTAAGCTCACCGGAATTTCACCGGAGAAGTTGTTTGAATTAACATCAAGGATGGTCAAGTTATCAAACTTGGTAATAAACTCCGGCAGGGGGCCAACAAAGAAATTCAAAGAAATATTCAGAAAGTGTAGGTGTGAACAGAGGGACCAGGAGTCGGAGGAAATGGACTCACCAAAACTGTTATCACCCAGATTGAGTTTCTCCAAAGTCGAAATCCGGCAGAAATCAGCCGGAAAACGACCGGAGATTCCAAAACTTGCGAAATCAATGGAAACAACCCGACCGGTTTTCCCATCACAGTGAATGCCGTTCCAGCTGCAAGGCGCATTTGGGGCAGACCCGTTCCAATCAGCCAACAACCCATTCGGGTCACCGAGGTTGCCGGACTTAACCCGGAGTAAAATGGCGATATCTCGGGGCGATGAACTCGCCGGAACAATGAAGAGAAAAAAACAAACGAGTATCAATAAATGGAGTTTGATGTAATCCATTGATGATTGAATGAATCTCCTCAACCCAAGTCGTTAAAAAGGCAAGAACCTGAACCAGAGTATAAATGATTAGTCACAAACATCTGGAAATGGAGGTTGAATGTTGGGGAGATAAGAGTAAGAAAGAGGTGGGGGAACTTTATGCATGGATTACAAGTGTAACGGAAGCAGTTATTAAGGAGGAGAAAGAGTAGAGAAAGTGTGAAGAGTGTTCACACACCAGAAAAAGCTAGCTTTCGCTCTAATGGCGAGAACAGGACAAAGAGTTACAGCAACTTTTGAAGAAGGTTAATGATAATGTTTTGGGCCTCACAAATATTCCATTCCCTCTCTCTCAGTCCTAATTAATTTATTCCATCTATTTTTTTAAGTAAATATTTAATTTTAGCTTTTTAGGTAATATATTTAAAATATAAGATATAATCTTTATATACATTTATTTTATTTTGTTTTATTAGATTCAAGTCAAACTAGACCAAATAAATTAAAATTTAAAAAAATTATATAAACATCACGTTACTTTATAAAAATGGAGTAATTAGTACTACTGTACTAACTCAAGAGTGTAATATAGATCACAAAAGATATACTATAAATACAACTGATGCAAAAATGTTGGATTTAACTTACTTATTTTTGGTTAATGTCATGAATTAATTTCCTTTAATAATGTATCACTCTTATTATTACTCAGTAATAATGGAAATAAAGAAATAATTATATTTTTTCCTTTTTAGTCTATCTAAACAAAAAATGCCATTTTATTATAATCAAAAAATAATTTAATTATTTTGCCTAAGATGTAACAGTTATTTGGTTGGTATAGCAAAATTTCATCTTTTATTTGTCAAAAATAAAACAAAATTCTTCTTTTATTGTGATTTACAAATACATAAATATCTAAAAATTATTCTAGACCATAACTTTTAAAAGAATTTTTTTTTAATATCATATCAAGTCAAACAATATCACATAAAATTAAATAAAGGGATTATAGGTTTTATCTTCATTCTTGGAAAGAAACTAATGAAGCAAACGAATCACAGGATATTCCTCTTATTATCTTACATTTTTTGAGAATCAATTTAATTAATTTTAAAATAAAAACTTAAATATTTGAGATCATAATTCATATAGAAATACTATAAACTTTATTTTTTTCTATAGATGAAAAAATTCATCCTAAAATATTAATTAAAATTTATATTATTTAACTCTAGAAAAAAACTATAATAACTGAAAAAGAAAAGAAAACACTTCAAAATTTGACTATTTCAGTTTAGAAATGGGAATGAAATTTTCTTTGCTTTGAATTTTTGAGTTTATGAAGACAGAGATAAAAACTCCTTCAACATTAGTTACTTATGAATCTAACTACACAAATTTTAACAAAAACATTCTAAAATAACTGTCACACTGCTTAAATTTTAGGCTAAGATACATTTATATGGGGGAAAAGCACTACAAAATGATGCTCCATGCAAGGTTTATTATTCCATTTGGACTAGAAATTTTTGTTATTAACTTATTATTACTATCATATTATGTCTATATAAATAATATGCTAATATTCTTTTTTCTTTTTAGCCTAGATAATTATTTATATAGAATAATTTTAAATCAAGAGTGTAATATAAATATAAAGAAATTCTAATTCAAAATGAATTTTAAAACTAAATAAATAAAAGATAAAGTAATAAATCAAGAAAAATAGTGATTTTTTTTTTAATCTAAAGTTTTATGGCCCATCAAACTTGTTTTATAAATACAGGGACATGCATCAATTAATGAAGAAATTAGCTAATACTAGCATTAGTCATAATGACACCTTCATTGTAGTGCTCTCTATCTCTCTTTTAAGTAGGCAAAAATCTTTAAGAAAGTAAATGTCTTTTAAAGTCTAAAAAGACATTCAAAATTATTTTGGTTCAATTTTAAAGTCTAAAAAAACATTTAAAATAGATCGGAAGGGCATTTTATTGGGATTCAAATTTCTTGAAATAATCTGTTATTTTAGAAATTGGGATTCAAATTTTTTGAATTAATCTGTTATTTTAGAAATGAAAAACGAAGATTCCTTAATTCCCTTTTTTTTACTCATCTATTTTATTTTCCAATATTATCGTAAAAACAGAATTCATAAAATTTATATGTTTCATTCTAAAAAAACAAACGGGAACAAATCGTTGTTTCCTAGAATAGAAAACTTGTGTGTTTCATGCCGGCGTGGAATCATAAACTATGAATCCAACAAGAAGGACATTACAATTGATCCATTACAAAAGAATTTTGTTTAGACTAATATAGTACTACTAAGTTTATTCCAAATTTGTACACTTCGATAGATTTAGGAATTTAACTATTCGCTTCCTAAAACTAGCCAATTGATAAATGATTAGTGAGCTCATTCTTTTTTCTAGATTGCACCAAGTAACTTGAGCAAAAAAGAATAATAATTCTCACTCCGTCTTAATAATTGCAATAACAATAATTTGGCATTGACATGACGCTGATGTCATTCTTGCGCCATATCCACAAAGACTACTGGATAAGATTTGAATGATTAGTGGTCAAAGTTGTAAAAAATACTCCCGTTCCCATTTGATGCGGTTCTAGCACGATATTTAAGAAAAAAAAATAAGACTTTTAAAACTTATGACCTAAAATTCTTTTGAAAATTTTGTGTGGTTGAGATTCATTTCATTAAAGATAAAAGGGGAATTTTAAAGCCAAATTAATTTCAATTAGAGTAAGATAATATTCTTTTTGAGATAAACTAAAAAGGAAAGGTTATCACATAAAATGGGAGGGAGTACTTCATTTTGTTGTGAAATTTTAATTTGATACACTTGTTATTTCGACAATTGTTATTTACTACTAATTTGGTATAACAATTAAGAAGATAATTTTGTCATATTACTTTGTAATATAATAAATATAGTATCGTAAAAATATAACAAGAAAATAATCATAACTAATGATAAGTGTAAATTAGGAACTAAGTATAAAATTATCTTTTGATTTCATAAAGTGAACAAGTATTGTTTGACATTTATTTTTAATATAGTGATACGTAAAAACGGACAGAAGAAGTAAAAAAAAATAATTATTGATATATTAAGTTTATCATTTTATTTCAATTAATTGATAGTATCTCACATATATTTACTTATCATATTTCTCAAACATTATATTTTTCAAAATAAACTCAACAATAATAAATTGAGGATATAATAGAAAAAATTATTCTAATTTGATTTTGCCAAAAATAATAAATAAAAAATTTAAATTAAAAAATTTTAACAACTAAAAATCGACAGAGAAAATAATAAAACTTTTGCTGGATAGAATTTGAAAAAAGATTGAACCGCAGGAGTCAAAATAATGCAAATTTAGTTGAAATCAATGTAACAACAAAGCAATGTGGGATTTCTCATTCCTATTTAGAGACTTGAACAAATAATATTTATTGTAGCCTTACTAGTTTTCACGCTCATTAAAAAAAGTATTTTTATTTTTAAATATTAATTTTTACAATAAAATAAAATATAAAAAAATTGACCTTTTCACGTATTTTAACTTTAAAAATTGAACTTCCGAGGTTGATTTAAAACTTATCTTCGAATGTCGATTTTTTCCGACTTCTTTTGGAGGTCGGTTTAAGACCTTTTTAAATAGTAATAACAAATTAACAATCATATATATTTTTTTTGTTTGTTTTTGCTTTTGCAGGTTTGAATAGTAATCACTCAAATCTTAATATTGAGTACGCTTATTTTGTTAATGTCATAATCTCTTAATGAATTTAAATAGATTTGAACTATTAAAATATGTAATAAAAGTCTTAAATATCATTAAAATATAATTTATTATCAAAGATTTTAAAATATGATAGTTCACTAATTTTATTAGTTCAGTGCTATCATCATCGCTTATCATTATCAACTATTACTTCCACTATCAGAATCCTCAACCATAGTTATCATTAATGCTAATCACTACAATAATCAGTCACCATTAGCCATCATTTTAATCGTTACAACAAGTCTATCAATCACCATCATCAATTAACACCATATATATAGCTAATCAATATTATCTTTTATTATTATCTTTATCATTAATTATCATTATATACCATCCATCACAATCATCAATCGTGTCCACCAATTATTATCATCAACACACAACTAACAGCTAGCTGGCTAGCTAGCCAGCCAATAGTTATTAACATAAGCTAAATATAATGTATAATCAATACAATTTCATTAAGTTCAAATGAACTTTAAAAGAATATTTGAAATCTATAATCTCATTTACCAAATATAATGTAATTGCAGATAAAGGACATGAGCTGTCAATGGATATTTATATTAGCGACTCATATCATGCAGTTGAATTCTTACGCATAAGCTTTGGTATTTAAAAAAGCATACGCCCAGGTGCAAGGAACGTGATGCTAACTTATAAGTCTCGTGCTACTCCTTAGTACTCAAATGTTATAAAAGTGATACCGTCTGCTTTGAAGTTAATTGGGCAAACATAATAATTGACGAAAAGCAAATGTTCTTTCCAATTATAGGATTTTCCACTCCATCACCCGCATGATTGTCACTAATAGAGTTTAAAATTTGAAAAAAATAGTTATACAAATTAGTTAAAGAAGGTATGATATCTACTATATATATCTTAAAATTTATTTTAATTATATATAAATAGTATAATTTTTCATTAAAAAGGATTCAAATGAACACTCAACAAAAGGATAGCTCCACTCTTATCCATCACTATAACAAATATATCCTAATTTTCGCTAAGAGATTTTTTTTTTTTAAAGAAAATGAGTCTTTTCAACGTTTTAAAAATACAAATTCCAACTACTTGTATTTTTTAAAATTATAATTAAAATAGAGATAGAAGGAAAATTCTTCTTGAGAGACCTTAACTAAGATTAAATAAAGCTAAATCCTGATTATTATTTTTTTTCTAGTTGTAATAACTTATTTTATCATATTATTGATCTCAGTTTAGTTAGTATAGAATAATAAGAAACCACGTATACCAAAGAATTTCGAACTACTGTACTAAATAATTGAACAGTGACAAGAATGTATAGAAAACATTATCCAGAAACCAAGTCTTAAAAGTTGTGTGAAATACTTTTTTCTTTAGTTGTTGCGACAAATACTAGTATTATTGTACAAAGAGAAATTAAGGGGTTTTGAAAGTGACAAAATTAAACAACTCAACGTCGCCGTGACGAGTAAGTTGCTTATTACAAATCTTTAATATAATGTTATATACGCTTTTATTTATGGTTTAGCATAGACCTTAGGGGTCGTTTGATGTAAGGGATAAATAAAAATAATTTTGGGATAAAATTTTATTCCACCTTAAATATCTGTTTTGACTTAGAAGGGATAACTTAACCCAGGACTAATAAATAGTCCCAGGATAAGTTATCCCTTCTAAGGGATGGTATAATAATCACATGACAAATTATCATGAGATAAATTTGTAAAATGACAAATGTATCCTTCCCTTTATCACTTTTTATATCTTATTTTGTATATATATTTACATTATTTTTTTACAATATATAATAGTATTCAAAACCTTCACTCCTTATTTTTATAATACTTCTTCATAATTTTCTATTAAAAAATAACAGTATAT
>JAOTQR010000045.1:26300488-26316055 GCA_025774065.1 Solanum ossicruentum | reverse complement strand
TATTATAATTTTTATTGATTAATTATTATATTTTTTATATTTTGATTTTTCATAAATTATTTTTTACTTTAACAAACTTAAAAATGCAAGTTCTATTTGTAAATTAATTTTTTAAAAAAGTTTTATTTAAATGCATACCTAAAAATATTTAAGCTAAATAAGATGAGAGATTTATTTTAAAAACAAATATTGAATAACTAAAGCTAAGAAAGAAAATACAATAAAAACTAATAAAGTGAAGGGTATTTTTGTAAACAATCATAATATTCTTAAAATTTATCCAACACACCAAATACTCAATAAGAAATAACTTCAACATAACTTATCTCATTATTACTAATCTCAACATAATTTGTTCTATTATAATTTATCCCATCATCACTCATATTCAAACCAAACGACCCCTTGGTGTTTAGAAAATCAAAGCGTGAGAATTGGAGTTCTAATTTTCCCTACATTCAGTGAATGAAATTGCCACTTTTTGCCATTACACGTCCCTTTAGAAAAAAAACATTAATAAAATATTTTGATTAAATGATTTATAAATATTTGTTTATTTCATTGCATTTATTTTTTCATTTTTTTAGTTATTGTAAAATTAGGTTTTGGGTCTGACACCCCAAAAGCTAGCTCAAAGGGAGGATGATTGCCTAAATCTTATAAAGAGTACACCCATATTAGTTGAACTTTTTTCTCTTTCTTCGACAGTAAAATGGCACAAGTAATTAATTAACTATATCTTAATTTACTAACTAAATTTTATTTTAAATATATTATGTTTAATAAGTAGACTGAAAGTTGGAGTTAGTATAGGTGGGTGAAGGTGTTCATCTGTACTCCATCTTATGCTCTTTTTTATTCGTTTGCATGTGTCAACAATCGCTATTTGCTAAATTTTATTTTGAAGAGATCCCGTTACTCTTATTTAGTTGAAAGCATGAATAGTGATGGAGTCAAGATTTTTACTAAAGAGTGTCAAAATTTCTTTCAGTTAAAAAATTTCTTAGAATCACATAATTTCATTTTGTTGTTTTGGGGTTGAAGTTTTTGAGGTAAACTCTTTTTTTATATATATATTCTTATCGTTCATTTTCTTCAATTTTATACCCTAATGGCATACTAGAGAAGGTTAACATAAAGAGGTATACTCTAATGGCAAATCGAACAAAGCGCTCGTTCGTTCTGATTTTGTACTCATCTGTATTTTGCATTCAAATATAAGTACCAAAAACATTAAATATATAAATGTATTTAATTGTATTTGTATTCAAATGTGAATACCAAATACATCATAAACGAAGACTAGTTTATACTTATAAAAATTGTATTCATCTATTATATGTATTCAAATGTAAGTTTTAAATATTCTATAAATGAAGTCAATTTAATTTTTATGTTATTGTATTTATGTGTAATTGTATTTATCTATATGTATATCCAAATGTAAGTTTTAAATATTATATAAAATGCAAAAAAAAAAAATCAAAATACATAACAACACTGAAAATTGTATATTAATAAAAAATTTAGGTAATACAATATAATGTAGTTGCATAGATCGCGTCTGAAAAATTGACTTTGATGGAAAAAGATAAGAGTAAACTTATTAATTTTTATTTCTTTTTTTTGATCTTCGAAATTTGAATAGATTATTAGATGTGTGATTGATTTTATATCTGAATATGAATTATGCAAAGGGTGCAAAAAATGATGTTTCATATTCAATTAGGAATTAAAAGTGATAATTTTCTCTTATTTTTTTAAATATGAATAATAAAAATAAACGTCTATTTTTAATATATTTGAAAAGTAAAAGTAGATGGAGGGAGAGAGCAACTTACATGATATATGATCAATTCCCATAGTCATATTTCAAAGTTTCAACAGTCATAAAAAAGGAAAGAATGAATTGGTAGCTCAAAGGGGAAGTATTAATTAGAATTAAGTAGTTGAACTAACAACGACCCCTTATTAGGGGGCTGCTAATCTAGCCATCTAATTTTCTTGCACAGAAGTCAATGATCATCTAATATACTATATGCTTTAGTCATATGCTATATTATATTATATTATATTGAATGAGTAATTCTAGTGAACTTACAATAATCTAAACAAAATCAACCATTACAAAAATATTATTTCAGTAATTCAGTCATTCTTTTTGTATTGTTTAAGAGCCCCTGGCTATGGATATAGTAAGCTCTCAAGTCACCTACCTACTGGTCCCTTTTTTGCCCTTTCAACGTGGTCCTTTAAATGTATAGTGGTGATGATTTTCTTACCAGAGAAAAGCAAGCTAAGGCTGAAAAAGTTTTAGGAGAAGAGTTTTCAAGGTATTTCCACTTTCTCTGGTTTAGTTGAGTCTCAATTAGTAGGACGATGAAGATTTGAAATCTTTGTATAATTTTGAATAATTTTTTCTCGTGTTATTCTTAACGCAATCTATTTAACATACTATTAAAGTCAGATCCATCTCAATTTATGAATTATCGATATTGGCACGCACTCCCATATTGAATTATCCGTGCTTCAAATGTCAGCTAAAGCGAAAGAAGAAGAAAAGAAGTTTCTACGTTTTATGTGTCCTATTTTCCAAGCGTATTATAAACTATAAAGCGAATCAAATCTTTGCAAAATTTTCAATTTTTTTAAGTGAAGTGTAACAAAAGGTGAATGTGCTTTTGATGAGCCATTCGCAATATGCCGAAGTGACTTGCTTAAAGTACTTTAAAGCAAAGTCTAATTAGTTGCGACTTTTATGAAAAAAAAAATCCGAATGGAGAATGATTTGGGCCCAATGATTATTTCATCATTTTACTTTGCATGACCAAGAGTCATTTAAGTCAAATAACTTTTATAGAAAAATTAATTAAATAGATACATCAGACATGATCCAATATTATCCTATTCTTTATAGTGTTTTTTTAATATCACATCAGCTGTTAATATGTTGACTTATAGTGAGCTTCCTCCTTTTACTCCTCTCTTGGAGTTTAGTATCTGTGGCCTACTAGTCCAGGGTGTTTCTTTTTTTTGTTTCCCAATGTATCCCTCCGACAGTTATGAGACTGATCCTCCCTTCCATGATCTGCCATGATGGCAATGTTGGTGTTAGTCTGAGAATTTTGGACAAAATTGAAGAAATATTTCTCGTTTGGATGTGATGAACTATGCCACTACAACATTGGAGTCCTTTTCTTTTCTCTCTCTATCTCTCTCTTTTTTTTTTGGAAAAAAGAAAAACAAGATCTCAGGTTTACAGGTATTCCAGAATTGACTAGTACGTAACTCATTGACACAATATAGTACAATTTGATCTTGTAAGAGTAAACGTTCCAGTGTCAAGAAACTTTTGTTTTTCTACTTCCAAAAATATATTTAAAACAAAAAAAAACTGTTATTGGTATAAAAGCCCAAGCCCAATAATAAGCAAAATATGTCTACTTTATTGTCCAATATTCCAACTTGGGACCCAAACGGCAAAGCCAATGATAAAGAAGACTGGATAACCTTACAGGCAGGTCCTGGAAAACATTTCTGATTGAACAGTCTCATTTGCAGGCATAAGTTTGATTGTTAAAGGTAAAAATTAAAGATCTACAAATCATGTAATAAATGTTGGGTGACTAATTATTTCAGAAAATTAGCAGCATTCAATAGAAGCTCGAAAATTATAGACTGAATTCTTTTCCATCTCCAAGAATCTAATTGAGGTAGCGTAAGAGGACAACGGGTGTAAGTTTGAAACCAAAACTACTTTAACTATATATAGCTATGTCAAGTCAATATTCACTGTTCATATTCCAGACCCCACTTGTGGATTTCACTGGATATATTGTTGTTGTTGTATTCACTGTTTATATAGCTTCAGTTCGTAAATGTTTTTGAAGGACGCAATGCATCTCCGATGCATTGTCATTCTAAATATAAACATGTTTTAACTATTCTATATATGAAAACCCTGGTAAGTACTTGGCTTATACTTTCAGCGCTTCACCAAACTCAGCAACCTAAACAATCAGCATATTTAAAACCATTCTTTAATTGCTTTTGGTAAAGAGGAATAATCTTTTTAAAATCCTTCTACAGAAACTAATCGAAGTCCAATTACATAGTACCATCATAATTATTCTAATCATATCAGCAGCTAATGTTGACTTGACGCTCACCTTCTATCTGTTTGTAAGAGTTTGGCGCCTTTATATATTACAAAATAAAATACGGCATTGATATGATACCAAAATTCACTTTATTTATCCACTTGGAATGATTTCCTTTTTCGATTGAAAATACAAAATTTTTGGGAAAATTCTTGGTTGAGTGGGAGCTATAGCACTAATTAGATTTATTTTAAGAAAATTAAATTTGGAACTTGTTCATAGCTAGAGTTGTTTAAAGGAAAAAAAAAGAAAAGAAAAGAAAAGATGGAACAAGAAAACACAAATAGAACTAAAATGAAACTTCCGTCTATTGAAATGGCCACCCAAATTGCTGCTCAGGCCCAATCAAAATTTGGTAGGATGCATGATCGTTTGGCTAAAATAATTATAAAAAAATAATCATGTATTGTATGGATATGTATAGTTATATTTTACGTATAGTTAAACTATATTTAGTTTTTGAGTGTATCATAATGTGTATTTATGTGTAGCGCTAAGTAATCTATATTATATAGACAATGTATATTTTATATGACTTTTGCTAAGTTATATTGTATATTCATGTATATTTTTAATGATTTTAGACTATTTTTTATGTAAATAAAAAAATTATATTTATTATAAATAAATTAATATATTATATATATTTAAAATTAACTCAATAATTTTATTGGGTTTATCGTATCGAAGATTATGTTTGTTTTTGCTCTTTTTCGAGCTTCTTGGGGCCCAAACTCAATGAAAAATCTGACTATTGCACTTATTTGCATCTTGAGAAAATATTACAATTCGATTGATTAGTATGGGTGACGCATTATTTCTGTTTCTTCAGTAAGAATATAACAGAGACTGCCATAACATATATGACTTGAAGAAACATTTAAACTCAAGTATTAATTGTAAATTGTAATTACGAAGATAACCAATGTGCTGTTTAATTCACTATTGTGTCCAACTTGGTTTTGTCACTTTGCTAATTCATGCATACTACCATATTGTCTTCCATATTCCCTCAATCGCTGTCTGTGGTTTACTCCACGTCAAAAGACTATCTTCCAAACTAAAGAAAATGTCAAAAATATTTAATCAGCTTGGATCCTTTCAAACTATGAGTTTGACCCTTTTTTCTCTTCAATTTTTAGATAATCGAGGGAGCAAAGGAAACATAAACTACTTTAAGAAAACATCCTCCATTTTCTTTGGGTACCTACTAAAACATCACCAAACACGCCACTTCTATCTAGACAACTAGATCGATTAAGAGGTACTCATGTTTCTGTTTTGTTACAAATCATTAATCCGACAGTCATACCTAAGCCAATAGCCATTAAAACATTCTTTAATTTCGATATACATAATTATGATAAGATATTTAGTCCAGTTATCAAGACATCGCCTATCACTGACTTTTTTTAATAAATGCACTTGTGCATACATTGACTAATCATAACACAGTGTCCGGCACTAGATAAACCTTCTTAAGGTTAATTCGATCATCAAACATAAATTATAGTCGAACAAAATCAAGAATTAAGTTGAAGATTGAATGGAACTAAATATTGAACTCTTCTAAGTCTTAGGATTTGAAGAAACCTGTTGGATGTCTAACAGACAGAGAAATAAAAACTAAATGGCGATCTTCTATTCTAATCTTTGACCTCCAATTTGTGGATATGCTAAGATTCACATGATTTTGGGATTCAGTAAAATATAATATCGGACATAGTATCCAATATTTACGATAAGACATACAAGTTATCCAAATAAAGAATCAGCTAGCACTATCTTAAATTACAGTTTACAAGGATTCAAATCACCCGTACTTTTGTACAATACATCTCATAATACTTACATGTTAATTATTAAGATGGATTGAACAAAAATACGGGTTGTAACAAATTTATTTTTTTTTTAAATTAATTCAGGAAGGAGGCTGGAAATAATCTGTACCATCATCACTGGATAGTTGCAGTCTAGAGAGTACTGATGCAGCTTATTATTCAATGGGATTATTTTTAAGACAAAACAAGATACATTTTGTATATGTGTAACCACTAAACTTTTAAATAGCTGAATTCATGATTTTAAAAGTGTAGTATGTTAACGATAAGAACGTTAAAGGTTGAACCGTTGGATCGATGTAGGAAAAAAAAACATCATAAGACGCCTCTGTTGCAAACTTGCAATCATAAGAAAAGGTTAATACAACCAAAACCAACATTCAAAAACATAAGACGTGAAGGTTACGTTCTGGACGCATCCAAGCTATGTTGCAAGCAGGTGTGTTTCGAATTCGTCAAAAGTAGACATAGATACATATTGAAAATGAAGAGTCATTTTGCACATATTAAACAATTAAAAAACAGTGCTCCTTTGTTCATTCTTAAAACAAATATTATGAGGTCTAACAAAAGATGAAAGAGAAGGAACTAAGACTACATGAAAATAAAGAAACAAGAAATTAATAGAGTAACGAAAAACAGAAAAGAGTATATATATATATTGCCTGGCTCCATCTGTGTGCCTCGATCTTTCCAAGCTTAAAACGTAAATTAAGATAAAAGTGAAGGTTAATAAGTTCTCCAGTCTCATTGATAGCCTTGTACAAGGTTACCCCTTCTCCTTGAGACGATTTATTGCTAAAAACATCATCTTCATACACAGTACCTACAAAATTTCTTCCTTCTGAATGGAAGAAATTAAAGAGAAAGAAAAGGTCGAGTACCAATATATAAGGACCGCCCTAGTCATAAAGAAGGATCAACTTTTGTATGGTTATGTAGTATCAAACAATTCATCGAGAGAAATATTATATCTGTTTAAAAAAAACGGACCTACTTTCTTTTTTAATTTGTTTAAAAAAGAATAATATTTTTTCTTTTTGGTAATATTTTAGTTTCAACTTTCCATATATTTAAGATCACAAGATTAAAAGATATTTTTTTTGGTAATATTTTAATTTCAACTTTTCACATAGTATATTTAAAATTATAAGATTAAATGATATTTTTGGTACATTTGACATAAGTTTAATTTAGGATTACAAGATTAAATTTTTTTTATTCTCTTAAATTCCGTACCAAATCAAACTAAATTTTTTTTTTAAACGGACGAAGTATTTTTTGTCTAGGTAGATTTTTTTTTTTTTGAATGGGGAAGTACTATTTATCTAGGTCACTACCTGAATAATTCAACTTAAACTCCTTTATATATATGACAAATGAAAATATTTAACATATAATATTTACTGAGTTTAATTTTTATACATAGACGATTTGTAGTTTTTTTTAACTTGACATATTATACTGCAGATACCGTCAAATATTACTACATAAATTCATAGATCGTACAAATACGATTTACACATTTTTGTTATTTCTTTTTTTTTTTTGTGTTTTCATATTCGGAGTCCGTGGAAGCTCGACTAAATTCGAATCTACACTATAAGGCTCATTTAAAGGTGATACTTTTAATAACATTTTTTTTATTCTCAGCGTTCGAATCCAAAATGTTTAACCACTACTCCTTCGTTATTTTCAACAAATATTGCTTTTTTTCTTCACGATTCTGATTTTTCCTCCGTGTCGGCCGGATTTTATTAATAATCCCACTCGCGTACTGAAAGCGAAAAAACACGCGCTCGTTTGAGCAGAAAAGGGAGAAGCGTTACAAATGAAAATGATAAACAAGTGAGAGCGAGTGGGTATAATAAGGTATTCGCTGAAGGTAATTAGTTGAGAACAAACGGAGAGCCGGTGAAAGGGGCCTTTCAACATAGGCTTTGAGGGCCCATTGAAAACTGGGCTTCTTGTATGATGGTCTAATTCAACCCATCAATCATCATAAGCCTTACTATTTGATGGCCCATTAAACCTTTGAGTTCTACATGCAACTCTCTCTCTTCACAACAAAAAAGTAACACCACCATGATTTGAACGTGGACTTTCCCCTGTACACTCCCTTACTCTTTTCTTCCTTTCTTGTCCTCTTTCTTTTGTCGTTTTACTTCGCTTCCAAGTGATAAAATTAGTTTATGTAAATATAATTTCTTTAAATTCAAATAAATTAATAATGATATAACGATATAAGTATTTTGATATTATTGAGTCGTGGTTTAAGTTTTATTTTGAATTTGTAAATTTTTATATGTTGATATTTTTTAGAACAATTTTGATCAGTGTCTAAAGTTAGAATTGATAATGCATGACTTCTGATAAAATATCTCACGTTTCATATAGTTTTCTGAATTTCAACTATAAATTGTTGCAATATATAAATATATATATATATATATATATATAATTCTTTTTGTTAAAAAAGTATTGAATACAAGTTAAATAACGATATCAAAATAAGGTCTTTGTGAATTTTTTACATCAGTCTTTAACTTATTTTGATCTACCCAATTCAATTCTTTTTGTTTGATATATTATATATAATTTTAAAATAAGGAACAAAGTTTTAGTAGGTAATCGAACAACTATAAGAAAACAAACAAAAATATTATAATTTGACAAAATTTGTCGGATAGATTGGGATTTATGGCTAACCAATTTAGACTGGTTCCATTTCGAGCGATGTAATTTTTGGACGCGTTAATAATTGATTCGTTTATTCATTTGGTCATTTCAATCCGTTTAAATCAAGTGCAAATAACGTGTTTGACACCTTTAACGTTTTCTACAGCAAATTTACATTCCATAATCGCATTGGAAACAAACAGAACGACCACTTGACCTTTGTTACAATGATATTTAACCTAATTACTAAAATAAATATTATTATCCTAATAATACAATTAAAACATGTAACCCTAATGATGTTCACGGGTCAAAATTGTTCAATAAAAATACGATGCAATAGGCTAGGAAATTTGATGATTTTAGTTTCTCGAATAATCTTAGTAGCTCAGTTATTGATTACCTAAAGTTTCACCTAATTGGTGAAGATTCGATTCTGATCCCGTCCCCATTTAGCCTACCCTTACCTCCATTTTAACTTAATATCCTCTTAAATTTCAAATTTATAGTTTTTTATTATCGACTCGTTCAATTATTTGAGCTTTATTTTATCCCCCAAATGCTGATGAAAATTACGGAAAGTTTTTCACAAATATAGTGATTGTGTAATGTGCATTGGTCATTTTATATATTATGGATATCGCTAGACTTCATTTGCATTCTTGGTTTTCATTTGATCATTCTGTCAATATCAATGGAATAAATTTTGCATCTTAGCATAGATGAGACGGCCAACTTCCTTGATAGTGAAACAGGGAGAAAACACTCTTTGTATTATATCAAATTACATTAATTTACTATAATTAAATTATAAATTAAGATATCAGTATACATAAATTAATCATGATTAAACAATAAAAAAAATATATATACATTAGACTTTGAAAGGTAGGGAGGTAATGTGCGTTAGACATCAATAATATGCAAACAATAAAAAAGACAACACCATCAAGTGCTACTTTGAAAACAAATCTCCCACAATTGGACATTCACTTTTTCTAGAAATTCACCACTATCTTCTAAAGTCACAAAACAAAAAGATGAAAAAGAAAAAGGAAAGGATATTTGTTGTTGATGTAGTTCAAGACTATAGTGTAACGCTAAAACAATATTTCACAATCTAGATAGCAAGCTATTAAACTCTACCGTAAAAAAGATTTGAGCTAAGCATTAATTTTACAGCTATGACAATTTACGTATTGACTCGCTGAAAACTTTTTGAATTTTTTTATTAATGACAAATTGAAGCAGGTTTAGAAGGTAAAACGAGATGTAGAAAAATGCTATCAAGACATCCCAAACAAGAAGTAAAATGAATACAATGGACCAGATTCACTAGGCAAAAAGGCGAATAAGAGAAAAGAGCAAGAAAAAAAGAAACCTTTATTTTACGTCAATAGATTCCTAAATAAGACAAACAAAGATATAGAGCAAGCATAGGAGTCCAAGAGCATTGAGAACCCTAGAAGAGAAGCTTTTACATCAATCATATATAGACGATCTGGCAACAAAGGTAAGGAAAGATCATTGAGCATCATCCTGGAAGAAGGAAAATCTGGAGTTAGAGTTTCTTTCTGAAGAGTCATGTTTTGTTTTGTGTATTTTATTTAGAATTATTGTTTAGGGACAATTATTGTAAGTGTAAACATGTGTTGAGATAGTTGTAACACGAAGTGAATTTTGCTTCCTGAAAAGTAGAGTAAGTGTATAGTTAATCACTGGGGAAGTGTTGAGAGAAGATGTTGAGTGATTAATGAGTTATAATTTGAACATTGCATTTAAATTTAATGAAGTTGCTGAAATCCTACACATGTCATAATTATTTTTATCTTGAACAAGAATTTTTTCCACTATAATTCTTAGTCTATTTAGTATTTTTAGCAACCTCATAAACAAGAATTTGATTTTGGTTAATGTTGTGTGACTAACAACTTTTCACATACTATTTTTATCTTTATGCCAAAATGTTTGTAGCATCTGGTCGGGAATATCATGCATCCTAATTTGATGACTACTAGGTCTTGTTGTTATAGCTTTAGTATATCCAATTATTTCATGCATTTGTATAGATTTAGTTATTGAGAAAATTTAAAAAATGAGCTAGTACTTTTACCTAATGGATTACTCAAAAAATTATTTTCTCATTTGTAAATTGACTGTTTTTACTCCTTTTTTTTTTAGTGCCATTTAGGGAAAAATAATCGTGATAGGAGATAAGAAGATGGATGGGAAAATTACTTGGGCTTGAAAATGGCAATTGATGCACTTAACCACAAAAATGGATCCAGCCTAAAAATACTCATATTCCATTCTAGGACCAAACTCTTCCAGTTGGTGGGCTTTGCTTATTCAATTCAACTACAAAGATTGTTTAAGTGGTCTAAAAAGTTAACTTCACTCGGTTTTCCATATAATTTACATAATCCAAAGTTTCGTTATCTAATTAGATTTTAGATTATTGAAGTAATAGTTAATACGCTTGTACACTTACAATTTATATCCTATACGACACATGTTGATCTTACATGAGTTGGGATTTGTATATTAAGTACATGTTGAGCCCAAGATTTTTTTATTTTTTTTTTACATATTTTTAAATTTATTATATAAAGTATACTTTACACATAGTTTATTCTGTAATGTTCAGTATATTTTGATTTACTATTATTAAAAACCTACATTGTATTCGATTATAAGTTTGTGTAGAAAGGTTTAAGAAAAAACTTTGCAATCAATTTGGTGCAATCGATTTTAAAACTTTTGACACCCTACCAAAAAATATTAGAAGCCTAGCACACAACTATGAAACCATCCAAAATCTGCAAGCAGAGTTGAGAACGATCGTGTACAATTCCATAGCCGGTAAGAATCATGGGGCTATTAAATTTATAACTGTTACCTACTATATACTGATCCATCTGATTTGTATACATTATGATAAATTTATTAACTATATATACGTATCCTGTTTGTATATTAGCAAGCAAAATATATATATGAAAATATCCATACTTTATAATAGCAAATTTCACAAATTTGGCTCTATGTAAAATATAGCACCAAATAGATTGGAGAATAGCAAATGCTGGGCTTGGCCCTGCTGCATTCTTGGTGAAGAAATCGAAGCAAAACATGTTTCTTGAGCCCATTATTGGGTTGCTTAAGATTTAGTTTGTTATTCGGACTCAGAGAATAGAGTCACAATTGAGTGGGTTGGATCACATTTGAACGAGTTATAATGAGACAAGACACTAAAAGGGTCAAGATTCAACCCAATCCAATTCAGATTTGTTTAGGTCAAAATGGGTTGGGTCAAAACGGAGTGAGTAACGGATTATAAAGCAGGTCAAGAACCAACTCGACCAAATTTTTACAAAGTTTTACTTATTTTTTTTTATTCTTTTTCAATATTTTAAATTAAATTATATTGTTCTTTATTATGCTTATATAAAACATACCAAATTGAAAAAAAAATGTTTTTGAAAATATTTTAACAAGATATCTGTCGAATTAATTCGGGTTGCATATGAATCCAATTTTAAATAAGTTGAAATTCATTGAATTGAGATGAGTAGAGCTAATGAATAACCTGTTCAACCTTCAAAAGGTTGGATCGGGTTGGACTTTATTTTGTCAACCCTATCTGTGAGTTGAAGCCCAAATTATTAGCAACTGTCGTTTCCTAATAGCCCAATGGCTTTCCTCAGAACTCAGAAGTTCTTAACAATTTAATCGTTGTTTTGTGTTCGCCTGAATTGTTTGCATCTTAAGACATATAAATGAACAATCTTTCCGTGGGGTATAAATTTGTATTCTGACATCATAAGTTATGCTCTGATTGCTCTCCACTTTCTTTCTAGGCTAATAAATTTTGATTGTTAAGAATAAAAAATTAAAGATCAGTCCATTTAAAGGACAAATCATGCGCTTAAATATCCAATGGGTGGAAGATATTTCTACAGTTAAGAATTTATGGCTATTTAGAAATTAGTAATGCATAAGTAAAAGCTGGAAATATTCAAGTTTAGAGAAATGATTCAAAATAAGGTTCAATCGGGATGGTTTTTGATGTATTTGAGGCGGAGCTAGAAGCCTAAGTACGGGTTTGGATGAATTTAATGTCTTTTATCCAAACAGTAAATTATACTTACAAAAATTATTAAATATGTTCAAAGTTTAGATTATTACCTAGTTACTATTAATTGAAATTTAAAATTCACTATTTATAAAATCTAAATTCTCACTCAAAGCCCCATTTGACCCGATCCATAGTCATCAGCCATTAGTCATGAATTGACCAGTTTATAGGATCCTCTTCTTGTCCCTACAAATTACTTTCACATATGACAGATGTCATTCAAAGTGGGAAGATAAAATTAAAAAATAAAATAAAATTGGGGGCAGGGGAAGTGAGAAGAGGGAGTATAATGTGAGGAATTTAACCCTCTTCAATAAGATGAAAGTCTAAGTAGTCAATTAATTGAGCTACTAAGATTACTTATACAAAGCTGATCTCAACTACAAATTTACTTGAATTTTAATATTCGATCCTTTTTGTCTATCCAAAGGTTATGCTCAGTCCATAAAATATCTATCACCGTTTCTCTTTTAAAAAACATAATTTGGTGCACTAAGCTTTTGCATAGAATTTACAATAGAGTTATACCATAAAAATATATTATATTTCATCTAATCTTACATTTCTACAAAAAAATTATTTTCCTAATTCAAATAGTTAAATTCTAAATCACATGATATCCATTTTTTCTGGACTCCAAAAAAAGAAAAAGTAGGGTGGTAAGATTGTTGTTGGTATGCTGGTAGGAGGCAGGTAGAAAGTGAATATATGATGGGAAAGCATGTACTAGCTGATATTGTTTTTAACTTTTGACTAATAATTTGTTTCTTCCTACTCCCCCCACTCACTAATTTTAACGGTGCTTTCGAAACTCAAATCCATCAATTACCTCTTTATTCACCTTTTCAAAAATATCAGATTTATTTCCAATATTTTAAGGAAATTCAAAAATAATTTAGCATAAGTAAGTGAAAATGTTTGGATGGTGCATTATTCGACGCACCCAGCAGCCTTAGCTGTGTCAGCTTTCCTTTTTGGTGTGAACAGAAATGGCCTTTGTTAGTGATTAATAAAGTACCAATCTAAAATAATGACTTCTTTTTTATGCCAGAAATGGAGCCCAATTTCCATTATCTAGCTACCATATTTTATCCCGGAAACTAGGTCTAGTAATTTTGACCAACGCTTGTTTTTAGGTAAATTAAAGGATGTAAAAAATCAAAATTTGTTAAAATTTGAAAGTTTGTCCATAAGACAAGTGATGTAGTATCAATCTCAATATTTTCTTTTTCGTCAATACTTTTGTTTGTTCCATTTGGGTCAAGATTCTTTTAAATCTACCTCTCTATTTCAAAGAGGCTAAGGTAAAATCTTCCTAAAATATGTCCATTTATTAGACTTTTAAAATTACAAAATATATTTTCATAGTAGTAATTATACATAATTGTAATGTCTAAACCCAATGCGATCAATGCCTCCTCATGTTTTTGGGGCGACAATTACATGAGTTCGATCAAATTTAAGTGAATCATAATAAGTTAAGACAATAAATGGGTCAAGATCCGATCCAACCTGAAATTTGCTAGGAACAAAATAAGCTGGGTCAAAACGAATTAAGTAATGAGTTATAGTGTGATCAAAACCAAACTTTTACTAAGTCTTGCTTATTTTTGTTTGTTCTTTTTTAATATTTTATTACTTAGTTAAATTATATTTTTTATTTTGACTATATAAAATATATCAAATTTTAAAAGAAAATATTTTAAAAATAATTTAACAAGATCTTTCTTCAGTTAATTCAGATTGCATATCAATCTAATTTTAAACAGATTGGATTGAACTAATAAATAAATAAATGAGTTATTAATGCACTTAAATTTTAATGAATTGGTCGAGTTTGAATCTAATTTTACCATCCGTGCTCATGTTGTTGATAATGTAAATCTATGTTTAACTCTATGCTTCAAAATGTAATTAATGCGAAAAGGAGGGGGTCTAAATTGTATAAAAATCTGCCAATTCTCTTCACATTACAGCTTTTTTCAATGTATGGACTGTCCCACCACTATTTTGTTTTGTTTCAATTTGCATTGGATTGTCAAAGTTTATTTTGGAACCTCCAAATTCCAAGCCAAACTCACTACTTATCCCTTTCTATCAATCTTTTTTGCTTTTCCAACATCACCTCATGTCTCCTTTTTAAAAAAGTTTTAATTACTACCATTAACGTGCATTTACTGCTTAAATCGATGACATAAAGGTTCAAATGGATCAATGAACCAATAATGCTCTGACGCATGACAAATTAAGTGATTTAATTAAATCGTACGTATATTTGTAGTGCTTCTTCCATCAAACTTACTCTATATGACATAACAGGTGGATCTTATCCCGCTATGAATATATCATCAAAATTTCGTAAAATCGGAGATAAATCTGATTCTTTTTTTTTATACAAACGAATCACATATCAAATACTTATTTTTTTAGACTCTCTCCGTCTCAATATAACTGAATTTTTAGAGTTTTTTTTAGCGTTCAAATTATTTGAATTGTTCAAATTTCAACAAAGATGTTTGAAATTTATTTCAATATTATCTTTTCCTTTAATAAAATTAAACTTTTTTAAAAATTAAACTACACTCTTTACAAAGTCATTTATGATTCATATTTAATTATCTTTATGAGCCTATATTTTCCATAAAGGGTTGTTTATATTTCTATAAAAAAAAATTTTTTAGTTTCAACATATTAGAATTTTGGTTCCTTCTAAATTTTTGAAAGTTTTAAAGTAGAATTTTTTTATTAT
>JAOTQR010000045.1:26274482-26300330 GCA_025774065.1 Solanum ossicruentum | reverse complement strand
GTTCATTCTAAAAAGATTTCATCACATTATAATCGAAATAATTTAATTTCAAAAATTTTCTTTTAAATAATTTACAACTATACAAATATATATAAAAATTATTTTTTATCATAAATTTTAATATTTTAAAAATATCTGGTTAAACGATAACGATAGCCTAAACGAAGTACTAACTAAACGCATAGTTTTATTTAGTCAGTGCAAATGTTTTAATACTATGTACAATTGACATGTGGCTAGTGGAGTTAGGTACATCATATGTGTTATTTTTCGTTAAAAAAACTACGTGCAACACTTTGATACTTTAAAACCAACTCCTCTTAAATATGAACCTAACTTTCGTTGAAGAATATTTGGAGCCCCCACTAGTCAGCCCCCTAGATATTACTTTTTAAGTACTACTTCATCACACAGTTAGCTTAGTAAATGAAGTGTTCCAGTAAAAAAGAAAAATCATGAAAAAGATAAATGTGGTCATTTTAAGCTATAAATAGGTAAAAGAATTATTCGCTTCATTCTATTTTAGTTATGAGGCATATTAAAAATAATTATTTCAAAACAGTTATCATGTTAAATAATCAAAAAAAAAAAATAATTATGTTTTTCCAACTATCAAGTGTATGGCTAACCCAATACTGAAATTTTCGTAAGAGGATCGGAGCAGACTATCATGAGACAAAAGTTCTTCTTTCTAAAAAGATTCAATTTGGAACTCTTATATATCCAAGGTTCGATATTGAAATAATTTCAGAGTTTTTTCTGACTTTGTCCATGTCAACAAACAATTCGAAATACCTTTGCTCTTATCATTAATTATTCTAAGATTAAGAGACACATATATAAATAAAAATTTAATTATGCATAAGGAATATATTAGCTAATAACATTTCTCATTATTTTCTTTAAGAATTGCGTCTAACTTTATCATGATAATCAAAATAAAATGGAGTGAGTAAATAAATTAAATTAGTTCGTGCTAATGGCCCATATATATAATTCAATACAACTTTGCTCAAAATTGACAAATCTTAAAAAGAAAACAACATAAAAGTGGGTCATTTAATTCAAAAACCACTGTGCTGAAAATTGACAAATCACGAATTAGCACTACAAAAATGACGAAATTTGTTTGTCGCAGCATTATTAAGCATCAACTCTGAGGATGTTGAAGTGATAACTAATCGTAGATACACAAACGTTAAAGCATTTAGAATCTGTACCATATATTCTTAGACTAAAAATATATTATATTCCAGTGATTTAAAAAAATTTTAAAGACTACACAATAATAGAGTAGAGCCAAGAAAATGTTTGTCATTTGGCAATTGATGTTTGTGTCCTAATTTTAAAATAAAAGTGCTTAGAAATAAGAAAAGAACTTATGAATCGAAGAATATTGATATAAAACGTAACAGCCAAAAAAAGACGTAACTTGAACGAATATACAAAGATTTGGGCAGAGTGCAATCCTGGAATATATTTTTATGTCTTGTCATTTTTTGCATGAATTTTATCAGCTCACATTTCAGTGTTTATTTATGCATTGGATTGAATGAATGAAGTCACTACTCACAACCCACTAGTGCAAGTAGCAAGCAGAATATTAAAGTTGAAACGTCAATCAATATATGTCTTGTCTGCATTGTTGTATCTTTCTTCTTGTTTATGTTTCTTCCTTCCAAGTGTAGCGCAGAGAGCCCTTCGTCGAAAAAATATATTGTTTATATGTGATTAAAATTATTTTTTATCTATATATAATAAATGTTAAATCCTCTTTGACTAGCTTGTATATCTATTTCTTCAAATTTTGATCATCTTAATAAAAAATTTTGACTCTGTCACTGCTTCCATCCCCTTCCCTCGAGCTACTTATGCTTTAATTTATGGATGTATATATTTGTTTAAGGATTAATAAATAGAACTACTGGTGTCAATTATTAGAGAAATTATGTTATGTGTCTTGCATCCCCAACCCTCCAGCTCCTTATGCTATAATTTGTGGCTATGTATGTTTGTTTAAGAATTAATAAATAGAACTACTAGTGTGAATTATTACAAACATTGAAGTTGAATTTAAAACTTTGTTAGACCTTTTATTTTTTTAAATTGCAGCAATAGTAATATTTTATTTTAAGATGTGAGTTTGACTATTTTTATAAATCATCTTATTTGTCTTTTCAAATATAAATTTAAGGACTTGTTAGCTTGATCTTGAATATTATGAAACTTGATGGATTTGATCTTGACTTATACTTGAATTCAAGCGCTTTTAGGCTTGATCTTGAATTTTGTCATCTTAATCTTGATTTACGGACTTGATGAACTTGAATTTGATATTAACCTGTTCTTGAGCTTGATTTTGACTTGTACTTGAATTCAAAGATTTTTGAGCTTGTTCTTAAATTCGGTGATTTTGATCTTGATGCATTCTTGAACTTGAATGCTTGAATTCTTATTAGATCATAAGTAATATTTCTTTTTTATTTCTCTATCTTAGTTTAGTTCACATGGTAAGACCTTTAAGAAAGTTATGGGTATATTTATTCTCCTCAGAGTGAATTTGCAAATTTTTATCGAATATATTATTGTTGTGTGATCTTAAACATAGTATGAGACTTTCGGGATATAAACTAATCTCGTTAAATGTAAAGGATGTTGATGAAATTATTGTCAAATATATAATATGTTACATCCTTTACAAACTTTCACAACAACATTCCCATGGAGAGCCTATTATAAATAATCAACGTACCCCTAAGCATTAACAAGTTCAAAATGATATTATTTCACCCAACATCCGTAAATTTTACTAGTGATCGAGTAGTACAATAATTTACACCCAAAACAAAAAAGACGAAACAACAAGTAATGGCCTACGTCTTAAGTGAAGGGACAAGAAATTCGTCAAAATAGAAAAGGTAAAAAAAACCCAACAATCACGGCCAGCCAGGCCATCACAAATTGTACCACCAAAAAAATCAATCTTTAAATTTGTTTGGGTGTTGTCATATCACTTCAATAAATTATCCATCACCGACGGAGAATTTATGTTTTCGTAACTTTGATGATCATTATGTAGTGTGTACAATTGACAAATGACAAGTGCATATTGCATGATACAACCTGTGTAATTTCTTGGCCTTCCTTTTTTTTTTTTTCTTTTAAATGATATAATACAACCAACACAGATGATCAACGAAATTTCCTCTAAATTTACTCAAACTTGCTAATGCTTTCCATGTGGTACACCAACCTAAGTGAGGTAATTTGTTAGGGTACCCTTTTTTATTAATTTATATGCTATTGCATAGATAATTAATTTTATTTTGGTTGTGTTAATTAATTAAGTAAATTTGAGATAATTATTTTTGATAAAGTATCATGATCAAGTAATATGAGACTGAGTATTTAACTATTCAAAGCCTAAATTGGATTTGATACTTTCATTATAAACTAACTTCACACTAATAAAAATTACTTTTCATTTTTCACTAGCAGTATTGTAAGTCAAATAAATACATCAAAATCCTCATCTGATTCAAACACAGCCACATAATAAATGGATTACTTCCAAAACATAAGTTAGTAGCTTGTTAGGTATAAAAATTCTCTATTGTTAAAACTGGTCAAAAGAAATCAGGTCTATTCAAGGTTTATGGAGCCCATTCAAGAGCGGCAACTTTGAACCGGGAAAGCTATATATTTCTTAATAAATTTATATTAAGAAATTCAATGACAAAATTCAGAACTCGTAAACTCGAAATTTCTCTACTCTTTTAGGTGGGGTAACCAAACCTGAAATCCCTTCCGCTCTTTTGAGTGGGGTAACCAAATGTATAATTCAAAACCCAAAAGGGATTCTTTCCCGGCATGTTAGGCACATGAAAACATCGTAAAGTTGGCCCTACATTAGCCAGGCCCCGGCATTTCATGATTTTTTTTGTCCTTTTTTTCAACCTCATGCTTCATTTTCATGGCCATGCATGCCAACAGATCAGTTATGGCGGATCCACAAAGTTATTAATGCAAAAGATACTTTTCAGATGAGACAAGATTGTATTGCTCTATACTTCTTTTAAGGGTATTCCACAACTCATTTGACTCTATGACGCCCACTTGAATACGGATCTAATTTAATTCAAGAGCAGAGCAAAGTCTTCTAATGTGGCAGAGGCTCAAGGTTTTTTAATCACTCTTTCAAGTGAATCCACTATTCTGAGAGTCAAATCTCACTCTCCTAGGGAAACCTAATACCAATAATTAAATCATACAGCACAAATTAATCTACTCTCACCAACCCAGCGGTCTACAAAATAATTAAACAGAGCCACTACCAGGCAGCCATTAAATTAACAACTAATTATCTCTTCAACTTTGATCTGAGTTGTACATTTGTTGACCCTGCTTTTCAGGCTTTAACATCCCTGGCAGGTTTGCACTAAAAACTTAAGCAAGCAAGAATAGAAAATGAAGGGCAATTTCCCATTACTTGATACACTTGGAAAACCCCACCAATCTTACTGTACAAGAGGAAAACTTCAGAGCATTAAACCCACCTTAAGAGTAAGAATAAACCCCCGAGGCCAAACCCATTAAAAAAAGAAGAAGAAAGGCTAGCACAACTCATAATAGAACTAGAAAATCAAACTAAATAAAACACTCCTATTTCAAGAACATTACAAATCAGATACTGAGTAGGTCAGGTGGAGGTGATTGAGGTGTTGGCTGATGGTGGTCTTTGGTGTCCCTGGGAGACTCTAATGCAGACGCTGATGGTGAGGGCGACTGATCAGTGACAGTTGAGTTATCTAATTTTGCACCTGGTGGCTTGGGAAGCTCAGTTAGTATTTGCACTACTTCTCGCATGGTGGGGCGTTCCACAGCCTGCTCTTCAACACATAGCAATGCGACATAGAAGACATGCATCACCTCATTAAGGGGAACAGTTGAGAGTCTTGGGTCAAGGATCTTGAGAACTCCGTCCTTTTTCCCATCAGTCATTTTCCTAACCCATTGGACTATGTCAACACCATCACCAAACTCTCCAACTGGCTTTTTGCCACTTACCAGTTCTAGTAGCACCACACCAAAGCTATATACATCACTCTTCTCATCAACCTTTAGCGTGTAAGCGTACTCTGCAAAGATGAAAATAAGATGCTAATGATAAGTATACAATAAAAGCAGAACAGATAATTGAAAGTAATAAGTTTGTTAGATAACTAAACAAGAAACCAGAGTTTTAAATCCCTTCCATCCGTTCCAACAGTGTGAATAGTTCATCAAGTAGCAGTACCACTTATTTAATGTTGCTTTGCTTCAGGAGCATGCAACATTTGACTTACCCACCAAGTTACATAAGTAATTATAAATTCCAACCTAACCAACACCGAAGTAGATAGAAATCCTTTTCAAAAGTAAGAGGCCCTATCATCTAACTTACTACCATTCAAGGACCCCCACTATCCATGTCCTAATGCTGTCCGTCGTAACATTATTAGCTGCGGAAAAAAAGACAACAAGATAGCACATTTATGATATTTAGAACACCTAAGCTTCATTTTAACAAACGGGTAGCTAGTCTCAGCTGATAAATTTTAGTTCTAAGTGAGTTTGTAAACTTCAGCACTAACCTAGCATTGCATGATGTGACGAAAAATAAATTTTAACACGTTAAAACCTAAGAATGTAAAGATATGAAGGCTTTTATAAAATACCTGGTGCAATATATCCATAAGAACCAGCAATAGCAGACATGCATTCCGATGTCCCTGAATCTTGCAAGAACTTAGCAAGTCCAAAATCAGCAACATGAGCTTCAAAGTTGGAGTCTAGCAGAATATTGTTTGATTTCACATCACGATGGAGGATCAAAGGAGAGCAATCATGATGGAGATAGCAAAGACCCTTTGCGGACTCCACAGCTATCTTATACCTAGTATCCCAATGTAAATGACCGCCTTTCTTGCCATGAAGCATTTCCCCAAGACTTCCATTAGGCATGTACTCATAAACCAAAAGATTTGTCTCATGATTTGAGCAAAATCCTAATAATCTAACAATGTGCCTATGGCGGATCCTCCCAAGAGTCTGTATCTCTGCATTGAACCCATGATCATGAGAGGAACCCCTGCTCATAGCTGGTAATCTCTTGACCGCTACATGTTCCCCACTAGGCATTATCCCCTTGTACACTATACCAGCACCTCCTTTTCCAATAATGTTATCCTCCTTCAAGCTATCCAAAATATCATCACAAGTAAAATCTAGGCGTTGAAAAGCAGTGAGTTTCCAGGCACGAGCTTCACTTGCCTTCTTTAAAGATCGAGCCTTTATAATTGCAGCAACAGCAAACACAATAGAACAGACAAGCAAACCAATAACAAGTAAAAGCTTCATCGAAGGCGATAAGGCTCCTCGGTGAGGTTGACTAACCCCATCAACAAGACCCTCTTTGCAAGGGCCCAAGTATGGTCCGCAAAGGTCTGGATTGCCAAGAAATGAGGTGTAATTGAAATAACTAAATTGCCCGGTGCCCGGAACTAAACCAGAAAAGTTGTTATATGAAAAATCAACCGAAGTTAAACTCTGCATACTAGAAATAGGCGCAGGAATACTCCCAACTAAGTGGTTTCGGGATAAGTTCAAGTAGTTGAGTATCCTCATACCTGTGATCTCAGTAGGAATCTCACCGGAAAGCTGGTTCCTGCTGAGATCAACATAAGTCAGCAACTTGCACTGGCTAATCTCCGGAGCAATGGGTCCAGAAAAGTTGTTGTGACTGAAATCAATTTTGGATAGCTGTTGAAGCTTTCCTATTTCTGCTGGAATTCGGCCCGAAAATTTATTCCCATCAAGAAGCAATTTTTGGACTCCAGCAAAGTTTCCAATGCTCGGTGGCAAAGGTCCAGTTAGACGATTATTCGACAGGGTAATCTGCCCAAGACTGGTGGATTTGGAAGAAATATCAGGAAATGTACCAGTGAGAATATTATTCTGAAGTTCAACTTGAGTGAGCTGTGGCAAGCTAAAGAGTCCCTTAGGAATTGACCCATTCAGATAATTCTCTCCCATTCTAATCCGATTAAGTGATTCACAATGACCCAAAGATTCAGGAATTGGGCCAAACAAGAAGTTCCCCAGAGTGATTACTGTCTGCAGACTGTTGCCGGTGCACATGTTTGGAGGTAAATTTCCCGTCAATTTATTGGAGCTGAGATCAAGAGTTTTGAGCTTGCCGTTTGTGCCTAGCCCCTGCGGAATGCTTCCAGTAAAGTTATTTTCCCAAAGCTGCAACACCTCTAGCTCCGGCAAGTCCCCTATGAACTCTGGTATTGAACCATAAAGCTTATTCCGGAAAAGATTAAGAAGAGTAATATTCTTAAGTTCCGCAAATGCCGGCGGTATCTCGCCAGAAAACAAGTTATTCGACAGATCCAAGGATTTCAAGCTCTTAAGGTAACCTATCTCCGGAGTTAAGGATCCAGCTAGAGAATTCACTTGCAGGAAGAGGGTATCAAGATTCTGAAGCTTCCCAATCTCCGGTGGAATCTCCCCAGAAAGTCCACAGTTAGCAGCATCAAACCGGATGAGCTGCGACAAGTTCCCGATTTCCGGCGGAATCCCACCGGAGAAGGTATTGTAGTATCCTACATACAACTGCTGAAGCGTCGTGATGTTTCCAATCTCCCGTGGAATCTCTCCTACCAATGCATTGCCTGAAACTGCGAGGTACTCTAGAGACGGGAATCTTCCATACTCCGGAGGAATGCGGCCACCGAAAAAGTTCCCGCCGAGGTGGAGATGTCGAAGGTTTGTCATCTGATACACCTCAACGGGAAGGTCACCGGTCATATTGTTGTTGTAAAGGTCAAGGACTTTGAGATTACGCAAACGGGTTAACTGCGAAGGGAATTCCATTCCGAATATGTTATTGGAAAGATTAAGGTAACCCAGATTTGGAATAAAGGAGATTTCAACAGGAATGGGGCCAGTAAACTGGTTAACAGCAACAGAGAGATTTTGTAAGAAACGAAGATTCCCAACTTCCGGCGGAAGAGTACCGGTAAGATTAAAACCAGAGATATCAAGAGAGATCACGTGACGATGGGTGTCGCACGTGACACCATTCCACGTACAGTGACTGGTGGAGATGTTCCATGAAGCAAGAGTTAACTGTGGGTCATCCGTAATGGCAGTTTTCAGGGCAAGCAAAGCCTGGTATTCCGGTAACCGGGGTTGTTTGCCGACAGAGAAGACAGTAAAATGCATCAGAAGACCAAGAAAAAGCAGTTGGAAAAGACGCATTTTTTGCTCAAGTCTAATAATGCCCACCAACTGTTTGATTAGCGGTTTCACTCTGTGAGAGTGAGAAGCAAAAATGAAGAAGAATTCGTTTGGTGTATATTCTTCTTTCTACGATTTTCTTTTGTTTTGAGTAAATAAATAGAAGGGGATTATAAAGAGCAAATTTGAATTGTGAAACTGTACTGACCAGTGAGGTCCCAACTCTTTTTGTAACGTGGGGAACCAACTTTTTTGTTCCTTAAAATAATAAAGTTGATAACATTTACACCATCTTTTCAAGGATAAAAAGTAGAAAAAAACAACTCTTGGTCTTGCTTTTCTCGTGTTAAATAGTTGTCCTTACTAGTTAAGGTATTTCATTAGGTAAAAAGAGAATTTTGGAGGCTTAAGATTCCCTTCAATTCGTTTGTCACATTACATACAAAAAGCAGTCAAAAAATCTTTATCTCCTTTAATTGAGGGTGTTAAAACATTTGACATTGCTATCTGCAGTTTTCTTATGTTTGTGATTCTTTAAGGAAAGCCCTTTCTTCTTTTGATACATTTTTTTGGACAGCATGAGCATGGAGTATGGCAGAAAGAAAGTAACAATATAGGAGAGCTTTTAGTGGAATTTTAAATTTTAAATCATGTACATAACGAAACTATTACTAAGGATTTTTGATTATTATATTCTTATTTCCATCAATAATCATAAATTATCAAGTATAATTCCACAAATCGAGTTTAGATAGTTGATTCATACATTCTCTTACTTATCTATTGAGAAGATAGAAAAATTATTTTCGCTAGACTTATATCAACTATTATTACTTTGAGCAAGTACACAATGTTAATAAAAAATAAGAGTGAGCTAATCTAAACAATCCGAACATAATGTGTATGTACAACATATTTAAGTTTCTATGCTAAGTAATACACAAAGGTAAAATTGAAAAAACATTAATCATTATACCTTAACTTTTTTAAATTTGACAAATATTGAATAAATTATTTTTAGTAAACATGACAATTAGTATGGACAGAAGGGAGTATCCGTTAGCTTTCTTTAAGTGCTATTCTCCATGTCATTTTGATTTGTTTTTATTTTCTAAATGAAAGATAATTGTTGCAATAGGTAATATTTAAGCTAGACAATGAGTTAATGAAACGAAGTTTTTCAAAATGAAAGATAATTGTTGCAATACGTAATATTTAAGCCTAGCAATTTAAGCTAGACAAAGAGTTAATGAAACGAAGTTATAACTTGCAAGTTCTCCTATTAATTATAGTGTGTTTTCCAAGCAGCAACTATTCGAATTTATTATTTCTCATTTTATATTAAGTAAATTGTTAGATCATTTCATACATATTAAGAAAAAAATAAAGATAAAATTTAATTATATATTTTTATTTTGATACTTTTTAAACTCTCTACATTCATTTAATGTATCATTTATTCCTTATACAAAATTCAACTTTAGAAATTTAATTAATGAAGGATAAAATTAAAAAAAATTTCCAACACATTCCTTGAAAAGTGAACAATTAACTTATCTTGAATCATTAAAATTTCTCTAACAATTAACTTAATATGAAACGGGGAGAATAGTAACGAGGAAGTTTGATTTGGAAGCAAATGGATATTTAATATGTTGTCTATTCACCCACCCAATTTTCCGATTTAGTACAATTTAGTCCACCAAAATCCTGGATAAGTCCTACTTGTTTCTACAAAGTGATGTCTTTATAATAGAACAGATAAAATGGCCATCATACACAGATAACCAGTGGAGCCCAAAGCTACAACGGTGACAAATCACAAATGTAAGGCATCAAAAACTTATTTTCACTATATATTTAGGTCGAATCAAATAATTACGACATAATAATATACCCATTAATATAGAAAGTAAAGCATATACGATTTTTTTAAAATTTTTATATGATTAAAAAATTATTTTAATAGATACTCAACTAAATTAGTGAGTTTTGGGTCAACATTTTTCCGTTCACTTATATTTTAAATTGCGACTAACTAAAATGAAAAACAAGAAGAAAGGGACTGAGAATGGTACTGTACTAGTTTTGTTTTGTCATGCTAATAATTCTGCTTGATTGGAAGATTATCAATATAATAAGCAAATGCATGAATTAATTATTAAAGTTATTGAGAAATCCAAGAAGTGTCCTTCTCAATCTCTTTCCTCTTGGCTACTCGAAGAGTACAGGACACAAGTGCATGTTACTAAATTACCCCTCATTTTATGCTAAATTACACAGGAAAGCAAGTGGTAGGACCAAACCGACGAGGTTCAAATTCAAGAGAGCTTTGGAAAGAGACAGGAAAAACCATATCCCATACGTTTGACCATTTTACCAATTACAAGGTTTGGGGATATTCAGAATTGTAGAGTGAGGTAAAAAGATTATTTCTATTAATGGTGAATTATTGGGATATGGAATACTTTGGGATATTACTATTATTATTGTTCATTTGATTATTATCAAATTATTTTCCTATAAAATATAAACTAATTGAAAAGTTTATTAAATGAAGCGTAGGTATAGAAAAAAGTCATGACAATTCTTTTATTTTAGGACTACTAAAAGTATTATTAATAATTCACTTAATATGGATCAGAGAACAGTTACTTGTTATTTTTGTAATGATAATTTTAATTTGAGATAGAAATTTCGTTATTATCGTTATTTGAAATTTAGAATATTGGAGTATAGTTAATATGCGAAACTTAATAAAATAAAGGGAAGAAAAGCTTGATATATCCTTTAATTTCAGTAACTTAGATAATAAAAAAAATTATTTTAATTTAATTAAAAAATATATGTTATAATATTTTATATTATTTGATTTAGAAAAAATAATTATAATTAAATATTGAGATAAGTGTTAAAAACACAGTGAACTTGATGTAAGTTATTAGTTTCATTCCCAAACTGTTGATAGATTTAAAACACCTCTCGACTTGATTAATTAAACTAAACTACATCACATATCTATCACAAGTGTTAAAAGTACCCCTGAAATTTGCAAGAATTTATGGGTATATTTCGCTCTTGTTACAAAATCGGGAGTGTATTTAAGTTCAATTAGTCAAGTGGAAGAATGTTTTTAACATTATCAATAGTTCAGAGATTAGATGTTTTTAATACTTCATATGTCCATCTTTACTTATCTCCTGTTGACTCGACACAAGGATTAAAAACTAGTAAATGATAAGGATATTTTTATCAAATCAATTTTTGAATATAATAAATACAACGTCTTAAAAAAATGAAATAAAAAAATAACTGTAATTAATGATAAAATAAATTAAAAATTAATTATAAAATTATTTCTCGTAAAGTAAATAAATACTATTATTGAATATTTTAAAATAGTAAAATAAATATATATTATTATTTAATATTTTAAAATAATACAGAAGACGGTTAAACATAGACGGAGGGGTACTTTGAAAAATTCCTAAACTTGGTCTGATTTTAGAGTCAGATGGAGAGATGCAGATCAACGAAAATAACATTGGGCTGAGTTAAATGTTACGCAGCCCAATGTTATTTCCAACCCACGAAACACGTAATTTTAATCCCCTGCTTCTCCCTTGTCCTATTACTCCTACAATGTTTTAATAATGTCTCGAAGTTTGTTCGACTTGTCTCCTAGTCATTTGGCTTTGGACTCAACACAAACATAAACAAACATTTTTCTATTGTTTTATTGATTATTTAAAATGGATCGTCATTTTCCTTAGGCTAATCATAATTAATGAACTTTGAAGGGATTTGTATGATTTGCACTTTGTTAGGTACGTCATTATCATTTGGTGCATCCCTAATTCTATCCTAAATTTCTGAAGCCGCAAATGCGTGAAACTTGTCATTAGCATATGTCCTCAGTATCATTTTAGGTTAATCATTCTGTAATTTCGTTTCTATTATTCATTTTTTATGCAATGGCACACCACATTACATTATACTTATTTAGTAGAATGGATATATGGAAAGAAAAATTGTTCATAATTTTTTTCCTTCATTTGTCAATTTATTAGTTTCTCCGATTTTAAAAAAATGACTTACTTTTTATTTTAGTTTGTTTAAAAAAGAATGATTTTTTTTCTTTCTTAGGAATATTTTAATTACAACTTTCTACGTGACAGGTTCAAGGCCACATGATTAAAGAACATTTTGGTACATTTGACGTATTTTTAATTTATGATCACAAAAATTAAAAAGTTTCTTTATTTTTTTAAAAACTTCATGTCAAGTCGAACTAGGTCATTTTTTTTAAAGAAGAGAGTATGATTTTTTTGTTTGGTTAATTTTTTATTTTTAAATTTCTCTTTTCGCAGGAGGTATTTTTTGAACAACAATTAATACATTCCACTTTTTAAAATCTCAATCAAGCATACTATAAAATGTTAGATTAAGGTGGGTTTTTTTGGATGAACGCATCATACAATGCTTTGTTTGGGACAACAATAACAATACATCTAATAAAATGTCACAAATAAAATTTAAAAAGGATATAACGTACGTAGATTTTATCACTATTTCGTAGAGATACAAAAACTGTTTGAGATAATGTTTCAATTTTACTTATTTTTTTTAAAAAAAGAG
The DNA here is from genome assembly GCA_025774065.1 of Solanum ossicruentum. Lineage (NCBI taxonomy): Eukaryota > Viridiplantae > Streptophyta > Magnoliopsida > Solanales > Solanaceae > Solanum > Solanum ossicruentum. The sequence goes on along the minus strand of JAOTQR010000045.1, from coordinate 26,287,406 downwards.
GTGTTTGGTAGGCTGCGTTTCCAAATTTTTTAGGTGCTCAAATCCATATAATTTTTTCCAATTTGATCTGAAAAATATAACAATAAAGAAAACACATTTGCATGGTCTAAAGCGTCTTAAATTTTTCCATAGAAGAGAATCTAAAGTTTATGTTAATTGTGGTGACAGAGCAGCACGCGGGTCTCTAGAAAGAGAACGTGTAAGAGAGACAGATAATCATAACTAATTAATTATGACCATAATTACCTTTTTCTTTTTCTACTCGACCGACGAAATATTATGGAGCCAAAACATCTAACTTTCTGCCCTACATTTTCTTTCTTTGGTGAGCAATACACACAAAAAGAAAGAACAAATGAGTATATTAGTTTAGGTGGACTTCTTTATCTACTTAAATATTCAATATATTTGTTATGCTGTAGGCTGATTACAAATTACTATTTACTAACTACTCCATTATTAAACGTTATAAAATTTAAAATATCTATGTCAATTTGAAATTTCTGATGATGATTGTCCCAATATCCTCGTCAATGCTAACGCAAAAGTTACTAGTAATTGAAAATGAAATAAAGACGTTGAATTATTTGTTACAATCATGTGGAAATTGGTCACGGATGGTACATCACATAAGTTGGAATAATTTCACATAAGTTGTGAATATCTCAAAGAAAAATGCTAGTGGATTCGTGATACTTACATTTACGGACTTTGACGCCCATTTGAATTGACTTAAGTTATAGCATTTGATTACGATTCAAAAATACTTTTCAAAATATTATGACTTAATAAACTATTAGTCAATCCAAACAAGCTTTTTAAAATTGTTGAGTTAACATTGGTGATGAGAATGAATTGGTATGGGTCAATCCTTTTCGTATGAGCTAATTTTTATATCAGCTCTATTTATCCCCCTTCCGTTGAGTCCTTACCGTCAAAGGAGGGAAGAGTGTTTAAGTCTCGTATTTGTTGAGGTATATCATTTTGCACGATTTTTTTTATTAAGAGTTACCTTTTGGATTGAGTTAGACGCTACAGAGTCATATCATTTCTAAATCATGAATGTTTAAATGGGAACTTAGTGAAATTGAGTAAATGGTTTCCACAAAGCTAAAGTAAAACTATTTTACGCCGTACAAACGAATTTTGTGAACGAATTTGATCAGTTGGCAAATGAAAATCCAAGAATTGAGATAATATGGAAGAGTGAAAACTTTGATTCTCACCCAATTCACATTATTTTTATCAATGCTCGTCCTTTCTCCTTCTGCAATTCTGTTAAAGTGAAAACTCCATTTTATAGGTAAATACAAAATTTTCATACAAATTAATGGTGGTCCTCGTACAGCAGTTTGGTGATAGGAAAAGAATTCCTTTTTTCCCCATTTTCAACTTAATGGTTATGGGCTATGCATAGGGGATATACTGTCCCTCCTGTTCCAGAATGTCTGCTTAATAGGCCCAACTTTCATTGGACCATTAGATGATTGAAAGTAGCAAGTGGTACATATGGGCACATCAGGCAACACATTTCATATAAATAGTCTTAAATTTTGGGGGTGGTGGGATGTCCTTGTCTATATGCTCATTTCTTCTCATTTATTATGGAGGGGATATAAACAGTCTGGAATTCTATTTGTAAAATCAAACCTTCTCCCAGAAATGGAGGTAACCTTATTTTTCAAGACAACAATACAGGACAGTTATTTCATCAGATTGGTGTTTTACCTTGGCTGCTCTAGTCCTTTTCAGTCTCCCTGTACACTTTCTTTATGCTAGTAGTGGGGACTGATCCTTGTGATTGCACCATCACTTCAATCTTCAAAAAAGTACATCTTCCTATAGCAGAAAAGGACAAATACACCAGAGGCTGTTAAAGATGATCAAAGAGTATTAAGGCTATGTATGATATGTAGAAGGACTAATTTCTGTGCTTAACAACATAAGTAATCATCTCACAATGAAATATCTAATCTTATGTATTATGTATGCACACCTGCTACTTGTTGCTTATGCAAACAAACAACAAATGAAATGCAAATCCTTGGTGTAAGATACAATAAGTTGCTGAAAAAAGTATCTCAGTGGATCCGGGATGTAAAAGAATAAAAGTAAATAAATAAGATGTTTTAAACATCATCTGGTGTAATTATCTGTCGAGGCTTAAAGAACCAAGTTGGTGTCGAGAGGTTTATGGCTGTGAAGAAGCAATAAAGACGGCACTGGCTCCAGAACCGCCATGGCAGTGCTCAATAATCACATTGTCTGAGAGTTCATTGCCAAGCATCTCCCATACACTGCTATGCAGGTAGTTCCTGAAAACGCGATAATGCTCATAGACACCACCTTCTACTGTGATAATGCTAATCCTATTAGAAAGTCTATCTAGTTTTTTTACAATCCCCACAATGCCAGCTCCAACTAAGCGAGCTCCACGTTCTGCTACAACATCACAAACCTCCGTGACTAGTTCTCTTGCCATGGTTGTAGAGTTAGTTATCTGCAATTGGCACACTGCTTATTAACAGATGTAGCAGAGCAAACACATAATCTACTTCTACATAATGCATATTGAAACCACTTGACGCAAAAGCACTTTAACTGGAGCATCACATACTGAACCCCCTCCAGCACCACAAACATGAAAAAACTAGAAACGGAGAAATGGAAAGAACATTTGTTAGCAAATTACTAAATTTGACAATTCTGATTTAAATGCCCTACCCCGAAAATTTCTGTAAGTTTCTCATCAATTATTTCATAATCTTCTGATGTGTCTTGATGCATCGCAGCCATATCGGGGGACCTGCCAATAGCAATAGTCAATAATAGAAACGATAACATGACATTACAAATATGGAGTTCTAAGATGCCATTGTTTTAAGTTGATTTTATATGCAATCTCTTATGTAATCTACTAATTATATACACTAGCAGAAAAGCATTTTTGATATCTGTCCCAATTAAACCCAAAGATGGAGAAATAGTTGCATATCCAGGCTGCTTGGGTGGTAGGGAAATTTCCAAATAGGAGGAGAAACACAACTTTTCAGTACAATTGATGGGCATAAATTCATTTCAAAGGTAGTTTCAAAAAAGGAAAAAAGAAAAGCTGCTACTGAGTTAAAGAACCATATGACCCCAAGCACCCTATATGTCTGATTAGAAAAAATCTGTGTTACCTCAATGAGTATGGAGTTGCTAGCTTAGGTGGTACAGTATCTCCAAATAAAGCTGATTCCTGAGCCATCTTTAATAAGACTCTTCTAACAGTTTCTCCTAAATATGTACTTGAAATAAGCTTCTCAAATATCTGAAAACAAAATGAGATTAAGGAGTTAATGTTGTTCATCGAGATCACTGGGAACCTGAGGGACCAGAAAAGTTAAGTATCCACCTGGCTACCAGGATATGAACATTCAGCATCTAATGATCCATCGAACTCTGTAATTGGAAGATGGGAGGATCTAAAACTCCCCCATTGGATATTAATTACCTGCACAACCAAGCACTATAGTGAATCATTGCAGCATTTTATAAGTTGGGATACTTGGATATGTTGTCGGCAGAATTTACTATTTCATCTGGTTTAGGAGTCTCATCAGGCCATTTTACGACAGATTGTGCTGATTCTACATAAGCAGCATTAGTGCCCATCCCCAGAGTGATTGCAGCCACACTCTCTTTACTATAATACCTTCCTCCAGCCAAAACTCCTATGGTATCATCAACCTGCATAATGGCCAACCAATATTTTAATAAGATTTATGCAAATAATTGCACCATGTTTGCTATAATAACAGTGAAATCCAGTCATACCAGGGCAGAAACTCGCTTATCAACACTGTGCTTCTCCATGGCAACATTAATTTCATTCAACAACTTGTTCGTTGCCTGAGATTACGACGTAGTAACATATTAATGTTCTATCTATATTCATGTGAAAACTTTGAATCAATAATTATTGCTTGCAAGTGTGGAAAGGAAAGTACAAAGAACAATCATCAAATGAGTGAGCCATAATGCTCGATAACCTATATACACCTCAATTTTCTTTCTTGCAGCGGATTCTTTGGAAATATGTTATCAGTTAAATCTGATTGTTTTAAGTTCCAAATACACAGGGAAACATATTTGTTAGAAAATCTTGATCCCTCGGAAAATATGTTAAATCTATAGAGGTATAGAAAGACTCAACTGCATCTCCTAATAACAAGTCCTTCCATGCAATGGCTGTTTCCCTAGAGGCAGCTACTTCTGCAATTGTAGGTGAAACTGTAAATCCCAGATTCTTCTCTCCTCCTTGTAGACCTTCACTATGGATGGAGATGAATTTTCCAAGCTCCACAGTTATCCAATCAAATAATTCCTGAAGAGGTTGAAAAGGAAGACTTCAAACCAATAGCAACAGTTAACCCGACAGTTTTGACACTACTTGACAGGCGAAGACTACTAGTCAGAAACTGTGTCACACGACTCTATATCACCTTAACAAAGTTTCAGCCATAAAATTGTGTAACAAACATCAAGAGAACTTATTGTAGTTTTCAAGACTTGATGAAATCAAATGTTAGAAAATGCCGAGAGAGCGAGGATGGTATATAAATCGATTAAACACCAGTAAACCTACATGACCACATTCAATTATGATGAACACCATTTTTCATATCTAGTTTCAGCATTTAGGACTGACCACAATAAGTGACTAGAGGGACACAAAATCACCTAATAAGATAACTGCAATCTTAAATGCTTCACAAATATTAGACAAAACGAAATGACTGCATTCTTTGTATGCAGAATTGATGCTTATCTTATTAGATTAACTTTTTAAGACATTAATTAAGTTTAAAAAGTTTTTGTAGAGATAAAAATAACAAACTGGTAATCAGTTTGCTATAATTCCTTATTATAGTGATTCAAATTTAAATTCTGAAATAACTTTTGGCCATGTTGTACGGCCTATTAAGTAGTATTATTAACACATTCAAAGATTTTAATACTTAAAATGATACAGATAATACGTCAAAATCCAGTAATCAGTTTGCGGAATTAATATTTCTAGTCCTAACCTAAAACAATTAGAATAAAAGTTGGAAATTCAACAAAACAGAACTAGCCATGAAACACATTTAGAATGAAACTATTATGTTTAACATGTTCCACGTTTCTTTCGGTTGAAGGCGACCTATTCTATTGAAGGAGCAGGTCGTTAGACTCAGAGAACATTCTTTGTAGCTCTTCATTTACACTGTAAGTTCGAAATCATTAGAATGTTATGCAATGTGGTTTACCCTGCTTGACTTAGAAGTCGCTATTATGATTCGTAAAGTTAATCAAACTATCAAGGACCTTTACTTCAATTCGGAAAGTTTGATTACCCAACCTGCTACTAAAATAATCACAATTACCTGGTAATGTTGAAGTGCGAAGAGAGTATTTCTTATGTAAGGGTTGTATTTATAAATGTGGTAAGCTAATCATAGCCCATAATGAGTAGTTAAACTTTTTCATCAGTCAAAAATTACTACGGAGGACATAAATTTTAGGCGAATTAGGAATTTCATCATATAAATACTTAATATGTTTCGTGCAATTGAATAAAAGCTATTGCTATGAATTACCAGCAATAAAATTTCGTATCTTTTTTTAACAGAACCAGGCATTATACATACATACCTGGGAGCTGGCCTCTATTATGTTGGGAGGAATTGGAATTTCCTGCCTGAATAGATCTGAAATGGGTTCATTTCTTCCTCCAATACGTGACATGGTTGCATTTTTTCCTCCAAGACGTGCTTGAATGATGATTAAGACTGTTCCGCGAAGATTAATCCCATAGAATAGACCTTTCTCATCACTGGCACCACATATATAAACAATTAATGAGCAACTAAAACAACCATCCAAATAAGTCATACCCAGTTACATTAACTTCAATTATCAGCTTGGCTTTTCAATCCGGCATAAAGGAAAATGTAATCAATAATACAGCATCAGAAGTGCAGTACGTACCCATTTGGCAGTGAAGGTAAGGAAGAAGGAAGCATCTGGAGTGTGGATTGCTTCGAAGTTAGACCAGCTTGCATCTGAGCAACGAGATCATCAGCAATTTGCCATAATTTAGGAACAGGGACCGCACATTCTCTGGCGAATTTTCGAAGGATACGCTGTGCATGCCTCCATCGTTGTTCGCTCCGTCTTTTCCATTGCCTCACCAAAAGCACAGCCGCTGCGACCGTCGTCACTGCTGCCAGACCCACCACATCCTTCCTCATTGATATCTACTTCTTCCTCTTTCTATTGGATGCTTTTTGATATTTTGTCGTTTCAACATCCATGATTCATGTATGTGATGTGGTTCTTCTTCTCAATTTTTAACTGAACCACGACATCCATGGAAAGAAGAACGAGTTTCATGGCAAAACTGTTCGGTGAGTACATGAACCAGGCTCGGGTCTGACCCGAACCTACCAACTATAGTGGGCTTTTGGGCCCAACTAGCATTATGTTAGGTTTGAGATTGCAATTCATTTTCTGGGGCTTTTGGGCCCAATTAATGTTATGTTGGGTTTGAGATTTCTATCACAGAAAATTAGAAATGATGGAGGTTTGGCATTTTTAGCCAAATTATGGATCGGATGGCCTAATAAGATTTTCTTTAATTGATTAATTAATAAAAAAAAGATGTCATTGTGACACTTGAATGTGATTGGTATTAACGTCAATGTGTAGTCCATAATCCCCAAAACGTGATTTTATACATTTGAAACAATAATTTTCTCAAATAAGCAAATCATTATTTAGATTTGAAGCTGCAGCCTAATTTTGTCTACTCCATTCAGTTACAAGGTACAAATACAAGTAAAGCTATAAAAATCCTCCCCTCCTCCATATTCTTGGGAAATGAAAAAAAATACCATTAACAAAAATGAGGACAATAAATCCATCTAATATACATACACTATTTGTTGTATTTGTATGGCGAAACGATTGCTTGATCAATGTATAATTGAGTACGATCAAAAGAGAGAATTTTAGTATCTTGATTACTTTATCAACTATAAAGTTATTTAAATTTTCACCTTATTGATAAGAGTTCGATTCCCCATCTTATAATTATCCCCTACCCCATTTCCATTTCCCATTCTCCCATTTCAAAATAAATTGAAAGAGAATAATTACACTACTTTCTAACACTTAATGGTACTTAATTATTATTTATATAATTTCTAGAATTTTCAACATCCCTAAATAAAGATTGACATGAATAAATTCTTTTTTTCTTAAGTTGTTCGACTATGACACCAAAAAGGATTCTTATTCCACAATGATGCATTAACCGTCCAAAAAAGGCAAATTAAATGAACAAGGAAAGTGATTAAAAATTAAAGAAATGAAAAGCATCAGGGAATAGTATTATAGTAACTTTTTGAGTTGATTTTCAAATAGGGGGTGCTAAGGAATTCCAAGTCTTCTCTATTACTACTAAAAGGTAACGGTAGTTTATTATGTTTGTTTTTTCTACCATCGGTTCTTTTCAAACTTTGGATTTATATTTCTCCCTTTATTTTATTCAAGTAAAAGAAGCTATGATCAAATTTACAACTTGATGTTCGAATTAGGACAACGTTTTAGTCAAATGGAAAAAAGAGCTTCATAAAGTTAAGGCTATCTTTTTTTTTTTGGTAAATAAGTTAAGACTATGGTATATACTTCTAGGAGTGAATACATAAAAGTTTTCCTAAATTATTCATGTATTATAATTTAATATTTAAATAATGAGGAGTTACTGGGGTTAATTTTATGGACGGTGGCTAAATTTACTTGTAAAAACTTAAATCATAAAATTTTATTTTGTAAACTTGTGTCGTAACTAATTTTGTAACAGTAAAGTCATCAAACTATATGTAATAAGTTGCCTAAAAAGTACAAAGTACCTATAAAGTAAGATGAACTTTTCCCCCCAAATTTACAAGCCATTACCAATTAGATGTGAGCCATTGATGTGAGAGAGGTTAGACTTGACCTCTACTTCTACTATGTTTAATAATTCAAAAAGTTCACAAAGTTGGAGGAGGACATGGACTTATCTCCAACAAAAATTTTCCAGAGGAAAAGATTAGCCTAAGAATCATTCCAGATAAGAATTAAAAAGGCTTGACTAACGATGAAATTAGACAGACCATATCTCCTTTTTTATTGAGGAAAATCGTTACTTATCTAGATGAATAAAATCTTTGATTCTTTCAAAAGTTATTGAAAAGAAGCATAGAAGGTTCTACTTCTACCATTTGACGCATTGAAAACAAGGTTATCGTCGTAACATATTTTGCCACTGTGTACGTGTCAAGTGAGAATTTTGTTGGCAACAAAGTTTCAGATGGTGTAAGGAAGGTACGTGTGAGTATACTGAAACTCCATAGGAAGAGCATTGTCGTTAATATGATAGAAGAGTAAATCTAAGAAATTTGTCCTTAATTTCCTCTTTGAGTGTGCAAAAGACAAAGCTTATAGCTAGGATCGAGGAGAATGTTACTCGTATTTAGGATCTTTTATGTATTATTTAAGGAGTTACAATTTAAATTTTCTTTACATCATTTTAAAAGACGAAGTCGATGAATTTCTTGGAAATGCTATAAAGATATTGTTCATATATCCAAATTAGGGATGAAAGCTAAGGGGGTTTCTACAAATTAACTCCAATAAACATGTATTTATTACACCATCAACATAATTACTTAGTTGGCCAAAAATTAGGTACTTAAAGCCCCCAAAAAAACCAAAGGTGGTCCTCTATAGGAGAACATGAAAGGACTACTTAGCGTAACTCCATGACTTGTTTAAAAATAGGGAGCCAGCCTCATTTGTATCAAATGGGGCTATTGTAAAACGGGTCCCAATTTTGTGACCCGAAAAAAAGAAAACAAAGCCCCACTCCACTATAATGAAAACATTTTACCCTAAAACCAAGTCATGAAACCCACTCTTACATTCTAAATCAACCCTGTAACTTAAATAGCAGAAAATTATATCTTCTGAAATCTTGAAATTCTTCTCTATGCAAATAGATTATTGGCTTCTTCATGGCTGTTGATAAGCTTCATTATTGACGAACGTATTTTGTTCCTGATATATTCTGTTGTAGTATTTAGCTGATGATCCATCTGTTTCAAAAATTTATTAGGTTAAATTAGCAAAGTAACACAATTATTAGAGTAATTAGAACTAGCTATAAATTTAAAAAGAATTTAGGTTAGTACCTTAGCAACAATAGTTATGTGAGTTGTATTATAGCCAAAGGGGATGGCACTGCTACTAGTAATAGTGAGATTAAACATTTCTACTTGGCTGAATATTTTCTTTATTATTCCGGATTGCTTTTTGCAACAAACTCTAATCAGGACATTTCCATCTGAAACTCTAACTTCAATATCTGGGACTGATTTGTTGGAGTTTTCATCACAAGTTGAAAAATTGTCATAATTTGAGAGCAAGCGATGTCTCTTAACTGGCTCCTTGTAATTAGCTTCTTCATCGAGGCACTTTACTTGCTCTTCCAGCTGTTTTATATATTTAATCGCATCTTCAAGTATTGATGCCTTGTCCAACTGTTAGAGATCAACAAACACATGTTATTGTTGAATTTTATGTATAATACTTTCATAAACAAAGTGGAGGGAAGATGTGATGCCCTAAATCAAGATTGTTTTCTGTAAAAAGTTAAGCACATCACATATCTCAAGATTTTGCAGTATCTATACAACAACAGTTACTCTTTGATTTAATATTAACTATATAAAACTCTCATTGATAATGCTGCTAGACCTAAATATATTAGGCTCATCCAACACTGGAAATACCTTATATTTTCTACTGACTTATAAATCTTCACTAGGAGCTACCTTATATAGGTCTTGTTTTTCATTCTATCTTATTTTTTGTTTAGTTATAATCCTTTTTTTTTTTCCTGAATAAAACCATCGTCAATTGGTTGTGAGCCATTGATGTGGGGGATTAGGCTTGACCCCTGCCATGTCCATTAATATACAAAATTGGAGGGGGACATGGACCTTACTTCCAACATGAAACTTAGCGACAAAAGCTTATCATAGGAAAGGATCAGCCTAAGAATCCTTCCAAGCAAATACGAAAAAGACTAGCTAATGAAAAAATTAGACTTATCATATCTTTTTCTCATTGAGGGAAGTTGCAATTTATTTAGTTGAATAAAACCTTTGACTTTCGAGAAAGGATAAGCACGAGTGATTTCGCTAGAAAGAGCTAATAGTAATGTAAGCTGACTAAGGAGATTAAAAAAAAAATTAGGAGTATTAATTACCTTCTTTAGGTTAGGGATGAGGGTAGACAAAGTTACGAAGTATTGTGTGAGTCGTTCTCTTCTCTTTCTTTCAGCCAAAACATGATCTTGAGCCTGCAAAGGCGTTCTACTATAACTCATCTTCTTCGTCTGAGTAATATCACCACCGCCAAATCCCATGGCCTGTAATAGTTGCTTACTATCATCATAATCAGAATCCGAAGAAATATTTGATGAGGAGAAGTTTATAGTAGTTCCTGATGGAACCTCACTCTTGACAGATGCACTGTCCAAATTTTTAAAGTTGTTTTGGACCGCGGTAGTAGTAGTGGCTGATGGCGAATTGGAGTTGGAGAAAGAAATGACACTGGGGGACGAAGAAGGCGGAGGAGAAAAAGAGGTAGTATTTTGGTAATTAATTGAGTTTGTTGAATTGCAAAAAGATGGATTCTCTTCAAATATTCCATCAGCCTGGGAAGATTGAATGTCATAACTGGTGCAAGAGGTAATAAAGGGGTCATTACTGAAAGGAAAATCGTCGGATGTAGTCATTCTCTGACCGTGATCAATGTATTCAAGATCATTGATATTCATAACATCCTGTATTTGTCATATAAAAATGTTAATTACTACCAAAAAAAAGACTAGTTATTAATAATGAGTATTATTTTGTCTTACCATTTCAGACCACCATGTAACTGATGAAATATCCATTCTTGAGATGTATATATCTAAATTTTGAGCGATCTAAGGATAAATTAGACGTATATCCCAAAGTTGTGTAGATCAAAGATGACCTTGAGCTTTGAGGGGGGAAAATTAACACTTTTGGTATCAGATGTTGTCTGTCTGTCAAGAATTCTTGTGTTTTTATACTTGAATTGCTGTGTTGACTGGAAAGATTGTAAAAGGAAAGAAGAAATAAATTTAGAAATCAATTAAATATTGTGTTCTCACTGTCTATAATTATTGCCCTCGGAAATACTAGATAAAATATTAACAAGTATTAGGCACGTGTGAAAAGTTTGGAGGATGCATAGAAACTTCAAATTTCTGTGTCTTAATGGAAATAAAAAGAGTTTGATGGATAATTGGCGAGTAGGTACTAACTTTTTGACCATCTCTCGGCCAAACCTTCTCCGGTTATGGAGGAATTGCCTGTGGACTGTGGATTTACTCACGTCTTTTGTTGGCCGTAGCGGTTCAATTTTGAACCCGTATTCTGCGCGTAGAGGTGGGAATACACTACTTCCTTATTCTCTAAAAAATAATCGACTCCTAGTCCTAGTACATACACTATTACCCTTTCTGTTATTCGTTCATGTTTACTTGTTCATATCATATTTTTATATATAAATAATTATTTAATATTAAAAGATAAATTACTTTTTTGTCTTATTATTATAGTTTGACTTGACACAACGTTTAAGAAAAGAAAAAGACCTTTGAACTTTTGGTTTAGAATTATCAATAGATATTTGTGTGGTTAAAAATTATTTATTAAGCGTAACAGAGAAACTTTAAATTTAAATTATTTTTAATTTTAATAAGACGATACTCTTTTTGTGACGGAATAAAAACAAAGAGTGTCTCATCAAATGAAACGGAAGGAATATTAGTAAAAGTAAAAAAGGAATAGTTTTGTAGACATAAAAAATTGTACGACTCGACAAGAAGAGTCCTATTTCAGATAAAGTTTCTTGGAGGTGACTCCGCCTTACATCCTAATTCATGTCTATATAGTTTCTTGGAGGCGACTCTACCTTAAATCCTAATTCATGTCTATATAAAGGAAATAATATTATGTTGAAAAAGCATCCCCAAAATCTCACAAACTCTTGGTATATTCATAAAAAGATCAAAATCTACCACAATTACTTTAAAATATATTGCAAATAAATTTATCTCTTGATTTTTTATGTTAGAAAAGTAAAAAAGATATATATTTTTAAAAAAGTAAGTGGAGGAAGTACAATTATTTGTAATACTTTTTGTTGGTAATTCTTGAAGAATATGATCTGTATATACCCTATTTAACAATAATATCATTTTAAATTTAAGAAAGACTTTAGGTCAATCTAGTAACAATATATTTTTTGTTCATACTTGTTAATTTTGCATTCTCCGATTATATTCACACACTATTCATAATTTATTTTAGATCACATAATTTTTAATTTTTTGTTTATAAGGTCGAACATTTAATGCCACTGTGCATAATGCAAAGGGCTACCATCTTTCTAATAGTTCTTAAAAGTATTTCATCCTTTTCAAGCTTTATGTCCGATCAAAATATAGCATATAAAATAGACTGAAGAAGTCACGCTAGTTTGCTCCAAAAAAAATAGTATTAAAATGATTACTCGGTCATTGAATTCTTTTTCCGATAGAAACTTTGACCTCATACCCGCTGCTTCATATTTTATTATATATTATAAATAAGGTATGGAATATTTATCACGTCATAATTAATGACCTTATTTCGTTGTCCCATCACCCATTTTTTTTAATTAAAGCTTGTAAGTAAAAATAAATAAATAAAAATCTTGAAAGGGCATTATCCATTAGTTTATCCATTCCTAACATATCTTCATGACCTTCTT
>JAOTQR010000045.1:26261846-26274235 GCA_025774065.1 Solanum ossicruentum | reverse complement strand
ATATATCTATCTATATATATATATATATATATAAATATATATCTGATTTGTGGATATCCATACATTTTTTTATGACTTGTAAGTTTCCGAATTTCATAATTAATGAATATTTATCATTATCATTACGTATCTTTGAATGAATTTAACTTCTCCAAATCCATGGTGCATCTTCATGAAGATTTTCCTAATGGATAACTATTATTAGAAAAGGATAATAGTACTTATATCCTTTAGTTATTAGTAAATTTTTAATTTTGATCTTATACATATTATGAATCAACATATTTAGTCTTCATTTAATTAATATACATACGTGCTTTGATCCCTTTAAATATACAGAGAATATGTTATATTTGGACCAATTTAGGAGTATATTATCCTTAAATATGAAGTATTAATACAAATTTAGCTTAATACATTTAATAATTCTAAAAGTTTGAGAAATTCATAAGCAAGGGACTGAAAAGTAGAAATTTTAAGTAGTAATTAAAGTTTGTTGTACTTTATTACAATTGACAAACCATAAGGACTAAAAATTAAAATTTACTTAAAGCGATGGCCGGCAGGTGTAAAGTATATATATTTTTTTTGCTCCAAAAATTATTTATCTTTTGAAGATTGTGGTCACCAACTTCCTTTGAACAAGAAAAGAGCTGTTTCCTGTAGTTTATTTCTAGAAAAAACAGGGGCAAGTTCTTATTTAAAAATATATTGACGCCGCAATTACTATTGGATGATATCACAACCAAAACTTAAATTTTATTAAAATTATTAATTCTAATTAATATGTTAATAATTCAGACAAACCAATTTACACTATGTTTTTCTCCAATAACATTTGTTGACTTTAGGGCTATCGTTACAGTGATTGTCTCGATATGTTGGTTTTTATTTATTTAATATGCGGTTTTATTTCCCTTTCGTAATTAACAACAGTTGGTTGATAATTAAAATTCTTTAATCTGAAAATGACTAGCAGTTGTCATTATTTTTCTAAAATGAAACTCGCTTCATTATAAATAACAGATAGTTTATAGTTTTTATACAACTTGGGGGTTCTAAATCATGAGTTCGTTGAACTTAGCCAAAAATGGAGAAATAAGATTATCTAATAATTTTCTTTTTATTAGGGTGTGCATCGATCGGTTCGGTTCGAGTTTATATATTATCGGTTCGATTTATTAATTTTCAATTTTCAAATATGTTAAATCAATAAAATAATTTTTATCGGTTTTCGATTTATCAATTTTAAGTCCGGTTTGGTTTTCGGTTTATCTGATACGGATGATAATGAGAATTTACATAAATAAAAATAGATGGAATACAAAAGTGTAAAGATTAAAGACTAAATACTAGAGTGGTTAACTAATCACTTAAGTACAATAAAAATTAAAATAGGTAAAGTACTATTATAGTGTCTTATTACTATTAAATTACTAATATTAATATTAAATTACTAATATTTAATATTTATGAAAGTATAAAATAGTGAATTATTATAATCTTATTGGGTTATCGGTTTATCTAATAACGCAATAGTAAAAATCAATATCGAATAAATAACCCAATAATTTTTTTTAAAAAATCATTAAAAATTCCATAACCTAATAATAGTAAACTAATAATGTTTTTTATTGATTCAATTTATCAATCGATTCGATTTTTGCACGCCTCTAACCTCTGGTGAAACTTATCTCTCAATATTTAACCATATAGATGCTTGATATATAGTACAATATTAACTGAGTACTGTCTTTTTTAATTAATTGATGACTCTAAAGTAGTGTCCAATCATGTTAAAGATGTACCACAGAGAGTTTAATAAAGGGGGTCGGATGTATGCAGTCTGACCCCTATGTTTAAAATATAGATCGATTATTTTCGGATGACCCATGATGAGCGTCGAAAGTTGCATTGACTACTGCTACTTCACAATTGAAAGAAGCGCAGACAGTTTAAAGAGACATTTTACTTTATTCCATCATACCCAAAACCAAAAAATAGTAAATTTTTGACTTCATCCAACTGTGAAAAAGAATACTTGAAGCTTTCAATTGTATATTATTATCTTATTATTTCAATTCTCAATTATTATTAAAGTTCAGTAATGATAACAAGGCTAAATTATATTAATAGACATACATCTATACCATATCTACTGATTTTATTTATAGTTTCAAATAATGACATATTATCCCACTATTTAATGATTATGTACCACATTTTGGAGTAAATATTTTAATTTATTAAAATTAGCCTAGAATAGAGCCCTAACCACTTACTTTTATCTCCTTAATCTACTCTTTCACTCCAAATCAATCCACTCTTTCCTAATTCTTTCCTCACTGATTAATGAATTTCACCATACAATTTCATTCCAACAGTGACTAATTATAATCTAATGACCTCTTCTTATAAAATCTCCTGAACTTAAACCTTATTGTATTTTGTTTCTTTTAGAGGACCCAATTGAAGTAATAGTTGCGAAGAAAGCTTTCAAAGTTTATCGATGGATGAATCAACCAAACAATTTACATTCACCTTCAAATACTCCACAAACTCCTTATCATCGAAATTATGGATTCTATGAATTTTTTCATGTCTACTTTTGATAAATTTATGGTTATGTGTTGTATTTTTATTAACTAATCGTTTTCGTGAGAGACCGTGACAGAGAGACAAAGAGGAGAAGGATTAAACGTGATTATAAAAATCTTTTATATGTATCCAAAATTAATGATATCTATATTTTAATCTCAAAAATTTTGAATCTTGTTTGTATTCAATATAATGGCATTACTGATTATATTATTTTACATTTCTTGTATCTAGTCTCGTTTGATAGAAGATTTATTATCAGACACATACATGTGCATCTAATAATTATAACAATGTTAATTAAGTCTTATATCTAATTTTGTTTGACAGAGGATTTATTACTCTCTCTGTCCTGAATTAACTGAATTTGTGAAGTAATGCGCACATATTAAGAAAAATATTCAAAGACAAAATTTACACCTTACTTTCCACTATTGCCCTTTGTAAAATCATAAATATATAGTGTAATTTATCTCTTAGAAAATATAAAACTTCAACAAATGAAATGGCAAATATGAAAAAAAAAATTTCAAACATTCATCTTGAGCTTTGAACAATTCAACTATTTTGAACCTTGAAAAAAACTTCAAAAATTCAATTAATTTGGAACGGAGGGGGTATTAAATACAGGCACGTGTATCCATTAAATAGCAATATTAATTACTCCCTCCGTTTCATATTAAGTTAATTGTTGAAAAAAATTTTATATTTCAAAATAAGTGAATTATTCACTTATATGTTGGAAATTTTTTCCAATTTTATCCTTCATTAATTAAGTTCCTAAGGTTGAGTTTTCTATGAGAAATAAATGATGAATTAAATGAGTGTGTGGAATTTGAAAAGAATAAAAATAAAAGAACATTATTAAATTTTATCTTTATTTTTTTAATATGTGTAAAAATGATTCAATAATTCACTTAATATGAAACGAAGGGAGTAAAATCTGAATTGTATCCTTTAAGTAATGAGGTATCTGAATTATGTATCTGTCATTAAATTTTAGATACACGATTCTTAACAATGATATTCACCACTCAAAATGGTTGAAGAATTTCGGCGAATAAAAAGTGTAAAAAATTTGTTGATTCTTGAAAATTGAAAGGATTTCGCATGTTTTAAATTTTTACAATATTGTAATATGTGTGATTTTCTTCTTAAACAGTGGCTTTCAATTATATTTCTTATTTAAGTATACTTAATTATATATATCTGATTAATATATATTCGAGATACATGTATTTATAAGTGTCAAATATATGCATCCAGGGTCCTAAAATTTTACAATAATGTAATATGTGTGATTTTCTTCTTAAACAGTGGCTTTCAATTATATTTCTTATTTAAGTATATTTAATTATATATATCTGACTAATATATATTCGAGATACATGTATCTATAAGTGTCAAATATATGTATCCAGGGTCCTAGAAATAAGAAGGAAAAAAATGCAAACTTTGCTGAATCGCAAAAATATTGAAAGAATTTTGATTATTTCAATTTATTTTAGGAGAAGTGATACGTCATGTCCTCAAAAGTTGTTATAAATGTGATTTTATCTTTAATTAATAGCTTTTAGTTATGCCCCCTTAATTAGACACTCTAAATGATATGTATTTACTTAACATGTATCTCGGATAAATGTATCTGATCACAACAAATACATATAATCAATGTCTAATTTATGATAGGATTCCTAATAATCAAAATTGAAAGAAAAAGAGGTACTGAGGTACTCACTAAGTGAGATTTCTGTCGGTTATCCTAATATTTCCTCCTCTGTCTAATAATAATTGTCCACTATTAATTTGACATAGAGATTAAGAAGCATTAAATAATATGAAAGATTTTATCAAATAACCCTTTGAATATAATAAATACAATATCTTGTATTTATTTTCCCCATTTAGAGATGAATGATTTCATGTCCGAAAGCAACATTTACTATTACTCTACATGAAGTCACCTATAATTCTTGAAGATTTTCTCATGAGATGACGACACGACAATAAGTCGCACCTTTTTTTCCCTAATTATTTTAACATATCATCTGGTCATACAGTTTACATGGTATATATTCTAATTATGTGCAATTTACTAAATTAGGAAATTAAGTTCGTTTTACCTGGTATATATTC
The DNA here is from genome assembly GCA_025774065.1 of Solanum ossicruentum. NCBI lineage: Eukaryota > Viridiplantae > Streptophyta > Magnoliopsida > Solanales > Solanaceae > Solanum > Solanum ossicruentum. The sequence continues at coordinate 26,269,501 of JAOTQR010000045.1, read as the reverse complement.
TAATTATGTGCACTTTACTAAATTAGGAAATTAAGTTCGTTTTATATATTTCCATGTGAATATATACATTAGGTTGTGTTGACAACTCAACCTATTATTGAAGGACAGATATGATGATATGAAGAATAAACAAAAGAAAAAAAAATATAATAGTTAATGGAAGGAAAATGACACTACAAGGCATGGGAGAGTGGACTTGCACCCACGTGAATTATCCTTTTCTTGTTAATATCATCGAAATGGTCAAATAGAATAATTTTATTAAATTCTACAATACCAAACGTGATCAAATTCATAAAAAAATGAATATTCATTTACGTATAGGACAAACTATAAGTTGTAATTTCATGGTTACCTAAAAAAATTTATAAATTACTGCCGTGCATCATGACAGTGTTGTTCTTGTGTTTCGTGATAATTCTTTCAAAATAAGTTTCAATCTCTCAGGTACGTGGATTTTATTAAAAATATCCATTTATTAAGATAAAATAAATACACTACTCTCTTTTGCTTCATATTAATTGAATTTATGTGATAATACGCACACATATTAAGAAAAGCATTTAAAGACAAAATTTTATATCATAGTGTAATTTATCTCCTAGAAACTATAAAACTTCAATAAATGAAGGGTAAATATGAAAAAAATTTCAAACATTCTTCTTGAACTTTGAACAATTCAACTATTTTGAACATTAAAAAAACCCTCAAAAATTCAATTAATTTGAGACGGAGGAAGTATATACTAAGACCAAATTAATTATGATCCTACATATTTGAGGTATTCTCTTTCAGAGACAGCTAGAGAATTAAGTAAAACTTCAATTTTTCAGAACAAGAGAGCTCTTCAGTACGCAAGTAATTAGGCTGCATATGTAAACTCTAGTGATCGAATTCTTCTCTAAATTTTGTGTATAATAAAAAATTTAGTCCATCGGACTTCTTTCTAGAGCTCTTCAACATTATTTCAACTTGCAGAACTTACAAGGTTTAGTTTATTAGTTTATTTATTGGAGTAATGCAACTGAATGGGGAAAGCAAGACGATAGCTGAAAGTACTAGGTTGCAATACCAAGCTCAATCCGCCCATTCTATTTATGTTTGGGCAGATTATTGACCCAATCATTTATTAGTTTAACTAATTTCAGCTCAATCTATTTTAACATAAACTATATTAAATATAGTTACGAAGAGAAAAAATTCATTAGGTACTAAAAGATTATAAAAGAAGAAATAAAGCAATTGTAATTAACACTTAGTTAGAATTGAACAAGTTAGGTTATGACCGGCATTTTAGCTCATTTTGATCCAAATCATTTCAACCCAAGCAATTTTTGAATGAATAAATAACCTACATATTTATTAATTCAATCCAATTTGATTCAACCAAATTCAATTCAAACCGTTGATTTGACACAGCTAAATCACAAAAACTATTTTTATTTGTAGCACTGACCAACTCGGTTGTTAGTCTTTCTCGAGATTTTGAATTGATAGTCCTTTCATAAACAAGCAACATTATCTATTAATATTAGCTACTTGAAAATATGGATACATCTTATCTCTAATTTGTGGGTGTCAATTTTATAAATGTTTTTGGACGCATTATTTGTAGGTCTTGAAATAATGATTAAAAAATTAACACAGAATTTCAAATGACAATTAGGTAATTTAATTTGAGTATTAGTATAAGAAATTTTTATATCGTCAGATCACATTTATCTATTGTTGCAACAGGTAGTCTAGCAGATAACCCACAAGTCCCACAATTTTAGGTGACCTGTTGATATTAATACTTTTTTTCACTGACAGTGTGTGTCACTTAATTGGAGTCCAGTAAAGGAAGAGCTGGAATTTAATTTGTCCATGCCTCACATTTCTAATGTCACCTTTTTGTGCACCAAGTCAGACACAGCTCTAATTAGTCAAATGAAAAAGGAGTTCCTAAACTTGAAAAATAGATCAGGGGAAAATAATTACAACCAAATAGAAATTAAACAGGGTGTTGACAGTGGAACATAACAGTTAACATGAGAACAGCCTGCAGACAACTTTGTCAAAATTTGTTACTCATTTCTTTCTTCCTCTTAATGCCTATGATTTTAGAGAGGGTTTGACATTGATGGCACATCTGTCTTCAAGGTTCTACCAAACTGGCCATGATTTCTGGAGTATTATTGGTAACCTTAACTAACTTGGTTCCACTTGTTCTCCAATTAAATTGATCAGTCTGCTTTCTTTAATATGGGTTCACCACCAACAATAACATGCTCAGTGAAATTACACAAGTGTGTCTAGGGAGATAAAATATATGTAAACTTTACCATTGCCATAGAGATAGAGAGATTAAGTTGTTTTTGGAAGACCCTCGTCTAGAAAATATCAAGCCCCAACAAAAGAAATTAGATATGAAAAAAGAGAAAAGAAAAGGAGAAAAATATAGACTATAATGGAAAGCAAATGATAATATAAAAATACAATAGAAATAACAAATATAAGTCGTAAAAAAATAACACAAGATATAAAAACATGACTAGCCTTACTATCCTTTTGAATCACAAGGCCAGACATTAACTTACCCCTATTAGCCTACCAGTCTGTTATATTATTAGAGACCCCCACTCCTTTCTATATAAGATCATGTACTCGATAAGATGAAGTATCGTCATCTCTTACCTGCTCACCTCTCCCAATACTTTAATACGGGTTCGAGTTCCGTGAATTCTCTTTAATAGAGCAAAACATTCTTATTTTTCCTGTATAAATCTAGATTAATGCATGGGTGAGTGAAACCGAATATTGAAAGTCAACAAAGAAAAGAAAAAAGCTACATGGCCGGCGTCTACAATATTCTTATGAGAGTTGCATTATAATATTACGTAGGTAAAACGAAAATATATTACATTTATTTCCAGGAATTAATCTTGGTGTTCATTGTTCATACCAAACCTAGTAGAAATATGTGAGGTTGGTTAGTACTATATTTGAACCTAAAATTCTAGGTGAAGCCCAAAGGGTACGGTAGAGTACCGAAGAGGTTGGACGTAGGGCAGACCAGCTGACTTCTTAGTACTAGTACTAAGATTTCTAGAAATTATAGGACTAAAAGTCTTTTGATGTTGGTGGTCGGTCGGGAATTTGGTTGTTTAATTTCTATTTTCCTGTAGAGCACTTGCTTGGACATTTAGGCATCAGTTAACTATCAGGACTGTATTATTTCCGGCTGCTACTTTTTCTCATCACAAATGAAAATTTGACTTTTCAAAAGATGGGACATATACGTAAAAAAGTAAAAGTGAAACAGAAACAGAAAATGTCGGACATGTAGGATTTGGTGACTTGAGAAAGCTAGCAAGGGATTTCGGTTCTTGGTTGCGTTTTCGCGGTAAACAAAATAGAGGGGATAAAAAGTATTTGGTGATTTTGTTTTTTAATTCTCTCATATTGTTCTGGGTGTCTCATTTGGTTACTACGAGTGCGAGATGATAATTTCTTCCTATATTATTTTTGTGATTTTACTCAGGATAAGGATAATAATTTTGAAATTAAAAAAATGTGAAATTGTTTTATTTTATACATAGTAATGACTGTTAATTGATTTTTATAAGTATTTTATGTTATTATTTGTACTAAAAATGATGAAATTAGTTAACCGTATGGAAGATGGATAACTAATTTTATTGGCTGAGGAATTCGAACCCATCCCACTACAGAAAACGAAGGTAGATCCAGTATTATTCACTCTATACCGTTTTAGTTTGTGTCTTGACACGTACACTTCAGGAGACAAAAGAAATAAAAGGATTTCAAATTCAAATTAAAATAGGGGACGAGGTTAAAATTCATTTCTAAAATGTGCAAAATGGTCTAAGATTTCTCTAATTACTTGATTTAGCCTCTTATTATTACACCCTCGATTTGTCATAAGTGTTAAAAACACTCATTAATTTGGTTAGAATTTAGACGTGTATTTCATTTATGTTGCAAGATCAAGATATATTTAAATTCTATTAGTCAAGTAGAGGGGTATTTTTAACTATGCTAATAGTTTGGAATAAAACTAATAATCACACTAAGATTGGGAGTGTTTCAAATACTCTATAAAACAAATCACACTAATAAATTCGTCATCCCTGCCCTTCTTCCATCTACATCTCCAAATCAAAATTCCCTCCCCCATTAACTCTATGATAGCTTTTTCCATGGATTTATTCCTAAAAAATATCCAAAAAAAATAATCTCTTCTCGTCTTCCCTAATTTCTGACCAATGACTATGAGCCCCTTTACCATCGATTTCTCTCGTTTAATCTATTGGCTCTCTGGTAGTTTGTACATGAATGAATGGTGAATTTAACGATGAGATAGAAGAGCAACATGGTGGTCAAGAAGGAGAAATACAAGTCAAAATGTTGGTGGAATAAGCTGATTTGTTGGTCGAATGGACATGTCCATTTGATTTGTGTGGCTATATAATTTTATAAAATAGCCATATAAATATTATAGAACTTTAAATTAAATTAATTTTATTACATAAAATACAACATCGATAAAGAATACAAACTCAGATTTTTCACAAAAATCCACCAAACATGTCCTTACTACACTACGGAGATAAGACTACTCATAAAGTAGGTACAAGGAGTAGTGCTTACACAAAAAAAACACAAGTTTAAAGAAAAAAAAATCACTTAGTGGAATTCCAGGACTTGTCAAAATTAAAGATAGAGCTGGTTTCAATTGTAGCACGTGAGGTAATTGCAAAACACGGGTTAAACTATTAATTAACCCGCAAAAAGCAAATTAAAGCACCTCCGCCACCAATTATGAAAACTATAAACCCTAAACCAAGTCATTAATTATGACCCCACTTCCAGGTGACTTGACCCGATCCGCAAAAAGAGATCTGCAGACCTTACTTACACTTAACTATCTCCTAAACAATATTATCACTTAATAGGATATTAAAACTGAAAACATATATCCAAACACCTTAATTAATTAACTTCTAAAAATATATATAGTCTTCTTCTCTATTGTGCTGTAAATGAGCTGGCTTATTCTTTCATCACAGCCGCACGTATTCTATTTGCAACATGATTTGGTGTCAAACTTGTCAATTTATGATCCATCTGTCAAAATTTAACGGACAAAATATTAGTATTAGAAAGATAATTAAGTTATTTTTTTTCAAATGCATAGATAGTTCAATTGTTTAATTAGTACCTGAGTAATAACGGTGATGTGGGAAGTGTTATAGCCAAAAGGCATAACACTGCAACTAATGATAGAAAGACTAAGCTTGTCCAGTTCGTTGAATATTTCCTTCATTATTCCGTTATGTTTTTTGCAATAAATCCTAATCAGTATATTTCCATCTGAAGCTCTAACTTCAATATCTGGCAATGATCGGTCTGTGCTAACACTGGAGATTTCGTCGGACGACGATGAATCGTCATAACTGGAGGCCAATCGAGGTCTCTTAGCTGCTGGTTCCTCGCTACATTTCTTGGTTTTCTCCTCAAGGCTTTTCACTTGTTCTTCAAGCTGTTTTATATACTTGATAGCATCTCCCAATACTGTTGCTTTGTCCAACTGTGAAGAGTAACACCCAAAATTTAGGTCAAAAAATCATAGATAACTTGTAGTTCTAAAGGGCTTGCAGCAACAACAACATATCAGAGTAATTCCACAAGTAAAGTTTGAAAAGGGTAAAGCGCATGTAGATCTTATTACTACCTCAGAGAGATAGAAAGATTGTTTCTAAATTATATACATATTTTTCAATCGTAAGAACAAATTAAAATTTAGGCAAGTGCTTAATTATGGACTAGTTTTCGACATGACGCCTTTTAACTTGAACATTGCACCTACATGGACTATTACAAATAAAGATAATTGGTGCCAGTTTAGCTACGGATAAGTTTCATTTTATTCCATAAAGGTCCTTGGACATAGAATTGCTACACTCTTTCAGAATTTAACTTAAAGTTGTATTCTGGGATTTCGAGAAAGTCCAAAATTTTTGTTTTTCCACTCTAAGTCATCAATAAAATTCAAAAGCAATTCTCCTTTGTATTCATATCCAAACACAACTCTAATCTTCAAATACCGTTTTCAAATTAAGATAGAAGTGAGATACGAGGAACAACCGGTAGTTGTCTAAACAAAGAGATAATTAAGATAGAAGATAAGATTATAAGAACCAGACTACATCAAATGTTCTTTTCCTTTTTCAGGTATCACTAATTGAGTCACTTTAAGTAGGAATATTTACCTTCTTTAGGTTGGGAATGAGCGTAGATAAAGCTATAAAGCGTTGAGTTAGCCGTTCTCTTCGCTTTCTTTCAGCCATAACGTGGTCTTGTGCCTGCAAACTAGTTCTACTATAACTCTTCTTTTGCTCAGTAATAGTAATTGTCTCAGCAGCACCAAACCCCATGGCCTCGATATCGCCAAAATCAGAATCCATAGATTTAACTGAAGAGGAGAAGTTTATGGTAGTTCCTGACGGAACCTCACGCTTCACCTTCACGGTGTTCAAATTATCCAATTGGTTCTTGGAGTAGCGGTTGTTAGAAATGATACTGGATGAAGGAGGAGGAGGAGAAAAAATGAAGGGCTTTGAATTGAAAGGCAATTCATTAAAAGGGCTCATCATCTGGCTCTCATTCACAAAAATATGATCATTCATATTCCTCATCTCCTGTAAAATTCATTACATTACCAACCATATATAAAATCAAATATAATTACTGCTCTTTACAGTGGATATCTTACCATTTCAGACCACCATGTATCCATTATCGATCAAATTAATTAAAGTCGTCTCCTTAGTGATCGATCAGTTGTGCTTATCCTTAGCTTGATTGGATCCTGCTGCAATGTTCAAATCAAAATCAGTATCATACACAGATTTTTATTTGGGGAAATCAAATTAATAAATGAGAAATTCAAGTTAGGTCTCGTAAAATCGATCTAGGGAAGCTTGATTTACCTTAGTTAGAGAGAACCAAAATGCTTTAGATCTCAGCTGTGTCAGATGGTCAAGTGTAGGAATTCTTGTGTCTTTATAGTTGCTTGAATCATTGAGTTGACTGCCAAAAATATGAAGAAATAAAAAGAAAACAGAAAAATAGGTGGAAATGCCTCAATTATTGCGTTCTCACTCTTACTTATAATAGGAATTATTATAATATAATAAAAGAATCACCACATGTTTAAATTTTGGAAGGTGGAGATTTCTTCGTTTTATCAGATTCTAATCTACTCTCTGTTGCCGCGTTAGTATTATCTTTTTGACCATGTTCTAGCTCCAGTTTTCTGGAAATCATCCGCCTTTATTTACTTCAGTAATTATGTTTGGGGAAAAAATATGGATTTTATTAGCGCTTCAATTTTGAGACCAATCTTCTTTATCCCTGTCTTTTGCGCGTGTCAATAATTTCCTTTGTTTTGAATTAGATGCATGGAGCTAGTGAGGTTCTGGGTTATTCGAATTTTCTTTCATCGAACAATTATATTTTTGTAATACATATTTAAAATTATTTATAGTAGATATTGAATTTGCTGTTATGAGATACTCAATGTTAGTCGTCTTGTCTTATCTTACATTGCAATTTGTCATATCAAGTCTTTCTGCTTATGGGTTTTGAGC
>JAOTQR010000045.1:26217999-26255806 GCA_025774065.1 Solanum ossicruentum | reverse complement strand
CTACTGATCTTATCTAGAACGCAACATTATCACTTAATTATTTTATTGATTGGGAACATATGCAACATAATATGGTATTATCTATTTGTATGTATTCCTCCTGGCCGCTGATGAATCCCATTATTATTGGATATATGTCAATCATAATGGCATTTCTCTTTATTAATAATTACTAAACTGAGGTAAGTTAAATCATTACATGAAGAATCCTTTTGTTTTCAATTAATTTCTATATATGCTGACGGGGTACTAGAATCTTTACACTCCACAAAATCAAATCACTAAAAAATAACTGCATGCCTAGCTTTGTTAACACCTTAATTTTAATTGAATCGATTGGATTGTGATCTTTACACCAAATTAATAAATATATGAAATATGTTTATTACGCTACTTATTTAATTTGAAATATTTTTCTTAAATGTTATTTCTTTCGACAGAATACTTTCATAACTTTAAAATAATAATACAAGTTGTAAGGGATAGTCTTCTTAAATATAGATTCCTATTATAACTAAACAATGTAAAGGGTGTATAAGTTGTGATGTCTAAGGATACTAATTCCCCTTAATCCTTCACGTCTAGTTTCTGTAGGTTTCTCAATTTAGGATTCTCAATGTTTAGTCTCTGTATATGTTTATTGTTACTGGACATATTTTGGAATGAATGAAAATATCTTATTTATTATTACTGGACATATTTTGGAATGAATGAAGATTTCTTATATGGTATCAGAATCTTTTGTGGTTTAATAACCTTTTCCTGCTTTCATTCCAATTTTTTTTTATTCAATATATATATATATATATATATATTTTAAAATATCAGTTTTGAATGGGAGATAATAGTCAGACCTCTTCTGCCTTAGCAACTTCCATTGTTTCAACGACTGCTATGGGCAGCTATTCTCCTACGCCTAATCTCGCTCACAGTTGCCAGTAAAGCTCACGTCAACAAATTTTCTGCTTTGAAAGACACAATTTCTTTCGATGATTTGTGATTGTGGTCACAAATAATATGAACAGAAACGTGTAAAAACTCTCTAAGATTGAAGTACTTAACATCTTTCGGATGCCATTTTGCCAACTTACAAATAAATGTTTCAAATTTGAACCAATCTTAATCCGTGTCCTAATCGTGTTAGTAGTGTGAAAATTTTTGGATTCGGCTAGCCTCTTCATTACACTTTAATTCCCTCCATATTATTACTCCAGAGACAATTTAGTTATGGATTTAACTTATAGTGCAAAAGAATTACGGTATTATATATTATCGACGCATTTTAACATGTTATAATAGCAATTTAGCAGATTGATTTACTTTAATTTTCAAGGCTAATTACTAATCTCGGTTATTTGTCGAAGTAAGTTAGCAACTCATCGAAAAACTTAACATGTTACAGAAAAGCACAATTATTTTTTTTTTTGATAGATTATGTATTCAATCTTTGGTAATCATATTACAAGGCCGGCTGGTTTAAGAATGTAGATATGCCAACAAACGTATCTTTTGAGGAATCTAGTTTTAGCGCAAGTTGGTATAATTAGCTGAGCATTTCAGGGAGACAAAAGACAGGAGAACCTTAGGTACGATCCTCTCAAGATCTTCATCACCAACTGATGTTGAACACTTTCATTAGAGCATTTATATGTATTTTATTTATTCCTTAAAAATGGGGAAAGTTTAGTTAAAATCTTTATTATACACAATTAACTGCTTATTCTTATTGACTATTTGCAGCTTAGCTATTAAGATTTTTTATCTGATGTTCAATATTTATATTGGGACCGCCTTAAATTGAAATTTGCATATAACGCGCGTCTCACGTTGAAGGGTAAAATGCTTTGTAACAAAGAAAATTTTGTACCCAAAAACTCAGTATTGATGATACCACTTTTTGACTAGGGATTCATCCAAACCTCGTTTGTCTGGCAGATTATACTATTTATATACATAATTAAAGTTAATTTGAATCCTTGAAAGACAAATCACAATCCTTCTTGGTTGGTATTTTGACTATTCTTCCACAGAATGAATGACTTTGTTCTTTGGTTATTATTTTCTTTTGTTTTCTTTCCTTTTCTCTCTGTTTTCCTTTATGGGGTCTCTATCATAAGTTTGTTGACAGCGATCTCTATGCATCAATTTCACACTATATGATGCTCCCTCATTTTAAAAAAATTATTTAATTTGAATTGGTATAAGATTTAAAAAAAGATAATTAATTTTATGGATTTAAATTAAAATTATATTATATATCAAAATGTTTTTTAATTTTATAAACGTGCTACATAAAAAATAACATTATAAAAAAACAAGTCATTTTTTTAAACAATTTTTCTTTTAAAAAGTCATTCTTTTAATTAATCATCCAGGAAAAGGGGAAGGAGAAACAAAATTAATTAGAATAAATAAAATTCTACCCATTTTTTAAAGCATAGCCATTAATATCATCTGACTCGTAGTTTAAACAACGTGAAATTCCCTGTTTGTGTTAACATCATCGACATCGTTGTTTCAAGAGAAAACAATATCTAATTATTAGATTCTAATACTACTCCTACGTTAAGATAAACAACCAGAACCAATCAATTAATTCAAGTTTCAAGCATGACAACGACACTTCATTTTTAGGTACAGAACATTTTATAGCTAAAACAACCAGCGGTATAAATAATGCAAAGACGAAAAACGAAACCATAATAAATTAATTCACTCATTTGTTTTTTCCTGTCTATACCATGTATTATTCTGGAAGATTATTGACAAAATTTTATTTGACGAATTCCGAATATAATTACTGCTTCATAAAATGCTATATATTATCCTTAATCAAGTGTTAATTAAACAACTACATATATATATTTCTTCAAGTTTATAAAATACTTGTTTAGTGTCTGATGAACACTTACCCTTTGACCAAGTGAAACTGACATTTCACTGGTAATAAACTGTCTTCAACTATACAAAAAGTTTTAATTTGGCTAATAAATAAAAGCCAATGCATGTTATAAGTTAGAACATTAAGGAACAGTTAAATTCTCAAAACCTAATTTTTAGACCCGTAAAAGAGAATAGATTTGACAAGTCACCATTATCTATCATTTATATTATTATTATTTTTTGTTTTGTTTTGTTTTGTTTTCTATCTCATACTCCTCCGTTCATATTAAGTGAATTATGGAGTCATTTCACACAACAAAAAGGAAAAAAGATAAAATTTAATCATATTTTTTTTATTTTTATCATTTTCAAACTTCATACACTCATTGTATAATTTATTTCTCATACAAAACTCAACCTTAGAAACTTAATTAATTGAAGTTGTCCAAATATAAAAAATTTTGCAACATGACTTTCTTAAAGGAGAGGTATAACATGATTGTACACCAACTAGGACAGATAAGTATTACTCCCTTCGTCCAACTTTACTTGACCCCTATATTATTTTGGGACGTCCAATGATACTTGTCTACTTTATGAAATCAAGAGACGATTTTACAGTTAGTTCTTTATTTATCTTTATCATTAATTATGGTAATTTCCTTATTACATTTTTTAAGACATCATATTTATTATATTCAAAGGTAATTTGGTAAAATTATCTCCACAATTTACAAAGAATTGATATTATATTTTTTAAATCCTACTTGTAAAATTTCACTGAGTATATTATTGTTGTTGAAGTGATACTATATTTGTCCAATTTTATCACTGCAATAACTACAACATGGAGAGTCGAAAGTAATCTGTCAAAGATCCAGGGGATATTAAATATTTTTCCTAAATTACGTTGAAGTTTGAGAGAAATGGTTTTGTTAGCTTTTTACAAAGAAATAAAATAGTTTTATTTTTACAAAGTATTTTAATTTTATATTTTCATATAAGAAATAATTAAAAAAATTATTTTCTTTCCGATCAAATTGTAAGCAAACAAATATTTATATATGTAGAAATCAAAAATTTATTCTCCATTTCTCTGGCCTAACATAAGGTGGATGACAAACTGTGCAGAACATGGTACAATGTTTGTCAAGGCTCTTAATTTTTTTTATTAAATAGGTTCAACTTGACATATAAATATTCAGATAATGCAAGATTAATGGAAGTTGGCTCCAAGAAACTTTATACTTATTTAATTAAGTAATTGATTGGTTTGTATGCACGACCACATTTGATACGGCCGGTGGAGATTTAATTAACTCTACTATATCACCTTCTCTATTAAAATTTAGTTATATAAAATCTTCCTGATCTGGCAAAAATCTAAATAAATAAAGTAAATTACAATGCTATGAGAAAAATTATTCTTCTATCTGCATGTGTCCCTGTTTAATCGGCAATGTAGTTGAAAAACTTACATTTATTGCATAACAGTTGGAATAAAGCAAAACGACTCTTTAAACTATCTGTACTTCTTTCAGTTGTGAAGTAGCAGTTAGTCAATGCAACTTTCGACGCTCATCATGTGTCATCCGGAAAAAGTCGCGTCATGTTTTTAAACATAGGGGTCAGGTTGCGTACATTCGCCCCCCTACCCCGCAATGGACGGAAGACTTTGAGTCATTGGGGTAATGTTGTTGTTGTTGTTTTCGGAATAAAATAATTAAAAATAGTTGTTAAAAATATTTTTTTATATAGAAAACATCACATGACATAGTTAAAATGAATCTAAATTTGTAAAAATAAAACAAAATAAAATATCTTATTTAGGTCCAATTTAAGTAGATTGGATCCACTTGTTCCTCTTCTTCTTTATCTTTTCAAAATCCAAAGCTTTCGAAAATTGGGCCTTTCGGGTTCGCATTTGACAACCCAAGATTTTTATTCTTCATCTGCTTTAACATCCTCTGTATCCATATTACTTGACTCATTTTTTAAAAAATTATAAATAAAAATTGTTTTTCACTAATTTATCTTTAATTATACTCAATGCAATTAATATTGTTGCTTTTGAAAAACAATTAATTTTAAGGTAACATGAAAAAATATTAGTATTAATTTTATCTTTTTTAATAAATGAACAAGTAATTTGGAATGAATTTTTATTTAGTAGTGTTGATAATTAAAATGGGATGAGCAGTAACAATAAGTTGGGTGTTCATTCAAATATGTATCACCTTTCTAAAATTAGAGCGCGTTTGAATCGATTTTTAACTTTTAACTAGTAAGCTAAAAAGCTATAAATTATAAATTAAAAATTCAAATTTATTTTTAAAATCTTGACTTCAAAATAAATATTTGAAAGTATTTTTGATTTTACTACTATAAAATTAAGTTAAAATTATTTTTAACTTTAAATTGGAGAACTTTTAATTGACTAACAGGCCTGTTTGCCTAAAATCATTATTTTCTTGATTTTCTTCTCAGACTAAGACGGCCTAGGAGTAATTAATTTGGGTTTAGCTAGAGTTGTCCAAGACCACCCATACACAAATTTCACTGGTTTAAAACTCAATACTCAAGTCATGAGCTCTCAACGTTACTATTCGTGTCAAATTTTTATCCCCACATTTTTATATTCGTTTTGTCCAAATAGATATATTTCAGATACATGAGATCAAAATTAAATGTAATCTATTTTAAATATATTGTATTTAAGTGAATTCATATGTATCTCACATATATGGACTCTCTCTCGCTCGCCTCTCTCCTTCTCCTGCAAAAGTAATAGCTATTCGAGGTGAGGTTATCAAATTCTTAGATATCGACATCGATGTATGCCCGGTTGCTCCATATATAGTTCTCTGCGCTTCTCTTTCTGTGTATCTATGTTTCATAATGTATCTAGAATGTACCTGGGATCTCAAAGACATGTATTTAGTGTGATTCTTATGTATCTGAAATAAGCCTCACCTCTTTCCTCTCTCGCTTGCATCTCTCCAATCCCTCTCTCGCTCGCCTCTCTCTCTCTATGTATTTATATTTGGTAGCAAAAATACATGTATCTAACTTAAATTTTGATATCAAATTATTAATTGGTAAGATAATATTTAATTGTTTTAAATTATAGAAAGAATTAATAAATATGGTAAGAATGTTTGCCTAATAATTAAATAATTTTTCTTTTTCAGAAAAAAAAAATCTGACATGAAACTTTTCAAAATTATATTTACATTAATTTAAATAATTGATATTTTAGTCTTTAAAGTCAGTCCAAAAATATTGATGTTTCACAAAATAAAGTAGAAATTTAATTCTTTTTGCCAAATTTTCCCTTGACACACTCCTAATCTCCACGATAATTAACTCAACCTAAAAAGAAAAAATCATAATTAAAGCAAATTTTCTAATCTATTTGTTCAAGTTTAAAACATCAATTATTTTGGACCGGAGAGGATATTATTTTCTATGTCGGACCAAGTTACTGCACCTTCCATTTCTTATTATTTGCGAGGATAAAGTTCTACACGCTCATTAATAAAATATTAAAACAAGAAAACTGATTGGACTAATTTATGCCTTGTCAATTTCATCCATTTTAAATGTTGTCTTAATTTTACTGCAATTAATTCTAAGAGTATAATTTATAAATAATACTCTCTTCATTCTATTTTATGTGACATTTTTTTTGGTCCATCTCAAAAAAAATGCCGCCTTACTTGGAGAGACAATTTACCTTTGAAATTCTCTTTTTACCCTTAATGAAATGATTCTCAACCACACAAATATCTAAGAATGATTTTAGACCATAAGTTTCAAAAGCTTTTTTTTCCTTAAACACCGTACCAAATCAAAGAATGCCTCATAAAATGGGATATAAAATGGGATGGAGGGAGTAATAAATTCTATCCTAAAGACAACTCATCTAGTGGATCAGTCATTTATACATGATCTGGATGGACTAGAGCGCAAAAATGTCATTCAGGCATTTATATATGATCTACTTTGTAAAATCTCTTGGTATAATTCTAATTAAGAGCACATTTTAGAATTTAATCATCACTATATTCTTTAATTTTTGTTTTATCTGTTCCAATTGAGTTTGAGTGATGAAGGGGTTGAAGATCACCTTACATGATCAAAATTTACCAATAATTTTTATTTCATCTTCTTTAGTTCTGTGTATGGTTTGACTATGAAGACGAAAGTAAACGAAAATCACAGCAAACAAATAGTATTACACATAATGAAGAATTACAACAACAACATACCCAGTAAAATCCCACAAGTGGGATCTGCGGAGAGTAAATTGTACGCAGACCTTACTGCTACCTCGTAAAAGTAGAGAGGTTGTTTCCTAAACCCTCAGTTCAAAACATAATGAAGAATTACAATAAGGAAAATTTCGAATGAACATATATATATAACTAGCGACTACTTTTTATGTGAGGATGCTCACATAACTAAATTACGATTTCTTAGGGCAAGCATGACAGTTTCTTCTTTTATGTGCACATTCTCACATAATTACTTTTTCATAATGTAGAATTATTTTCTGACATTAGTTGAAATAACCAAGGGGATACACAATATCTTACAAATGCTTGTGCATGATGATCTGATTTTTTTTATTTTTTATTTTTAGATATTTAACAGCTTGTGAGAGTAAATAATGCTATGCTTGGGTCATTAACCTCCCGGTGACCATCTGTACATGCTTTGCAAGATCCTTTAGTGTCATGCAGAAACTTTCGTCCATCTGCACAGAGTTTAAAATACATTGTAATTCCCTTCAATCATCTTATAAATAATCTGATTGTATAAATATTTTTACATTATCATACTATTTTAACATGGACATATAACATATTACCTTAGCGACTAGTGTGATATCAATTGCTTGTTCCCCAAATGGCATCATACAGCTTTGAACAATTGTAAGATGAAGCTTCTCTATTTCGTTGTGGATGTTCAGCACAAACGCATTGCGCCTTGCACAGGTTATTCTGATCAATACATTATTATCGGAGAATCTTACTTCAATATCTGCAGGAAAATCACGGTCGATGGAGGAGCCATTATTGTTAGTGTTCTCTTCTTCCATTTCCAGCTTTGATTTAGTCACAAACATAACTGGTTCCTCCTGGGATGGCCTACTATTTTTCTCTTTTTCCAATAGTTGCACCTTTTCCTTAAGCTCTTGCACATGTTTGATTGCTTCCTCAAGAATTGAAGCTTTGTCCACCTACAAATATTATTCACAAATACAACCAATCTTTTAATATCTCTGTTGAAGAATGACAAAAAGTCTCATATTCATAGTTAATGAGATGGTGGACTCCTTATAAGGCTTGGACAATCTTCCTTTCTTTGACCTAGCTTTTGAGATGTGAATTAGGCCCAAGACCTAATTTTACAATCTCACTTTCTGATTCTTCCTTTATCTTTTTCTTTGACTGCTGAAAATATGTTAAGGGTCGTTTGGTTATTCTCATGGGATAAACTATCCCATCATGTATATGAGATAATTATCCCATCACTAAGGAATAAATGATGAGATACATTATCCATGACTATCTAATAACTTTTATCCTATGATTATTAGACCTTATACCTCACACCAACCAACCCCTTACACGCAGTCACATCACTAATTAGAGCCAAATCTCTATAACAAAGTCATTTGATAAAGAGGAGATCTAACAATTGAGTTTCGGATTAAGATTATACTATGTTTGGTTGAAGTTACAAATTTAGCTTGGGATATAATTTATACCTTTAACTAAACAAAGTATAAACTTAATCATGAATTTCTCACCTTATTCCAATTTTAAGAGATGTATTGAACTAACCATCGGCATGTTAGTGCGCCATTATTATAATTAGCAAGGTAATCAAAAACAATACTGAAAACGATTTTGTGTGTTCATAGAGGAAGTTAATTTTAGCAGCATCCAGAAGCTAATTATAATTAATTTAGGGAGAAAATGCTTAATACCTTTTTTAGGCCTGGAAGAATGGCTGAAAGTGCAACGAACTTTTGGCTGAGTTTCTCTCGACGCTTTCTCTCAGCAATAATATGATGTTGATGATCAGCTGAAGGAATTCTTTTATCCTTAGATTTTGCATATGGAAATAACTTGTCATCTGATGAATCACACAAATACATCTCATCCACAGCTTCAATTTTACAACTAGGAAATATATTATTATTATTAAAAGAAAGAAAACGAGATGAAGATGAAGAGTTATTGTTCAATTCAGGCTGATGATGATGATCAATTGCACGTCTTTTGCAACCAATTGGGAAATTTTCCGATGGGGTGATGAGAGAAAAATCGATCTTCGAGACTTTACTTTTGCTAATTTCTCGATGGAAATGAGAAGAATAATTATAAGCACGAGCACTATCTGGAGATAGAGACACTTCACTAGTTTCTTGATCCTCAGAGATTGTGGACTTTTGAGTGGTGAAGTCGTCCATGGAATAGACACCTTCTTCCTGCAAATTAAATTGTACAACAAATTAAGATATTGTATAATATATGATCTGAGTTTCAAAGTTTCAATATTTAATTCTTACCGTTCTTGAAAACCATTGATTTAGAGATGATGAATTGTCCATCAATGGATGATTTGATATTTGCTTCAATGTATCATTGATTAGTGATGGGGCTAGTGTACTATATTTCATCATATTGGGAGTAGTAGGAGAATCTTTGATTAACAACAAGTTAATCAAGTGAAAAGCAAGTTACACTTTTATAATGAATATTTTATAGGCCACGAGTGAAATGTTCATCATTTTTAAATATAAACTAAAGCAAAATCCATTTAGAAGATACATATAATAATGAATAGTACTATTTTTCTCTGTATATTATGCAACAGACGGTGATAGAAATATTAGAGTTTTAGCCATTCTTATGTATGAACGAATTTTTAAATAACGTGGGATAAGTAAAATAATGTTTCAGTAGCTGTAGATTCCTTAAAATGATTTACTTTATTAATTACAAATTGTTTTGGTCCATACTCCATAGTCCACACGGCCCACATGCTGAATATATTATAGAATAGTCGTACCCATTCAGAAAATTATGGGACCGTTTTTCACCAACTGAGAGTGATTTAAGGTAAGGAAATGAATGTCCTTGACACAAATTTTTTTTTTATGATATTAAACTAAAGATACAAAAAATATATTAAAATGTCATTTAATCACGTATCACGGAAAAATTAGAATTAAAAAGCAATCAAAACCGGCAAAAGGAAGTACTTTCATTTTGTTTAAAGCAAATTCCTGAAATACAATAACACACACAAGAACATCAAAATGACAACTGCCAGAATCTACAAGATAGAGTTTTTACCACATGTAGAGATTGAAAATGAGGCATTCTGCATGCAAGGCGAAAAAGATGCAGCAATTCTGCTACATCACCTAATTGAACTGCACAAATTTTTCGGAATGAATAAAAGAATACTTAATCTTCCCTCTGAGTCCATATCTTCACAGTCTTGTCGTTCCCAAGAGCGCCAGAAGCAATCAAGTTCTGAGTGGGGTGGCACGATACAGAAATCACGGTATCAGTATGGCCTTCCAATTTTTGAACTATCTTCCTTGATTGAAGTTCCCACAAGTATATACAATTATCCTCAGAACCACTAACAATATATTTCCCATTTGTTATGGAAAATGTTGATGAAATGCAGTACTTTGAGTTGACATGATCTGTGTAAGTTTTCAGAACTTTTCCTGTGGAGAAGTTCCAAAGCCTCTGCAAAACAAGGAAAAGAAAAGCATACAAAGGTCATTGAGCACATTAAATAGCAGTATCCTTTTCATTTTTGAAGAACAAGTCATCAAGTAGCAGTTTCTAGACAATGAAAATTTTGTAGAGGGCATTAATCTAAAAAACGACATATAGTGACACATTCCCGAACCAATTGAGACTTGTAAAATACTACACATACTTCATTGTGAAAACTAAGCAATACAAAATGCAATCAGCTTAGTTAGGAAACAGCACTACCATTTGAAAAAACTGCACGGAACACATCTGCCAAGACATAATGGTTCATTACTTGAGAAAACTGGACTGTGAAAAGAAAAGAATGCACGGACAGATTTCTTTCTCGAGACAAAGAAAGGAAAACGTTAAAGACATAAAAGACTGACAATTCTTGAAGCACTGTGCCAATTTTTGCACAACGAATTCACTGTTAGTAGTTTGCTTTTCTCAATACATACATTGAGAATAGTTAAAATTTCACTGATCAGAAACTAGCCATCTATTGATTTATACAAGTTGTATAAATCAAAATCCTCGATCAACTCTGATCTTACAATGATATAATATT
Organism: Solanum ossicruentum; assembly: GCA_025774065.1. Taxonomy (NCBI): domain Eukaryota; kingdom Viridiplantae; phylum Streptophyta; class Magnoliopsida; order Solanales; family Solanaceae; genus Solanum; species Solanum ossicruentum. Next base: position 26,244,559 of record JAOTQR010000045.1, on the reverse strand, counting down.
TATAAAATTTTACTTTATTTATTAAAATCAAAAAATTTCCACCACATGTCCTCAAAGATGAAATGAAATCTTTCAACTTGTTTTAAATCAACTTTCCTACTAATAATTCAACTTTTGCCTACAAAAGAAATGCACAAAGAACTACACTGAGCATAGAACAAAAATATGAATGTGCATCAAGTTCATCATTGCTTTACTTTGTGTCTTTTTGACTGACTTAGCTCATCAGTCAATTTTATCCAAATCTTTATATTATAAAAGCATCACTTGTTAACAAAATTATCCCTAAAATGTTGATAAAGACTTCCACAACTTCAAAAGATAATTATTTCATCAGAATATGATTCTAAGTGTGGATAAAACTGTAATATTGAACGTTTTCCCAACTTTATATTTTAGTTTTCATGGGATTCTAATCTGAATCAGATTTCCTCATTGTTAAGTTCCATAGCCATACAAATTTCACAGGGACGATAACACATAATTTCAACCACCTCTTGCTACCTAATAAAAGGTATGCCTAGTCTCAGTAATTGCAGACTTGTAGCACACACGAATTATCTTCTCATTGATTGTGCTTGGGTAATGAGAGCTAAGGGGCTTTGTTGGGGTTTTGAGTAAAGGTATTTTTGTTTCTTAGTTTCATATAATAAGGATCGTATGGTGGTTTTAGAACTAATTTGTCGGGTAAGTTACATAATATTGTGCGCTTAATTCAGTATCTTTGGTCTAATGTCTTGTATTAATTTACAGGTACTCTATCAACTATTGCTGCATGCATAAAGTATCAACTTGAGTGTTTGGGAAAGTGAGAGGTTGGAAAAAGCGTCAAGAGCTTGCTTCATCAAAGCACACTTTTTTCAAAGAAAGCACAGTTTCATACAAAAAAATAATAATATTAAATTTCATAGAGAAATCACCAAGAATTCAATAGAAATAACATATTAAACAAATATTTCAATTTAAAAGTAAATAAAAGATACTAGAATAAAAAAGCTACAGAATATTACAAACAAAAAAATAAACTGAATATTTGTAAGCTAAAGCAAATAGGAAAAGCAGAAGAAAAAAAAGAGTAACAAAACAGAGCTGAAAACGTTATTACTAACAGCGAGAGACCAACAACATCAATCCCAGCGTAATCCCACAAAATAGGGTTTAGGAAGGGTAGGATGTATGCAGAACTTACCGCTAGAGGAGAATTGAAGAATAAAAAAAATGAAAAAAGAGGAAAAGAGAAAAGGAATAGAAAAAATAGGAGAAGAGGACTTACCTTGAAACCCTAGAATTAGAGAAGAAGAGCAGAGCACGAATAACCGGAAAAATGCATAATTGTTGCAATTTTTTTTAAAAACAAAACTAGAATCTCGCTTTTATCATAAAAGCGACTTCACGCTCGCATTGTTTCTTCTGCTGAAACAAGCATATGTTTCATCTTACCTCGCTTTAGTGCCCTGAAGCGCTTGACCTTTGCCTTGCCTCACTTCATGCTTTAAGAGCTGAAGCAACCGCTTTTACGATAAAACGTGAAGTGACATGAGGCGAGGGTCAAATGCTTCAAGGCACTAAAATGAAGCGCTTACTTCAACAGAAGAAGCGAGAAGCAAGAAGCAAGGCCAGCATGAAGCATCGCTATGAAAAAGCGAGAGTTAAGGTCTTCTTTTTTTTAAAAAAATGCAATAGTCCTACCCATTTTTTCAGTTCTTCCTGCTACTGCTCTTACCCAATTCTATGGGTTCAAGGTAAGTTCTTCTCCTCTTCTTCTTCTATTTGATTACTCTTCTCTTCTTTTGTTCAATTTTTGTTCTCCTCCTTTTTCAATTACATTTCTATTCTCCTCTTTTTTCAATTTTCTTCACTTCTTTTTTTCCTCTGATTCTATCTTCACTTCTCTTTATTTGAATTTTTCTATTTTCCTCCTCTGTTAGTTTACTGCCGCTTTTCTCTTCTATGTTTTATACTTTTCTTTTTTTAGCTTTTCATATTTGTTGTATCTTACAAATATTAAGTTTAATTTTTTTTGTTTGTAATTGTAGTGAAAATCTGTACCTTTTTCTTCTAGTCCTAATATCTATTATTTGTTTTTCAATTAAAAAATTAAAAGATTTGCTTAATCTGTTATTTCTATTGAGTTCTTGGTTATTTATCTATGCAGATTTAAATTTTATTATTATTGTATTAAACTATGCTTTAGTTGAAAAAAGTGTGTGCTTCGCTTGTTGCTTCTCACTCCGGTGAAATGATCCTGGTCACTTTTCCTCGCATTTTGCTTTCCGAAACACTGGGGAGAGAGAAGGTGCAATCTACTTTACGCTCAAATTGATGAGATATTTAGTCGTTAAACCTCCTCTCTCGTATTCCACATTGGTACTAATTGATACAGTTCAACCAAATCAACTACCTTTGAAAGACCTATGCCCAAAGCTGGACTACTTTATATCTTACCCTACGGAATATAGGTAATAACTTTATAGTCATGCATTACTCTCGCTTGACGATATGTGTTAATAAACAAGCGACTAGAAGACATACTTTGGGTTGTACTAATTGTAGATTGTAAAGGGCATGAAGGGCAAATTTCATAATGTGAAGTAATTCATAATTGCAACACCAGTTTTCCCAAAATAGAATTGATTGATCTTTAAAGCATGCTCTTAATACGATGTTCAATCATTTTGGATAGGGTTCCAGATAGTCAACAAATACGCAACCTTAACATTACCCTCATGGTCTTTGAATCCATCTCTGGTCTTCATCCATCTCTAATCTTCACATCAACATGCTCAAAAGCATCATATACCCTGTCAATGAAGTCTCCAATCTAGAGGAACTAGCTGGCATCCTCAGCTGCAACATAGGCTCCTTTTCTACCACTTATTTGGGCCTACCATTAGGTGCTAAATTCAAATTCTCTGAGATTTAGACCGGAGTAATTGAAAAGATGGAGAAGAACTAGCGACATGGCAGCTTCATTACCTATCTATTGGAGGCAGACTCACACTAATCAACAGTGTTCTGGACAACATTCCTACCTATTATGTCTTTCTTTCCTTTGCCAAGCTCACAGACTAAGGAGAAGATTCTTGTGGGAAGGTAACAGACTAACAGCCTAACTCATAAGTTCTCTCTGGTGAAACGGCAAAATGTTATTCTACCCAAGGCCCAAGGGGGCTTGGGAATTAGAGACCTAAAGATACACAACAATGCTTGCTTATGAAGTGGCTTCGGAGATATAGGCAAAATGAGGCAGGGTATTGGAAGGAAATCATTAAAGCAAAACATGGAACCCATGATCACTGGAGTCCAACGATGAGCAAAGATCCTCATGGTATAGGGGTCTGGAAACACATAAGTAGTTACCAGGATGAGCTTCTTCAGAAAGTTTTCTTTAAACCTGGCAATGGACTCACATAAGATTCTGCTTAGACATGTGGATTGGGGACGCTACTTTGAAGGAGTCCTTTCCTATGATGTTCAAGATAGCCACCAACAAGGGAGCCACAGTGGCCCAATACAAAGTTGACAATATTTGCAGTCCAATTTTCAGAAGGAATTTGCAGGACTGAGAAATTAATGAACTTCTCCTCTTGCTACAAACACTGGAAAACTCTAATTTAGATGTTCACAATCCACATAGACTACTTTGGGGCAGCTCCAAGGAAGGAATCTTCATTGTGAAGGAAAGCTACAACTACTGGCATGCCCAGAATGGCATACTTGAAGACTTTCCCTGGAAGCATCTTTGGACGACCAAGCAACCTCTTAAAGTCTCCTGTTTTGCAGGGACAGCCCTTCATAAGGCATGTTTAACACAAGACAACCTTAGGAAAAAGGGCATCATTCTCATCAATAGATGTCTTTTCTGTAAACAAGACAATTGAAGTGTCAACCATTTTTTATTGAATTGCCCCATAACAGTTGGCATATGGCATTTCTTCTTCTCATTGTTTGGACTCCAACGGGTTACGCCCCTCTCCATTAAAGATGCTTATGCTAGCTGGATATGTTGAAAAGTTGACAATACAATCAAAAGTACCTGGAGGATGACCCAGTAGGCAGTAGTAATTTTTTGGAGTATTTGGAAAGAGAGAAGCTGCAAATGCTTTGATGGAATATCAACTCCCATAAGAACCATTAAGACTAGGTGTTTAGTTAGTATTTATAATTGGAAACTTCTCACCCCTGTAAACAATAGGGATAATTTTGTGGATTTTGTTAGCTCCCTAACTCTAGCACATTAAGGTTTAAGGGGTTTTATCTTTTGGCTGCTTTACAGGTTTTTGCACAGTTAGCTTCACGTTACTTTCATGTTTGAAGCAACTTCATTTTAGTTGTAATCATTGCATCCCCTTGATGCCTTTCTAATACATTTTAATTACTTCAGAAAAAAAAATGCTATGTATTATGCTACTTCAATAATATTGATTTTTAAATATTATTGTATTTTTATCATGCCAATTACTTTACAATGAGTTTTCCTTGTATAATTTTTTCAACAAATTTAACTTTTTGTTCTTTCATATAGATAGTTAACTGAAAATATAGATGTGAGGCACGTACATAGAAATTAGTTGATATAACATATTGCATACAAACAAAACAGATATTCAGATGATATAGGCTAACATGCTTTGCAGAAAATGAAAAGGAAAAGAATGGCCATTTAAAGCAGTTCTTTTCGTTTTATTAAAGCATTTGCAGCCTTTTCCATTCTAAATAAACTGATTGTTGTTTTCAGCTAGGTAACTAAAATATCATTATGCAATAAGAGAAAAAAGAAGAGGCCACCAAGATGCAAAAATCATTATTCTGCTAGGATTTTGATGTTGGTTGTCAGTTACACACCAAGCCATTTCCCGAAAAGGAAATCATACACTGGATCCCACAAATTTGATACAAATTATCTCTTCTTTTACCATAGGGGAAAAGAAAAAAGAACTAGAAGCATAAATAAAGCTCTTGAATATACATGGATGCAGATACTGGTATTAAGAAATTAAGAACTCTTTGATACTCCAGGGTATGTTTTGGGCCTTGGGTTAAAAATTATGACCGGGAAGAGCCAAAATCATGACAAGAAACTTCCGAATTGAGGAATTAATGAAGAGTCGTCCAACTAAACTCCCCCCCCCCCTTTTTTGATAAGGATAACATACAACTAAACTCGCTTTTGGTGAAAAGTAGAATGGAACAATTGATAAATCTGTTTGCAGTTCCCAATAAACAGACAATGAAGCTTGTATAGCCAACATTTGCTTGATGTTCTAGGCATACCAGCTTCATTCTATCTAGTGACTTGAGGTGTCTGGGTAGCACTCCCATAATCGTACAGAACAAAAAGTTCATGATAAATCCAGTGAAGTAACCCTTCATGCTACTTTTGAAAGCTTTCTTAGTAGCACTCTCATAATCATACAGAACGAAAAGTTCATCGATAAAATCCAGTGAAGTAACCCTTCATGCTACTTTTGAAAGCTTTCTTAGATAAATTCAAGAACTTAAACCAACTCTCACAAATCAAAGTAGCACTAAAAACCTTCAAAATGAACCCCAAAGTTGGATTAAAGCATAACTACAAAGAGGAAACAATCCAGTTTACCATAATTTCTAAATCCCCGGTATTGCTCAAATTCCAGGGGTGGTCGACATATCAAAACTGATCAAAAACCACGTAAGAAAGCAAAACCCACTGGGAATAGCATTGGGTTTACTGACATATTAACAAAAATCCAACATTAATGTTTCATATTTCTAGCTAAGAAGATAGAACCCATTGAGAAGTCTATGCTTCCAAAAAAGATTAGAAAGTTTAGAGTAAGAAAAGAGATCTCAGAAGTAGTAATCAGTTGACGTCTGTTTTCAACACAGAGAATGCTTGTGACAGGAACAAGTAACTTACGCCTCAACTTTATTACTTGATAGAAAACGTGAAGAACTTGTCAGAGACAGGTTGCAAATAGTTTTGCTGGACATCCAATAAAAAAGTAGAGTATCAGGAGAACAAGACCAATTTTAGCAACAGCCTTCACAGGTTGATTTGGGCAACTCACCTAGCCTAATCTGAGCCATCTTTTTGGACAGTTTAATTTGGCATAGCCCATTCTGATCAAACATTTTGGCACTCGCCCAACCTGTTAATATCTTTTCGGATTGGATTTGCTACCCTAGTCCTAGTTTCTCGTTCTAGTTTCATCTCGACTTCTTTTTTAGTAATTCCTTTCGAAAAGAACAATTGGATGGATGATCTCAGTCCCTAGAATAAGAAATAAGATGGAATAAATATCTTTAAAAACTTGGGCATGTTTATGTCTCTGTTTTGATCAATTTACATCTGCTGAATGAACATGATTAGATACATTATGCTCAACTCTCAGACTTGCACATGACAGCAGTTCCTACCCCACCCACCAAAAAGCACACAAGAAACTATATGCTGCGACTGGAGCACTTGATAGATATTTGCACTATAATCTTTTTATCATCAAACCCAACGTTCTCCACAGCATGAAACTTTAGAATTTTTTTGACTTAATCAGTTCAAAACAGTAAAGATTTTTTTTGAGAATTTGCAAGTTTAGTAAAGATACCAACTTTGATGATAGCATCGAGTAACATGAGCATTCATATTATGACGAATTCTATAGAAAGATCTTAACAATGTCTAAGAACTCCTACCTGGTCATAAAATCACTTTTGACTCCATGGAAAATAAGAAAAGAAAACAGCTATCTAAAGTGGACAAACGCTCATTTCGCTCATTATGGTTCATTCTATTCAATTCTAATTTCCCTCTGAGGAAGACTTTCTTTGATTTTCTAGTCACTTGTAGTCACTTGCCTTGGTTTTTTCCAAGAAGACATAATTCACTTCAGAAGAACGTTCCTTGGAATAACTTCACCAAAAAGCTACATTTTTTCAAACAAAATCTACCAAAACTCAACCTTTACACCTTATTCAACTGAATAGGAAAAAGAAGGAACCAATACTAAAAAGGAAAGTTCTGCTTTCGCAACTGGCAGCCAAATTTCTGTGTGTAGAAGTAAGAGGAACATAAATTGCCCATTGGAGCAGAACACATAAACAAAGCAAAAGATAAAGTAAGAATAATACCAATTCAAGAAACAACAATAGAAAAACAGAAACTTACCAGAGAATTATCCAAAGTGCCAACGAGTATAAATTTGCCATTGGGTGAGAACTTGACGAAACTCACAGGTGGGTTTTCATCATCAATAATGGTCTTTATACAATGGCCAGTTGAAGCATCCCAAATTCGACACAACCCATCATAGCTGCTCGAGACAATCAACGTCCCATCCCGATTAAAACTCACAGCAGTCACAGGATCCGAATGCGCCGGCAGCACCTTGAGGCACTTCCCAGTCTTCGCATCCCACAACCTAACAGTCTCATCGAACGACCCAGAAACTAACATATTAGCTTGAGGATTATAGTTAACACAAAAAACATAATTTGTGTGACCCGTAAGGGTTTTGATATGTGAACCGGTGGAAACATCCCATAATCGGACAGTTTTGTCATCGGAGGCAGTAGCTAGGTAACGGCCGTCGGAGGAGAATGCAACATCAGAGATACCCTGTTCGTGACCTAGGAATTCGTGAAGAAGGGATCCATCGGAAACGTCCCATGTTCGGGCAGTTTTGTCGGCGGAGGAGGTGGCTAGGAGTTTGCCATCGTCGGAGAATTTGACGCTGGAGATGGCGCGTTTGTGGCCGGAGAGAGTGAGTTTAAGCTCGTAGGGTTTGAAAGACTCTGAAGGCTCGGTAGGTGAAGTCATGGAGGATTGTTAATTATTTTCCGAGTGCGAGAAATGGAGTAGGGTTTTCCAGAGGTTTAGGAATTAGAGGAAGAATGGGAAGATTTAGCGACTTTTAAACAACAGAGTCAACTTATTTGAAGCAGTATCCATCTTGGATAAATCCCAGCAGAAGTCTAGCTGGCTGGCTGATTTTTTGTTTGCTCAATTCCTCCTGAAAAGATTCTTTATTTATTCACCTACTAAAAGGAATGGAAATTGAAAGTGGGAATTACAAGTAGGGGCTATTTGTGTTGAAGGTGGCTCAGAGCAATTAATTATTGAAGCTGCGGATAGATATGCATAGAGGCAAATATAAAATTTTAACATGCTATTGAATTTTGTTTTACGTCACAATATGATATATTTTAACAAGTTCTTTTTTATCTTTATATCAACTGTCTACGGTTGTTATTTCTGATGATGTGAATTAATGCTTGAAAGTCAGTTTGGATTTATAAAAGAGATATTGTTAAATTTAATACAAGTCGAAATTCCAACAAGAGAATTGTTAGTTCACATTCAAACGCAAATGAGCAATTGAGATTAGTGGCATATTTCTAGATAATTTGAAACGTTAGTTTGCTTTTGAGTTTTGGTACTACAACACATCACCCTCTCTCACACACATCCAAAAGCAAATATTAGACTTATTTAAACCTGACACTAAGATTCTATATGTACGTAATGGTCCAAAAAGAGAACTCTAGTGTTACTATATAGTGAAAAACACATATTTTAATCACATCCTTAATCGATTATTAATATATAACTTCCATTTGACAAAAAAAGAAACACATCTTTTTTTTGTTGTGATAATAGTAGATATGAGTAGCAGAACTCAGAAGCAGCAACGGTTTAGCAAGTTATCGTGAGTTCTCCTAGAGCTTGCAAAAGATTTGGACACTCTGACTCACTTTTAACTGCTAGCAACTTCCAAGAGCTCACACTACTGAAGTATGCACAGCTACACTCTTTACTTCGTTAAAGACCTGAATTATGCCAACTACTGGATCCACTAAATGGCTATAAAACCTCTAATACTGTATTATGTACAATAGAAGGGGCAAACTGAAAAAGGAATCAAATGAAAGAATTAGACTGTTTAAACAAATCTTGGTGGCTGAGCTTCTCGGCTGTTGGAACTAAGTGAAACTTTCTTGGTTGTATCACAGGAAGGAAGCACCTGCATATCTTGCAGGTTACATTGGCCGAGTTTTGGAAGCACATGATTAGAGTTGAGCGAGGCAAAGTTCTGGTTTAAGGGGCTATTGTGAAACCGACCTTGCCTTGATACCCTATGAACCATCGTCATTCCATGGTGAAAGTAATCAGTGCTATTTATTTCAGCATAGTAGCTTGGCCGTATTTGCTGTCTGCCAGAGCTGGTTTGGACATCCTATATAAGCAAGATAAAAGAGTTCAGTAAATGTATAAACCAAAAAGGAAACAAGAGATATAGAACACTGAAAGGCACAGTAGCTAAAATACGCCGAGGGAGGAAGTATGTCCTAATAAAAATGGTCGTACTCTTCAATACAGGGGTATTCAGAATGATTAGTTTGAAGGAATACCAGCTGCTGCTGCCTGAAATTCACATGGGAAGGTGTCACTGACATGCCACTTTCACTGCATGAAGAAAATTGGTTTCTTGTCGGTGCATATGGACTGCAAAATTCAAGAGGGTGCCTACTAGGAACTTCATGAAGTGAAGAAGTCCCATCTTTGAAACAACTTTTGTCTTCGTTCAGTGTCATAAGTTCTGATGGAGAGTGGTCGTGCAAATAATAACTCTTTTCTTCGTCTCTGCAATGGCTAAGTGGTGGTCTCCAGTTTCTCAGTGAAATTGGAGTAGAACAGAAGTATTGATCAAGTGGCACGTTAGCACCAAGTTGAAAAGTTGGAGGAGAGGAAGATAAGGTAGTATATATTCCACTTCCTGTGTTTGGTGACTGCCTTCTATCAGATATTTGGATTTGGCCAGTCTTTGTCCAGTCTTCAATAGTTATTCCTTGTTTAAGGGCAAGATCTGTCATCTGCTTTTCATCAAGGCCTAAACTAAGGAGTAAATTCCACAGATTCTTTTGTGTTTCCCTTTGATTGTGGATTATTTGATCTCTCATCGCTATTTCAAGCTGAAGCTCAGTATTAGCAATTCCCTACATGCATTGCAGTAAACAAGTGAGGTTCAAATAATACACCAATATTCAGACAAAATTACCATACACAATTCTGCATATAGATATATTTTTTTGTTTAGTTTCATTTGGGCTTCGGGCTTCCAAGTACTAGGAGGCAGCAAACGAGTGAGTGGAAACATGGACAAGAAAATTGCAGAGAACATAATGCATCTTGTGGTGGAAATTGGATAATTAATGTCTTTTTTCTGAAACTGTAGTGGATAATTGATACATCTTTTTTGTAAAATTAAACATGTGTTCACCAGGAGCCTGTATTGACTCAGAACTCTCAAGTACGTCTTGTTTCCATTATTGCTAATAGCTTCATCAATCATAGCTTGGAGTTCACACCTTCGCTTCTCATTTGCTTCAATTTCCTGCCCAATTTACAACTCCCAATGTGTGAAAGAGAAAACCAGAGATTGGATAATATAACCTACATCAGTAATACTTAGCCACCTTCAGATAATTGTTACTGAGCTCATCATTGTCGCGAATATTATCAAGAATGACTTGGCGTCTGGCTCTAAGAGCCCGCACGACTGCTCCATCCTTTTCAACAGCCTGAAAAAATGAGGAAATACCCAACAAGAAAAACATTCTTGAGTTTCTTAATATAATATCAGATCTTCAAGAAAGTAGAAAGTCATACAAAAGTAAAAAGACGACAGCACTAGTGATCTTTAAGGATTGAATAGCAAAATTATGAAGTGCCTTGGATCAGAAAAGAAATGAAGGAACGATATAGAAACAAATGATTAAGCGCTGCACTTTCAAAATCAGAGTAGACGGACCTTAGGGAAGTGAACATCCAAACAGTTTAGTGCATTCATACCACAGGGAGTACTAGACATGTAATAGAAACTTAAGAAGAAATTGCAGCTGCTGATCTAATACAAATCGTTGTGTGCAAGATAGATAAATGCTTGGGTGATACACATTAAGTGCCAGAGAGAAGCATATAGATGTTTGGCAAATAGATGGTCCAAAAGACTTCGATCAAGTTAAGAACACAATAATACTTAACCTGTTGTTTTGCGATTGCATCATCAAGATTTTGGAGTTCATTACGGTTGCTAATATTCATCTCCTCAATCTCAAACAAAGCCTTCTGTAAATTTATCCTCTCCTGGACATTTTCACTTGTTTCATGGCTCAGCGTGTCCAGCCAAGAAAGCTCGTCATCTGAGGCTTTTTCAGTAGGCTTGGCAATTAGTTGTGTTTCTTTGTCAGCTAATTCCTTCCTCAACTGGCTAACCTCAAACTACAAGGAAAAGCAACTCCCCTAAATATGCATGATTTTGTAATGTCCAGACAAATAATGCTACAAAAGTCAACTTGCTTACTTGAAGGCTATCAATCATCCGTTGGTAATCTGAAACGTGAGTATTGATTGTTCCGATGTTTTTCTGGAGAGCATAACAACGCAGATCAGAACTGATGAGCAACAGTTACTGGAGTTCGTATTAACTTGAAAAGAAAACTCAAACAGAATGACAGATCAATATCTCAAGGCCATGAAACAAACAAACAGCCCCAGATAATAAAATTTAGAAACGGACACGAATCACATCGCATATAAAGCTGTTTTATAAATTCTTAGAGAATATGGTGATTTATCCCAAGCGAATTCCAAGTTGAAAACAAGCTAAATCAAGTACTACACTCCTGAATTGCAAACTGGAATACCCAAAATAGTTATAGCATTGTGATCAGCAATAAGCTTATTGATGAAACAATTCAGTCACTATACAAGAGTTTCTCAGTTGAATGTCAATGCTTTTACCACTAGTCACACAGGATTGGGCCATACCAGTAAGCAAGTCCAATGATTTTAGCAAATCATCACAAAAGAACAAAGTGGATTTAAAAGGGAGTCAACCCCATGCAACCTCTACCCTATCCACAACCATGTGATGACGCTTCACGAGAAGGACAGCTACATGAATCTGGTGACGCAGTTAACTTTTTCAGTACCAGGCAAACCAAAATTAAATTTATTATTTTAAAACTTCTCTTATCAGCTTCATCCTTCTTCCTCCGCAGTTCTCATTAGTAACTGCAAAATGAATCATTCCTTTGCAATACTGGACCACAAAGCCATCTTTAATACACTGAAGAGTGGAGCCATCTTAATGTATTTATTTCATTGGATAAACATCAGATCGGTCACCTATTCAATTTTACTTTTCCTGTTGCATACCTCCCAACCATCCATTCTCTATCCAAGGTTGGCTGTAATATTACTACTTCTTTATTGCAAAGTGCTAATCAGTACACCTTAAAAAAAATAATTAGCAAATGAAGACTATTTTTTCTGCTACTATGGGAAGATCACATAATAAAAGATGGGTCTGACTTTTACTATGTAATGCACTAAACATCAGAATCAAACCTGTTGATCTTCTTCTAGTAAAACTATAGTGTACTTTGTTAGACTAGTATATTATAGTGGACTCTAACCTGAATGTGTGTCTTAATTTCCTTCGCTCTGTCAGCATACTTTAAGGTATTCACAGAATGGTGATACTGACCGACAGCTGGTGATATGGTGGCAATCATTATTGTTTGAGAATTACCACTCAGACCATCTTTCAGAATTCTTGTCAATTTACTGCAAGAAGAATCAACTGAACTAGTTAGCATAAGGAAAAAGATTCACCACCAATATAACAACCATTCAAGCACCTGTTGCGGTAAGGAACATAAGCTAGTCCCTTCTTCTGTTGTTTCCCCAAAGCGTTTATGCAGTTCGCCAAAGCAAGAAGAGATCGATTAATGTTAGCACCATCTCTCAACTTTTGACCTCCACTATTTGTTTCACAAGCTCGTTCACTGTATCAAAAGTTTCACATATAACTATCACCTTACCTATAGCTCATGCAAGGAAAAGAAGAAGAAAGAAGGAAATAAAGGGCAGACCTTCCAGCAAGATCCACAAGTGCCAGTTTTCCTCTTATAACCTGATTAGAGTATTTGTCTCTCTGTTTCCTAGTCACAGTAATCTCCAACACTGCATGAGATCTGCTCAGAAAATATCAGTATTTCCATACCATTAACAAGGTGATGTGACCAAAAAATTGATTTAGTTGTAGATTCTCCGTCATCTTATAACAAAGAGCAGAGTTATCCAGAACCACCCCCCTTTCTTTTAGCTGTAATCATTATTGGCGTCTCATGTCTGGTAAACAATGGCAAGATTCAGTTTTATGACTGTAAAAGAAGTAAGAAGTATGTATCATCATTATTGGCGTCTCATGTCTTATAAACAATGGCAAGATTCAGTTTTATGACTGTAAAAGAAGTAAGAAGTCTGTATCCAAGTCTTCTTTCCCAAAGAAGCATGAAAAAAGAAAAGAGGAAATATATTTCATTTTTCTGTAGAAAGCTGAACAAAATTTAAGGAAAACTAGGATAGAACATTAACAAAATCAAGGTTACTCACCGAGATGAAGTTTCATTGACCTCTGTGCTTTCTGTTTTTCGCCTGCTGTTGCCCAAATTTAAAAGCTCGAGGATTTTATCAGCTGAATTAACCTATTACAAGTAATGGGGTTAGGAACAACAGGAAAGGATCTTGAATCACTGGAGTAGAGCAAAAGTAATCAAAACGTAAATAGTCATTATGTAAAGAAACTGCGAGGCCAAAGAACAAGTGAAAAGATAAAATAGCCAAATCAACAGATGAGGAGAGCATCACAGCTGCAGGAAGTATATCTTTTCACATCAGACCTAAAAATAACTGGAAAGCAAGGGGCACTTGCATTAAGAAAGTATGAAGCAGATTGTTGTTATTTATTTTCATCATATAGGCACTAAAAGACTTGATGGACAGCATCTTAAAGGCACCAAGAAAAGAATATCATGAATACGCAGTGTCACACCATTGGGACTCATAAAGCTATTGATTTCAAGGGAGTTCTTTAATTTAAATTTTAAAAAATGACCACAGATGCTGAGTCCAACAACAACAACATGCCCAATGTAATCCCCAAGTGATGTATAAGGAAGGTAGGATGTATGCAGACCTAAATAAAGTACTAAAAATTAAATAAAGGGGTGAACCTTGATACATCTAAGCCCAGGAACCACTATTCCTTGCTCTGGATCCTCTCTGAGCTCCAAGTGAGCCGATGTCTTCTCAAGTAAGTCATATATTACCTGCTTGTAACATATTTAGATGTCAAAAACATTTCCTAGATAGCTTCAATCTAGAACTGCTTATACCATGCAAAAGACATCAGACCTCATTATAGACTTCAAGGTACGAGCAAGTAACTTGAAACACGTCAGAGCTTTTGTCATTCTTGATAAGATTGAATATCGTGTTAAGACTTAGAACCATAAGTCCAGGGTCATCTTTAGTTCCAACCATTGTATATGTTTTTCCACTGAAAATACAAACACTTGTTCAATATTAAGATTATCTTATAGAAGCACTCCAAGTTCCTCCAACTAGAATAGGAAAAACAAAAAGATGAAAGTACAAGAAGAAAATAAGAAAAGGAAGACAAGCTACTAATTTAGCTTTAAATAAATCCCACAAGTGATTATTAGCCCAGCTAAAACCCAGCAAGTTATATTTTCTTAAAATCAGTAAAGAGAATTATATATTAAGGAACAAGCAGTAAACACAGGAATAACTCTTTTAAGTTTTTAGAAGAGAAGATCATTGATATGGCCTGAATGGAAGCCTAAAATAATTAAATGTCTATAACTTCCATTAAACATCACAACAAAGTAAATCTTCATAAACCAATCTCTGTGTTTCACCTAAGTTTTTGATCTAAACCAATCTTTCAGTGCCATTAACAAATCAAATCTCTCCTTGTATTCAAAATGATCATTTTATAGCATTTTGCATCTCAAATTTAGCCACTCACCATCTTGTTGAAGCAAGATCAGACCAGTGGTACTTGATGCTAATACATAGTTAATTTAGCACTCAATTTTTTAAAATTTCATATCTATCAGGTCTATATTCCAAACTCAGAGGATTAAGAAAAAAGATTCAAAAACCATAGAGAGGTATAGATATTCTTAATCCAATGTTGTATATACCTGCCTGTTGAGCCATAAGCAAAGACAGTTGCATTCAGGCCTTGAATAACTCCAGCAATTGTAGACTGGATACTTCTCTCATAGACGCACTGAAATTTACAGCATCAGAGTTTAATTAACGACACCAGATGCGAAGGCCAATATTGCCATCGTGCATACTTTAGGGAGACGATAAAAACTCAAGGGAAGCAAAGCCTAGAAAGAAATAACATGGATAATAATAAATACTTGCCAAATTTGTGGATTTAGGTCCAAATGCAAAATCAAAAGCATATCTTCTTTCTTTGCTACGATTCTGTATGCGATCTAAGTAATCCTTTGACAGGTCAGGATCCAGAATAACAACCTCCTATATTCATCATTGTTGTCATGAATTACCAAATATTAATGCTCGGGTTAGTCAATCAACTCCAAAATGAATATACAATGCTTTTCATATAGAAAAATAGAATCATCAACTCCACAACTACCTTATCATTGTTTACTCTAACTATATCACGGCCTCCTTCTCTATCCGTCAATGGCCTACATTTCACCGCTACCTACATCCACCAGAATGATAGCAAAATACACATCAACAGTTGACTAAACATTCAAACCACGTAATGCTAAAGCAATCCTGAATACAAAAACGTTACCGAAAGGGTAGTAGCTTTCCTTGCAGCTGGAGCTCTAATGCTTGGCATATTTGACGAACATTTGCCTCAAAACTTCACCAAAGGTTCAAGTATTTAGCAACCCGAACAAGCTTTCTTTCAATTTTCAGACCTATTTTCTAATTTGAATTCCGACGATAAAAACTACTACTTGTAGCTCACAGAAATTACTGACGTTTCTCTGAGAATCAAATGCTTCGATAATCAATCAAATACAGTTTCCAGCCAAATGGGTAACCGCAGTTCATTCAAACAAGCAGATTTCAGCAAAGGAAAATGAAAATCTCTCGAGAACCGAATGGAAAAATTGAGGAATATATATATGCAGATGATTAGGACAAATATCAGAAGCGAAAATCGGAGGGCTTCCTCGAGATTAAAGAAATAAATGTTTGTTACTCTCCCGAAAATCGTTACATATATCTTTGATACAGTAAATTTATTACTAAGGGGACCACCCTCGTCTAATGGATATGGAAATATTAAATCTTTTCGAATAAAATTTATATATAAAAAATAATTAATTAAATCTCAAAATTTTAATCGTGATACATAAATTAAATGAAGAGAGTAATATGTAGTTTAGTGGACTCCAGTAAATGATTTCCTTTTTCATGGATATGGAGAAGGAAAATTTCCAAACCTCTAATTTAGTTAACGATGGTGACACTTGATCAATGTTGTGTTTGGAGTTTGGTTGAGACAGATAGGGCATTTTTGGAATGTTGTGGGACTGGAAAGACAATAGAAAAGTTTCTACGTTGCTTCTTTTGCAGAAATTTACTTTTTGGAATTATGTGCGGACAGAGACATTTTTGAGTTTGGCAAGGAAACTTTTCAATTATAAAATGATGAGAAGCTTTTTGAAGTTTGAGAATATTTGAATTTAGACTACCAGCTTCTTTAGTCTCAAGTTTTGAATCCATACAGATTTCTTTAATTATAGTAAAAGAAAGGCGTGCGAGCCACATTGGCGTTGCGCTACACGCAAACACCGAAGGGACGAAAAAATTTAGACTGAATTTCCAAAATAGATCATAGTTCTTGAAAATTGACAATTTCTATTTTTACATAAGAAATCAATTAAACTAGTGTACTCCTTTTTCAGAATTGGTTGTGTTTATTTGTTTTGTAGTACTTCATGTAATTCAAAATAAGTAATGTCATTTACAAAACAAAATAAGTACTGATTGTGTTCGTCTAACTAATTA
The DNA here is from genome assembly GCA_025774065.1 of Solanum ossicruentum. Taxonomy (NCBI): domain Eukaryota; kingdom Viridiplantae; phylum Streptophyta; class Magnoliopsida; order Solanales; family Solanaceae; genus Solanum; species Solanum ossicruentum. The sequence continues at coordinate 26,227,635 of JAOTQR010000045.1, read as the reverse complement.
ATTTATTTTATGTTTGATTGATTTAAATGTTTTTCAAAAGGTTTGTTCCCTCGAATTTAAGAAAAGAGACTTTCTTATGTAAAGCTAAAAAAGAAAGATTTTTTCAAACTCTCTTTTAACCCACCACTTTATCCTGCCTGAGATTGGGATCCAACTTTGACCCTGGACACGACTCACCACTCACATGACTTGAATCCTGAGTCAGAGTTGGATGTTGAATCAAAATTAAGAGTCTACTTGAGAATTATTCCCGAGTAAAGGTCAGATCAAGAATTGAGTCCCAAGTCAAGATTGGGAGTCCGATTTTGTATTGAATTTGAGATCGAGAGTTGGGTTTAAAGGTTGAATCTCGAGTTAGATTCCAAATCAAATATTGGGTCAGGTTCAGGTCTCAAGTCGGATCACCAATTATGCCTTGACTTGAGGTCGGGAGTCAAGTCCTAAATCGGGATCAGGGTTGAAAGTTGGTCCCTAGTCGAGTTTGAGGTTTAGGGTAGGGTTCGAGACTTGAGGTCAAGGTCGTGAGTTTTGATATTCATACTTCTAAAATATAACTGAATTATGCACTTAGTAAAAACTTAGTTACTTACGCAAAGGATCAAGAATCAATTTTTACATGATCTTCCGTCTTTTTCTTATTAAGTGGTACAATACGTTCAAAAAAATCTTAAATTTGCCTCTGTATCATACTTGCCATCTGCCAAAAAGGCAAACAATTTTACTCAGAACCTTTCCATTTCTTTCGTAGTCTCACTTTATCTTTCCAAAGTTGGTGCTTCTATTGCACCACTTAAGTATTTTCTTTCTTCCATCAAAATGTAATACTAGTAATAGTTGACTATTTTTCTCTTTACCATGAAGAACAAGATGCAAGTTTCATGAAGGTAGGGTTGGAAGGTACATGTTTAATGAGGATTACTAACTCACTGGTCCCAACATAATGAGAGACAAAAAACACAAGAGGGACAATCAAGAGATAATTTTGGATCTATCTCAGTTGTACGTCTTCTGCAAACATCATGACCAAGTACATCTTGCTGGCCAAAGTGCAGAGGTATATTTACATATAACCCCTCAAATGCCGCCATCCGCCTGTTCGATTCCTCTTAAGGAATTATTAATTTATAGAGCAAGTTGAGCTGAATTTATGTAATAAATTAAAATAAATGACATGTTATTCATTCATCTAAAATAGTTACTCATAACCAAAATCATGTCACTTTCGATGGTGGTCCTATGGCAAGATTTTATTTATTTCAGTCCACCAACCTCAGTATTAGACTATCAGTGATGAACTTGAAATGGCTAGCTACAGTGAAAAGACGGCATATTTAAAGCAGAAATAAAGACGCAAATTGATTTAACTCTAGCAGCAATAAAGATTTACTATGTACCGGTACACCAGCTAAGCTCTTAAATATACTCATGCATCTACAGAGGGTGTTTTTTTTCTGGTAATATCTACAGAGTTAAATGATGGTATCCCACAACACGTTGCCTGGTACAATTTGAATCAAGAATCATAACACATGCAGATCAACATTCCTATCCATGAGTCGTGCCAGCTACAGAGTGCATTCTTACCAGATTGATGATATAACGCACAGCAGATAATTAAAAGGGCACATTGTTTAAAAATTCATTTAATGTATACTGAATTTCTCTTTTAGGCGGGGGCAGGGGATGGGTGTCATAGAAGAGCGGAAAGAAATTTTGAGAACAACAATGTCTTTTAGATGTAGTCTGTCATATCAATTATCCAGTAGAGCGAATTCAATTATTCGTTACAATTGGCAGTGCCCTCAGTTGTGTGACTAAACCAATTACTCTGGAAAGAATAGGCACTCTAATCATTCTTTTCTCGACTTAACTAAAAAACGTACCCCTAGACTGCATGTAAAAGGCACCCACATGGCATGGACGGAGAGATAAATACGTGAAATATGTAAGGAAAATCTACTTTACAAGTTCTTTATTGTTGTCGCAGAGCTATGGATGTCACAGCACTCTGCATCCCGTGAGAAATCCCTTGTCATGGCATCGACAATCTTCTTGTCCCATTCTGACGGATTGTTCGTTCTTCTGTAATAACATGACATAAAGCAAGATTTTTTAATTAAATTTTCTCGTATTCATTAAGTTCTTTGGGCACGGGGGAAAGGGAATGGATGCAGAGGCTAGAAACACTTTTGCGAAAACTCAAGTACGTACAAGTTCATCAACTGCTTGGTTCAGGGGCATATTGGAGAGGGCATTTGAGTAGCCATATATGTTCTCACGGCTGAAAAATGACGAATAGTAGAGAGGTTGTACCAAAGACATTCCAATGCCACAAACAACCCTGTATAACAAATAATGCAAGGTTTACTGCTGTTAGTGTCAGGATAAAGTTTGATAGAAACAGTATGATGTAGGTTTAGCGACCAACTCATCACTCCCCAACAGTAAATAATATCCATGTTCTTCACCAGTTAACTTTATCAAAAAGAAAATAATATCCATGTTCTTCCAGTTCCCCAACACCACCCTCACCGCAGAAAAGGAAATAGATCATATATTTTTTTAATACTTTCGAACTTAAATACACCAACCAGAAACTCACCCGGTCCAGGCAGTTGACCATTAAAATATGAATGGAACTCCGCTTCAACTTCTCGTAATCCATGAACTTCATTTAAATTTAAGCTAGCATGCCTGTATCAAATTTATTCAGCAAATTTTACTTAATTTAAAACATCTCATCGACCCGAACAGAGTAAACATGAAGAGGCAGCAGGCATAAGAATAGTATATGAATGAAAATGTATGCATAGACATACAGTTCACAGAAGCTGATGAGTTCTAAACCAACATATGTCTAGAAAAAAGGTGTAATGAGATCCAACATGAACACAGGTGTTAGTTCTCGTTTGCAGAGAGTACCTATAAGTAACTAATGTAACAAGTTAGAATTACTTTCAAAAAAAATATAATCGAAAAGATCTTTATTAACATGTATCCCATCTCTTTTCATCTATATCTGAATCTAAATTGCTTCTTTTAACGCCTCTTGAGATAATAGTTCCAGAAAAGCATATACAAAGAAGTTGCAAGTGCAAATTCACCATAAACCAACCAAAAACGGATGGCAATATTCTTGATTACTTGGATGAGATAAACTCGACCAGATTTCCCTTTCTTCGCAAAGCACGAGATAATCCAGTTACATATGGTGCCAAAGATCCAACTGATACCACTGGTGCCATTTCAGTACAAATGTGGATTACGTGGTAACCTGACGTGAACATCAGTATAAAAAGAACAACAGAAAGTCCAGAAAACTCAATTGCAATAAATTATCTAGTACTGGTAATGCACATTACCTGCGGTAGTACAGTATATGGCAAACTTCTAATAACAACATTGGATAGAGGGAAGAGAACAAGCTGGGGTAGAGGGAAGCTATGAGCATATTGCTGTTAAAAGCAAACAAGCTGATTCAAAATTTCAAACCATATACCAGAAGAAAAATTCTGGTTCACCTGTGTGACATCTAAATATCTTTCAGGTCAGTTTCACCTTTAGGATTAAGAAAATTTTAACAAAAGATAGATCACTAGATGTTTAATCCAAAGAACAAATCAAGCAATGAAGCATTTGGGTGAAAATTGTTAAATAAATACTTCTGAAGCAATTAAACTTCTGCCAAAAGTTTGCTTCTAAAGTCATACCTGCCAAAATTAGTCAACATGTTGAAACTTACTTTCTACTTTTCCCAGGGAAGTGACGCAGCTCTACCAGAAGCTCCCTGTTTATGCATTATCTCAGAGAAATAATCAGCTACACTACCTACTGAATCCATGACCAGCCTTCTAAACTCTGATGCCTCCTCGCTGCCAACAAAACTAGTCAGCACCATAGAGTCTATCCTTAGTAGTAACTCGGCTCTGATTGAGAACTTTTCTGCTTCATGAAACCAACAATGAGCTCTTGGTTTTATCACCACATGCTAAAATTCACCATAACATGTGCCAAGAATCATCAAATTGACTAGGATAAGACAAAATAAGAAGATATCAAGATACAAGAAATTAAATAAGTAAATCCATGCTAAGTCAAAGGTTCTGACCAATTACATCTACAACCTAGAGCATGTAACAGAAATCACTTTATATGTCCTAAATGGCATTTAGAAAGTCCTTTTTTAAAACTCTCAGACATTAATCTTCTGTTGAAATGGATAACAAGACCCAAACTTTTATAAGTTGGGGAGATACGACATAAGATCACAAATCCTGCATAACCTAAACCTAGCACTTGTAAAGTATATAAGTTGGGGAGATACGACATAAGATACACAGTCTATAATTTAAAAAAAAAAGACAAAAATACTGCAGTAAAATGAAAACACATAGTAAAGCAAGATCGAAGCAACTGAAAGAAAAACACTGCAGTACCTCATCACTGCTCTGGTTTCCCAACCTATGTTTCAAAACAATAGAGTATATAGTTACAATAAACGAAAAAACTTGCATCACACAGAAAAGCTAACTTAGATGGGAGGGAAGAAGGATGGGTCCGTGCTCACCCCAACTGCATCCATTACACTCTGCATTCTTTCTTCCTAAATAAGCCAAAACAAAACAACTTTCAGCAAAACGAAGATAGGTTTGATTTAATATGAGGTATGCTGCAACACCAAGTTGTACTCAAAAGGGCTCAGAGAGCAAGCCACCATTTAGGGTTAACTGGGACGCTTTCCTTTTTCCCATTATAATGTGCAAGAAATGAGATTATGGTCGCTGGCTTACAGGGTTGAATAGAACGTAAAGCTCTTGAATCTGTTTCTTCTGAAGCCCCTCTATCATACGTTTTGACAACAAAATAAGCATAAGGGGAACAGCTTCGCTATATATATCACTATGGTTTAATGATATTTTTACTAGTGTTTTCTTTTTCTTTTTTCCAAACTTCATGCTAGAGAACATTTCTCTGTTATAAACTTTTAGGAATGCCATAAATTTCACTTAAACAAGCAACAATTAAGAGGGGGAAATGGAGCCAAAATTATATTACCTAACGCAACAGATAAAAAAGGAAGCTCGAAAAGGTTTGGCATGATCTCCGTCGTTATGGATGAACTGGAAAGCATCTCCGTGATCATTTGTCCGTTTGTTGTTATAGTAGCGAGTGTGAATAGCTATGATATTCATTATATCATTGTTCAAATTTTGACAATTGGATAAACAAATTGAAAACGAACTATGCCCTCCAACGAAGTATTTTTTTCCTAAACAGAAACCAACTTGGATTTCTGGCATATATCATTGGGGTAGTGAACCCAGAAGTCAGAATCCAACCCGTCTTTACTAAAGCAAAAAACCAATAGTATATATAAGAACAAAACACCAATGATTTAAAATACGTAATTGTTGAAAATTCACAAACCAAATATTTGAAATTAACGCAAGCTGAATGTAAGAGTACTCCGATCAGCACATGTCATGGCAGAAAATAATTAAGCAGCGAATAACTCAACACATACTCGTGTACCTGAGAATTTTCTCACAATTGGCTAGACTGACAGGGAGCATTAAATTATTGCAGCCGTAGAATGTTCAAAAATTTTCTGTTACAACTGCTTAGGCAATGAGCCACAATGCTCAATAGATACAAATCACAACTGGTAAGTTAAGCGGAGACTCAGATATTCCTGTACAGTCACACAGGCCCTCTTCCCAGCCACCCACAACCCTATTACTTTTAAAACCTCCTATAGTATCAAAAATAATCTTTCCGTCATTGATGGCTCAACTTGCGCTTCTTTGACTGTTTCCTCAACCGCTCCCTCCTTTCTTCTTCTTCCATCTTCCGGAGTTCTTTATCCTCTTTCTTTGCTATTTTCGCACTGGAGAACAACAAATAAAATAAGGTCAGCATTCAGCATCCTTCTCTTGCTAGCGCAGGAGACTATTGAAAGGAAAATGTTTTCCATAGAAATGTTATTTTGGAAAAGGAAAACAAAGGGGTTGTTTACTTATTTTCTAGTACTTGGTAAGTAAGCAAGAAAATATTATCCCAAGAGCGTTCATATGTTATCTAGCAAAACACCAATAGAGGCAGTATGGGATGGAGAGGGGAACGGGCGAGGGATTTGGTAGATGGGAGAGAGATAATAATTTGCCACTTATACAACTTTGTTTTCCCTAGTACATTAGAAAAGTCACTTTCCTCCATCTTTTCACTAACATTTTGGCCGACCAAAGTATAGGAAAATTGGAAACCATTTTCTTCCTCCATACCAAAAACACACCCCTAGTCTAGAAAAGTTGCTGGTTGTCATTAAAGCAGCTGTCATAGATTTCAAATTGTATTAGAAAAATCCATTTCAGAGCCAAACACAAAGGAGGTTAACCATAGGTTTTGAAATTACTGTCCCCAGACTTTTCCTGTGTGTTGACGTCACAGTGAAACAAATAGAAAAGCCAAAAGGACAGTATTTCCCCTCAACTTCACCCATGCTGTGTGTTTGACCCTCTATATGAAAATGCATAATAAAAGTTATTTATTTATTTAAAAAAAAAAAAAAAAGAGGACTCTGAGGAAATGCCTACACTTGGAGAAGCCTTGAATTTGAACTCCTATCCCCATAGATTAAGTGCATGCATATTCCTAGGCTTGAGAGAGCAGAGCCACAGAGGGAGTGAATTGCTTGTCCTAGAAGATCCAGTAAACTTGGCACTAAGCATGACAAAAAAATGCTGAAAATAAGTTTGAAAAAAAAAATACGAGACAATGTCACCAACCTTCGTTTTTCTTCCCTCAGTATGTCATCAAAATTAGCCTCCACATCACTAGTATCATCCTCATCTTGATACCTGTTGGGATTATACCTGCAGAAAAGACGATACTTTCTCAATCCAACAAAACTAGATGAAATTCAACACTAAGCATTATAAAGCTAGCAGCATCTTGCAGTTATAACTATATCCCAGATCCCACCTGTGGGATATGTTGTTTAATAAAACTATATCAAGTAAAGAACCATAAGACAAGTTTTATCTATATCAACTGTATCAGAGAAAAAGCTCTTAAAAGTCCATGATAAGTTTTCCAGTCTCAAGAACCCTTAGATAATGAATAAACTAAAAGAAAGATAAAAGGAATCAAATTATTATCAAAAATTAAAATAAGAAATAATATCTTTTTCTTAAAAAATAGGCAGAATATGTACCCAAACATCCTCCTAATCATAATAATAGCTTGTGCTCCATCATCTTCTTCATCATGTCTCATCAGTTTTCTTGCAAGGGGTCCATGCTCCAAAGAACGAGTTGCATTTTTAGGAGGCAGCTGCTTTATCTGTTAAGTCAAAAATCAGGACCACCATATGTCTTCATCACACCACTACAAACTACTCCCTGGAACACCCAACCCCCGAAGGACCCAAACCAAACCAAAATGAAAGGTAAGTAGGCCTTCATTCTCTGCAAGATAAGGAAAAGATAAAATGGATACCATGAAAATGAAAATATAGGTAAGACCTGAGAATTAGACGACACCACTGACTGTTTCTGCACAATTGGCTTATGTTTGTATTAAGGATAAAGCTTGTTTTGGTGTCAACTTTGATTTTCCAGACTCTAGTATTTTCTTTTTCTGTACCAAGGATTTCCTTGGAATAGAAGGTTGCAACTTTGAAAAAGTTGGCTTATGCAAAGCAGGCACAGTGCTCTTTACACCTGATGTCAAAACCCTCACATATCTATCTTTTCATGACTTCTGATTGTTGGTGGTTGTCAATTCTCAATAACTGACAACCACCAACAATCAGAAGTCCTGAAAAGAGAGATATGTGAAGTTATGACCACAATGGTAGTCATACAACTTTTCCCACCATAACATTGTAAACAAGAGAAATTCTGAAACTTGTTCCATTTCGACATTCGTTCACACCAAATTGAGTGTGTGGTGTGTGTGTGTTTATTGATGGTAACTCACCAAATTGAGTTGATTTGCAGAAGACATAAGCAATCAACATCTACCAAAGATCAGATATTGAAACAAAACAGACATAATTATACAAACTTCAAATTGATGGAGAATTTTTACATCCCATGGCCTTTCTCTTTGTCTCTAATTTTTTTCCTCCTCCTCCACAGAGCAAATGAATCATTAATGACACCAATTTTTTCAGAGTTTCTTGGTCCGTGCACAATATTTTTTCTCGATGCAACCGAATCAGGATAGTTCTATTACTTAAGATGATTGGACATACTCAAAACACGTAAAAGGATCAAAATTCTGGACTCTCATCCACCAAGAGCACAAAGGACCTTGAATGATTAGAGAAACCTTTTCTATTGTTAGAAGCTTTAGTTTTTTATGAAGAACAAGAAGCCCCAAAAGTTTGATTCTTTATCGGATCATAAAAACCCACCCTTACTATAGCTCATTGTGATGCAGCGGGTCAGTAATTAATATCAAAGAAGCCTACAAATTCAAGATATTTGAAAAAGCATTACCTGAATCGGTCTGGAATACTGAAAAACACCAAACTCAATAATTTCACGAAAACTTAGTAATGGATCTTTATTTATTTTTTATTGTTAGAAACCCTAGTTTTTTTATGAAGAACCAAACTGTCAGTAATTAATATTCAAGAAGCCTACAAATCCAAGATATTTGAACAAACATTACCTGAATCGATCAAGAATATCAAAAAAACACCAGTGATTCATTCAAGACTCAAAAATCTCGTGTAAACTTCGTAGTCGATCTTTATTTTATTTTTGCAAATCGAGCAAGAAGTCCCACATTGTCAGTAATTAATATCGAAGAAGCCAATAAATCCAAGATATTTGAAAAAAAAATTACCTGAATCGATCACGAAATTCGGAAAGCACCAGTATCTCATTCAAGAATCAATAAAATTCGCAAAAACTTAGTAATGTATTGTTTAAATAGATCTTCCATACCTGAAAACCCTAGTAGATCGAGTCAAATCCGACGAAGAATGCCGAAAAAGGCGTAGATCGGAAGAGAACAAAGCGAAACGGTTCTTGATCTAGAAAAGACACCACAAACGGGGCCAAGTGAAACGATCCGGCTTCGTTGTGAATGTGAAGCGGTGGATGATATAGACAACGTAGAGCTGGAGGAATGTCCCAGAACAAACGGGGCCAAGTGCTATCGTGCGCCGGGCGTATATAGCCCGAACCCGAGTACGGTTTCCACATACTAGGTGGCTTTTCCGTAGAACGGTTAGGAGAAAAATGCATACTAAGGGGTTGCGTTGGATGTATTTATTCTTTTTTTCCCGGGGGGCAATCAATGTTTCTTTGCTTTCGTTTTACCATGGCGGTTAAAAGATATTTGACCAAGCCATTTTGAGGTTTTGGTTGGGATGAGAATAACCTAAAAGAAAGGAAATCTCAACAGACCTTCTCCATTTAAAAAAAAAAAAAATGTACTCCCTTCTTTTGATTATCGGAGTATTTGAAAATAGAAATGATTATAAATATAAAAAAATCGAATCAAATTAATTTGCTTATTTTGGATTTTTATTCAATATTGATATTATTTTTTTTAAAGTTTGATTCTTTGATTTGATATTTGGTGCAGGGGTCTCAAAACTTTGATGCACCGAAGAATTGA
>JAOTQR010000045.1:26185445-26196018 GCA_025774065.1 Solanum ossicruentum | reverse complement strand
TTTTTCATAATAAGTTTATTAATTTTTAAAGTTAAATTAGATTAAATTAATATATTTAATATTTTTAAAATTAAAATTTAGATATTTAAAAATTGTATTATAAGTTATAAATTTTCTCTTATAAATATAATAAAAAAATATCTTTTAATATTATAAAATTTCATATTATTTAACTTTCAAAAGGTCTTTATGTGGAATATTTTGAAATGGAGGAAGTACCGCTCAAAAATTCGCACTATAAGACTAATGGCCTACTTCATGTATATTTTGTTATGCATAGTTTTCCAAAAGGCTTATTAACCTTTGAATTGATATGTTGAAATAACGTTGGTATATAATACAAAAGATTTTTGAAACCAAATGATTTTAGGTTTTACGGGGTAGTATATTAAAAATTATTTATTATGCAACAAATTGAATTGTTCTTTAGAATGTCCAACTCAACATTGATGTCAAATATTTAATTAATTAAGTTAAAAAAGAAAAATATACTATAAATTGAGAAGTGTGAAATATTAAAGATGCAGTTCTTGTAGTAGTCACACAATGTGACTCCATCTAAAATTCAAAAATACACAATCCTAAAATATAATACACGTAGAAATGCATCAAAAATAATCTTTTAGAATTATGTGCTTTTAAACATGGTAAAGGTACTTTAAGGAGATGTGCAATTGTAAGTTACTTCATTTCTTTAGCCATATTGCACCATGTGAAAGCCATTTTACCAAAATTAAATGTATAAGCAACTTCCGTTTTCAATATAGACAGAGATTCAAATTCGAGATCTCAGATGAAAGATATAATTTTTTAATTATTTCACCACATTCCGGTAATAACAAAATCAACAAAGGAATCCTAGGAAAACAAACCATTTCTAAATCTTTATTAGTAACAAATTGCAACATATATTTGTTAAATTAGACAAAGACATGGAGCTGCCTTTGACTATACTCCATTGATGGACAAGTTGAAAAAGTATTCTTGATACAAAAATAAACAATCCCCTCCTCTTCCATAGAATCTCTTTGTTAATTAATGAGTATTATATAGTAAACTTAAACAATGGTGAATAATTAAATAATGGTCAGTAATGTGACCTACCCCATTTTCTGTTGACTTAACCCCTAATTGAAAATTATAAACTAGTTTAGAATAAGATCAAGACATTGCTTTATTTTAATCACTGTAAGAATATCCAAATGCACCTGTTCTAGACACTTATTTTGAATATTTTTCTAAATGGCTTTATTTCTTTCCTCCCCAATTGATAGATCATGAAAAAGTGCAAAGACAGATAGGATAAATAAATCACTTTTGCTGGAGTCATGTATATTCAGTCCATATATCAATTATTAGTGAAATTTTATGATCTATACAAACAGAAAATCCATCAGAACATGTTATTGGTTGGGACATTTTTTTATATCAAAGAACAAGACCGATATTTTCAACTCCAAAAAGATTTTTTGTTTCATAATTGAGTCAATTGGAATATCAAATATTTGACTATATGCCAATAGGAACCTTGTAGAGAATTGAAGACGAGCGTCTTTGTGTATATCGCCCAATAAAACAATGAGATAAAGAAGAAATTAAAAGAAGACTTGTAGGGAACAGAAAATGGATGACTCATTTTGATAGAGTAATTTCAAGAAAAAATTACTTAATTACACTCTTTTACTCTCTCTGTCCATTTTTACTTGTCTTTCTTACTATTTTGAGATGTCTCAACAATACTTATCTGGTTTATGAAATCAAGAAATAATATTACATGCAGTTCCAAATTTACCCTTATCATTAATAATAGCCTTCTCTCGGTTACATTTTTCAATACACTTATTATATTCATAGGATGATTTGGTATCATTAACTACTTCTTAATCTCTGTGCCAAATCAACAAGGGACAAGTAAAGATAGACGAAGGGAGTATTGACCATATTTTCATTATTCCCGCCCATTCTAAAAAATTCAAAAATTTCTTCTTTTCATCCGGATTTATTAATTCAATAATCCAAATATATTAATTCTGATTCTTAAATTATCTTCATATTTAATATATCATGCTTTGAATGTTATCTGCTGACACTTAAAAAAATTTAATTTTTATATTCAAAACTGAAGTAATGTACTGAATTATCATATTTTTTAAGGAATTTGTGACTCGATACAAAACTTGAGGTTACTCTATATGTTTGGCTGAAAGTAGTAATAGAAACAGAAGATAATTGAAGAAGAGACATCATAATGGTGAGTCTTTGACATATTAAATAATTAGGTCCTGAAAGGCAGAAACAAAATTATGCCTTAACTTTTTCCAGATAATAAAAAGAGACCAATTAATTCTCAACATTCATTTCATCCACCAGCTATTAGAAGCGCACAAAATTATATTGGAGGCGCCGATTATCAACACTTTAATCCACATCATTTATTGTAATTTTCCTTTGGGGACCTCTTTGCTTAAGTGCCTTAATTAATTTAATTAAAATTCAGACTCTTTAGACCACTTTTAATCATTTGTAGCAAATACAAGAATACCTTTTTGGTTCGTGTCACTTCTTTTACTTTTCTTTCTTTTTTCTTAATATAAACAAAAAGAATTGAAAAAAAGGGAACAATCCATTGTAGGGGGTTCTCTTTTATTTGGTGCAAAAAATTAATGTGACATGACATGCCCTTAATTCTGTGGAGAATTATAAAAAAAGAGCCATCCCACCCTCACCGCTAATATGAATGTGCTCCCAAAAGCTCATTACATCTTGAAATAAAGATATATACTACTTTCTCTCGTCAGATGATCAATACATAATCGAAAAATTTTATATTTAAGAAATAAAATAGCTTTTAATAAAAATGATTTGTAATTAAAAGTGCTAATGTTACTATAACTAATTCATAAATTATTAAAGCTTCCACAAAAGCTAGACTAAGCAATAGCGTACCTCATATTTTTCCCTCTACCTCAAACTTCTCACGATACCCTCTATAGCTTGACCGGCAGCAGTCCCTTGACCAACTCCAGGTCCAATAGAAACAAGCCCAACGGTCAATCTAGAGCAATAATAGAAGCAACATAAATCAGTTGATTCATGGTAAATTTCTCGTACCAAAAAAAGAAATGATTAATGATACAAGCAACCACGATCACCAACAGAACTCGAACTTGAAACTTCTGTTTAAGTATTTTTCTAATACTCTTTTCATCTTATTTTAGTTATTGTGACAAAGTTCTGTACAATTCTTAAGAGAAAATAATTAGAAGTATTGTTTGACAAATAATGATCCTTATAAATAATTAAACTTTTATCTATATATGTGCATCTTAATTCTAAAAGTAATTAATGTTAAGGGCAAAATTAAAGAAAGATAAAAATTCTCGCTTGATAATCTAAATTGATAACTATTTTAGAATATTTATTTTTAATATAATTAAAATGAGATGGAGAGTAATGTAGTTGTATATTTGTTGCCTAATTATAGTATATTTGTATATTTGTCGCCTAATTATCGAGTTTGTTGGTGGGGATAGTAGCAGTTAATGAATTGATGACATGTGCCCCAATAATGACAACATTTCAACAACCACCCAACTAGGAAGACTGCCATTTTCATCACATTCTAGGATTATTATTGGCCTTCTCTTTGATTTTTTTAAAAATAATTATGGAGTCTATGCATCCATCCTTTATCCATGTGACTCCTCACCTTCCCCTAATGACCTAATACTAGTACGAAACTTATACTTACATTATCATAACTTTGAAAAATTAGAAATCATTAAAGTGGGTGTGGTGGTTTAGCACCTCACCCATTCAGCAAGAGGGTTGGGGGTTCGATCCCTACCTCTGGTGGATAGAAAAAATTTTATGGTTAGTTTTCTAACGCTTAGTCGCTGACAGTTGAAAACGGAGGATTAGTCCCATCGATTGTGGGGAAACAAAAAAGAAAACTTTTGCAAAATTATCACCACTACCACCCACCATAGGTACAACAAATTAACATGCAGTATAAGAATTATGCAAACAAAAATGAGTTATATCCAAAGCCAAAAGGAACAACAGTGATGAAGTTAGCAAGGAACTAGCCAACTAGGAACTACTTTTATTATATAAATTAGAAATTACTCTTGATTGTCATGTGATATCTAACGTTACATGATGACTGCTTTTATGAATTCTAGATCACAATTTTTTCTGTTCACTTGATTTTTGCATAAATTATTATGCAAATCCAAGAATGGGTTTTATTAAAATTATTTGATTCTTCATCAATTGCATGACTTATGTTTTAATTAATATTTATTTATTTTTCACTTATGCAGTAAAATCCCACAAAGTAAATAGGTTATTTATGAAAGACTTGCTTAAACAACAAAAAATATTAATTTTAAAATTTCAAAATGAAACACAACCAAACGCTTATTAATGATATTATCATCATTCTCATGAAAAAAGATGAAGAGAAATTAGCTAAACTAACGTTCTTGGAGTCGATATTTCTAATTTACGCAATTGATTACAAGTCTTACACTTTGGGAATTAAAGGGAGCAAAATTCTTGTACCAAGGAAAGTAAATTATTTGCTAATTAAGCACTTCGCTCTCGTTTTGGCTATAGATTCTGAAGTTAAAATTAGAAAATTTAAATTTTTTTAAGTTGTAATTTTTGAAATTTGAAGTTACATAAAAAAGAATTGAACTTTTGTGAGTGGAAGGTGAATTTATTCTAAGAACTTTTTGGTAGAACTTGAAGTATTTTGAAGACAGCTTTTCAAAAATAAATTTTAAATTTGATTTAAAATTTATGATCAAACGCGAGCTTTTATGGAATGATCTTTTTACATATTTATGGTTTATCCTATCGCGAGAATATTCATGAACCTTTAGACCAAGTCTTTTGGTCTCTTTCAACCCTTCTTGTGTTTCTTCTCAGAGAGACTTCCACGTGCATCTTCTAGTTGTCATAAACAAACACAATTCTACCTATAGTAATCATTTTGATGCATTAATTTGAAAACTTGATAGAATGAATATTTTTGAGACATGTAGGTACTCAAAAGGACCACTTTTCTGATCCATATTACCCTACAAATATAACGATAATCTTTTAATGGTTTTTCTTGTATTGTTTAGAATACAAATTGAGATTTAAGGATGTGTCCCATGTCGCAGAGAACTTCCTTGGATAGCTATGTGTAGTTAAATGAGGTGGGAGAAGAAACACGTGTTAAAGCAGAGATGAATTTAAAATTTTGAATATGTATTTCTCAACTATCTCAAACGCATATATTTTTTTTAATTATAAGTGTGCAAGAGTAATCAAAACCTCACAAGGTCGTAAGGACAGCAAAAGTTAAGCAAGTTCCATTTTTACCACCGTATCAAACGCTAACTTTGTTATTGGATCCCAAATAAATAGAATTGGGATTAAGTTTAAATGTTTTTATATATTTAATGTATGAATTTCTCAATATAAATACAAGGTCTACACTGAAATTCGTACCGCTCTTAATGAGAGGAAAATGAAAGCGGTGATAGGTATTGGGTGATTTGATGAGGATCAAGTTGAACAATCGGTATTGAAGCATGAAATGTGGCAGCATAGGGTGCATATATGAAGCAATCTTTGCATTAATTTCTTGTCATAGTACTTAACGGTAAATGCAGTGTGGGGATTGTTTTTTTTACAGTATTATTTATTTCTTCAATTATGAGGGTATACTGCTGTTATATGTACCCTTAAATAATAATATACCAGTACTAGATGAAGACACATTAATGTCCCCAAGTTAATATAAGAAATCTGTACCTTTTTTTTTGTTTGGGGGGGGGGGGGGGGGGGGTTAGTTTTACACAATATGCTAGGGTTTATTTAAAAATGGGAAAATTATAGTACATGGGCTTTTGACCAAAATAATTATTAAAAAAAATGATCATTTGTTGTATACGCATGTATAGTCTAATTATATTTAGTTTTTGAGTGTATGATATAAATTTGATGCATAGCTTATATAACAGTAATCTGTATTATATAATTAGTGTATACTTCTATGATTTTTGACAAGTTATATTATAAAGTCATGTATATATTCTATGATTTTTGAATATTTTTTATGTAAATAAAAGAGAACTGTATTTATGGTAAATATTTAAAATTATCCCTTAAAAAAATTATGTGTACCAGAATCTTACACTAAATTAATATAGATACATGGTATCTTGGCACATAAACATTTCTCAATTAACCATGGTTCATTATACAGGCCTACCTCAATAAATCACTTAGTAATGATAAGTTGATATAATTAAGGAATAAACATTCTATGCATATAAATTTTTACCTATATAAGGATAAATAAGTCCCACTACTTAATTTCATCAAATCAAAGTCATACGACTAGATGCAGCACTAAGCTAAGATTTTTCTATTGCGTTTCCAAATTAAATGGTTCAAATTACATTTTGATTTTCAATTGTCAATGATTGAGTACAAGAAAATCAGATATTCTGTAGATTCACAAGATTTCTGATAATTTTTTTAAAACTTAGGTATAGTTGGTAATGATTAGGCAGTGCACTAATTCAATAATGATTAATTAGCAGCAATAACAATTAGTTCTAGCCAAAATACCATCACTAGAAGCCAATATTGCAAGTCAAAAAGCAGCATTATCAATTTTTCTTAGCACTTCCATAAATGATATTGTGCACCTTGTTTGGTTACTTTGCCCATTGAGTGGGAGGTTTAACATGCCCATCAATATAACAGCTGGCCAAAAAAATGAAACAAACACAAGCGGAGGTAAGTGAAAGTTTGGGGGTTTAGATAAATTCAATAGCTTTTTTCGTAGATTTTTTTATTTATATTAAAAAAATATTTTTTTCATCTTTAGTACCTCCTAACTTCTAACCTGTCTTTGCCTTTATCATGAAGTTGACGGAATCAACCAATAAATCTTAGATTTTCTGTAACTCCAAGATCTTCGATTCATTTTTCATTTTAGTAAGGTGACTTGGTAGGCTTCAATATGTAATATCACTTTTTTTCCAAATCATTATGATGTTCGGATAATTTTGTATATATCTTGACTATTTTTACAAGTACTTGCTATTTTCTTTCAAAATAGTATTGAATAATTGTATTTATCAAAACTCGAACAAACGAAAAGAAAATACCTAATATTTGTCATGACTTTTGTGCAAATACAGCATTCTGGTACTACTCTAGGGGTTGACATAGTGGATGTTAAGGTGGACACGTTAAACTATTTTTTGTTGGATATCAACCTTATGCAATCCTCCTAATTTATTTGGACTTATATTTATAAAATTACATAGGTGGAATTTATTTTTGTCATTTGACTGAAAGTCTTGCCTATCAACGTAACTCCAACCTTAATCAACAAAGAAGATTAATTCAAGAAAAATAAATAAACGATGACAAGATTAGAAAAGAAAACGAAATGTCGCAATCCAAATAATCTTAATTATTGATGAAGACAACCAAACGGCAAGTGGCTAAGTCAAATCGCTTTCTAAAATGGGACCCTCTTGTGGGTTCCAAATTTGTTTAAATTTCCTAGTGCTCCCAGAATCTTCTTTTCTTAATTTAAGATTGAAAGTAAAGAGTACGCTAATGGAGAAATAATCCAACTTATATACCTGATTCAGCCAGTTTAATTTGAAGTATAATGATTTATCGTGTTAATCAGATAAATTAAATTATACTCCTTTTCTTTATCTCATCATGATCCGTTGGATCGATCTGACCTAACTCGTGATTTAGCATGACTGAATTGAAATTTTTTAAACCCGTCAAGTTACAAAGCCTATATAAACTAACCTAGAAGGGGTGGGTCAGCCCATATTGACAGTTGTAACAAATTTATGGAAGGATTGATATTGCATACCAAATTAGGGAGTACTATTGTTTTAACCTTATGGTTTTAATCATGGTTAAAAATGCTTCGCTAATTAGTTTAAATCTAAACCTTTAAAATTTATAATAGACAAGTGTCACTCATCTAAGAGTGCATCGGAGAGCAGCCAAATCTGATAAACTAAGGTAAGAATATTTATTAATTAACAATTAACTGTTGCTTAGTAGTAATAGTGTATGTAAATATACAAGTTGATATATATTCATGTTTTTAGTTGGTAAAACAGTTTCTAATTAAGGGGCAATATTGCACCGGAAAATCAGGAATTTGGTGTAATTAAAGATTATTCAACTTAAGTTTTTGTTAGCTGCGCCATCATGTAGTAGAAAATTGTCGTTTTTTGATGTTTAAAAAATAAAACAACTTGCCATTTTAAAATTAGTGGCAATCAATGACAAAGATGTTGTATGGAAATTTGATTAGAAAATATTTTTTCCATACAACTTAACAAATATAATATATTATGACCACGAGTTTTTTTTTTCAAAAATAAATGTGCCTGTATAAAACAATATCTTTAACCATAAAATAAAAGGACCTCAAACAACTCTCATCATTCATTGCTAAAATCAAATTGAAGTCTTAGCGATAAGATTAAAATATTATCATATGGTAGAGGACTCTAAGAATAATAGACATTATCTCTACACCTAGAAAACACACTTAACCTTATCTAGCAAACATGATGATACATCTATAACTATTACGAGAAGCCTTGTGCACCTTCACCTGTACTTTCAGTATCAACTCCGTATTATTATGATATTATCCGTTTTGGCCCAAGCATCATGTATTTGTTTTTGGGTACCTCCCAAAAAGTTTTATACTAATAAGTTGGGTTGAACACTTATATATTGCTATATTTTTTCTTCATTTTTCGACGTAGGATAAGGTTTGCACATACTCAACATAAAGAATATCAATTTCAGCTTGAATATGTGATAGACATAATGATATACATCATATGTATACTAGCATAATAAGTGTTATGCATATATATATTAATCAAATGTGTGTATTAATAGTATGTACACACATTATTTCAGCAATATGACTAATAATATGTATAAAATGTTATTGTAAGTAAAGTCAGAGGGAAATTCAAAATGATAGCTTGGGCCGGGGGGATTATCCACATCTTATATATTTCGAATTTATTTATTTAATTTTTGAAGGGTATTTAAATATTCATTTTCAAAATTATCATGAAAAAACATGTATTAAAAAGTTGATGCTATTGCTAATGGCAGCCCAATCTCTATGATTTTCTGTCTCTTTAGAAAAAATTATATATATATATATATATATGTATATGTATATGTGTGTGTGTACGAGAAGATGTAACATTACAATTATACAAACTAAATTACATATTATATGTACGAGAAGTATAATTACATATATTATACTACTAACAATTAGATCTCAGCTATTTTATACACAAGAGATGATTATAGAACTCTTTCAAATGACGATTTTTTCGTATGAGATATCAATTTTATTATCAGAATCACCAAAGGATATAGAATAGTGGGTGATGGCAGGGTTCAACTTTATTCTGAATAAGATTCTACATGGCATGAATTCTATTTTATTCTGCTGATAATTTTATAATTGGGATGTGTGTATTGGGCCTATTGGCTATCGGGTGCCAATTTTATACAAAGTATATATTGTCTTACTACAGAGTTTTAACTTGCTGGAAGACAGAAAGCCCAAAAGGCCTGAAAAGTGTCGAGGTCCGTATTCGGTATTTTCCTGGATTAGTTCAAAAATTTCATGGGCCAGAGTCCATTTTGGCCCATTTGATCAGGCTGAGAATACGGCAGACTAGTCCTGGGCCAATTTGGCTAGCTCAGGCTGAAAATTATATGGAATGCTCACCAAATATAGTGGTCTTGATATTTTATCCTTCACAAGAAAGGTCTTACAAAAATATTATTCTTTTTAGTTTAAGTTGAACCAATGTATACCTTTTACGTGGGAACACCTTTGGATTTGTATACCCAGCATATACTGCCATATTTTCTTCTCTTTTTTCCCCCTTTATAATACAAAATAAACTTTTTCTCTCTTCGTTATTTTTTCACTAACTTGTCTCTTCAATTTGTTTAAGAACAATCAGATCTCAAATTTTTAAGAATCTCGTGTCTCCCTCTTAAATCGTGCACACACAATTTCAGGCAATTTCTTTGCTGTTTCATTTTTTTATTTTTATTTCTTTTTCAATGATTTCAATCTTTTATTTTTTATTTCATTTGTATATCACACTGTTTCTTTCAATTCGTATTTTTTCCTTAATTTATTCAAGCACAATCGAATTTCTATTGGTATATCATACTATATATGTTTGTATATTATACAAATGATAACTACTATATGTATATAAATATTATGTACTATTTGTTTACCCATATACAAATGCTGTATACTATATTTTTTGCATAATGTATGTAATCATACAAATGAAAATTGTTTATAGATATTGTGTTCTTATACACACACAAACATACTGACAAATTTTCTATATATGTGAGATTTTACAAATAGACTTTGGATATTTTCAAGCGTATCTTCTTGAACAAAGCCCCAGTACGTGGGTCGGCCTCGTGATCAGGTTTGACGTCGTAC
>JAOTQR010000045.1:26138417-26152783 GCA_025774065.1 Solanum ossicruentum | reverse complement strand
ATTTTTTAATGAAATATTTACTGTTTTTAAACACTTAGTTTATTTATTACCTAGATAGTTCATATTTGAAAAATATTTACCATTTATAGTAATTGTATTATGTATTAAAAGTGAATTATATATGTAATATATATGTATTATAATGTATTATATTATTTTGATTAAAAAACTATACGATATATTAAAAATGAATTATGCATGTCATATAAATAAATTGCACTATCTATAAAAGATGTATTAAAATTATAAAGATGTATTATAGGTATTTTAAAATATATTAAACTTATATTTTGATTAAAAAAAATCTGCATTATGTATGCAAAGTCAATTATATATGTATTAAAATTATATTGATATAAATGGTAAATATTTTCTAAATATGATATATATAGGTAAGTAGTAAGTGATTTTATTTTATAATAATAAAATAGGAATTATGGGAAAAATTATCTCTTAATTTTCTGAATTAGGCAAGTGAAACCAAATATCTAATTTTAGTACATCTGTCCATCTTACTAGTTCAATATAATATTTTGAGATATCCAATAATATTGGTTCAGTTTATAAATTAATAAATTAGTGAGTAATTTATCATTTTGTGTCGATTTTGCTCTTCTTATTAAATAGTAGTATTTATTTTTCAATATATAGATGGTTTATATTCATCAAGGATGATTTGATTATATTTTTCAATTGCGAAAATAGCAGTTAGTCAATACAACTTTCGACGCTTATCATGGGGTCATCCGGAAATAGTCGCTCTATGTTTTTAAACATAGGGATCAGGCTGCGTACATCCGATCTCCCTTAACCCGTAATGGGTGGGAACCTTTGAGACACTGAAATAATATTATTATTGTTGTTGATTTGATTCAATTATTTTTATAATTTACTATTTTTGTATTTATATACAAGTCAAACCGTAAACGATAATTATTGAAATAATGAAAGTGGACATTGGGAGTAATATTTGCACAAGATATTATCTTCGATTTGTACCTGAATTTTCTAATGCGACAGTTGAAAGTACCGACAACTCAAACAATAGTTTGATATGTTTGAACTTTAATGATCTCTGGATTACTGTCTTCCAGTTGTCGTCAATAGTACTACTCACTCATTAAATATGACATTTTCATTAACCAAAAAAGGACTAACATGAATATGACAGCATGTAGGAATTCTCACTGTTTAGGTATTCATATTAAATCATATCAACTTAAGTAATTTAATCAAATAAAAAATATATTAATTAACTATATAAACAAGCAACGATAGAGATAAGTTTTCGACAGATGAGGAAAAAAGAAATGGAATGTAAATGCACCTTTATGAAGAAGGAATATTCTGTTTGCAGCAAACACTTTAATTCACTGACGGAATTGGATTCCATTACTTTATTGTTTGAAAGTTTAGCTGGCGCTCTCTTTTTTCAAATCCTTAAATAAATAATTAATTAACATTTGAAAATTAAAAAGAATTTCAGCTAGTCAATTCTAAATTCTATAATGTGACTAAGGTTATCACTTTTTTTAAAAAAATATAATACTCTCTTCTCCATTCATTTTTACTTATCATTATTTTATTTATTGAGATTAAACTAAATGAATTTGGATCAACATTTTAAAATATACTTTTCCATCATATTAATATGAGAAATATTACAACTTATAGCATTTTTGGTATAGTTTTCGACTATCTAAATTTTAGATTTTAAATATTAAATTTAGCTCATTCAATTTAGTTTGAAGTTTAGTAAAATTAATCTCTAAAAGCAAAACAGTTACAAGTAAAAATGAACAAAAAAAACATTTTTTCTTGTCTCAAATTATGTGACAGTTTTCCATTTTCAAGATTCAAATTATGTAACGTCTAATCATATATTTTAGATTATATTAACGTGAAAATTATTACAACTTTAGTACTTTGGATAATTTTAAATACATGAATTTTAATTTTTAAATATTAAGTTGATCTAAACTAATTTGCCTATGTAAATTAGTCAAGTTAATTCTAAAATATATATATATATATATTGAGACAGATGAAATATATCTTTAAAAAATATATATATATATATTTTTAAATATTGAGTAAATTTTGTTTAATCCAATATAGACTAGATTCAAAGACTAGTTTGTAAGATGTTTAGGTGGAGCCTTGTGTGTACGTGGGGCAACGCACGCCCATTTCCCCATCAACTGTTCATATCCTTTTGTTTCTTAATTGATTTTTTCAATTTAATATTTCGTACGTCAAATCTGAGATATTATTTGAATGTGGTCTATCTTTTAATAATTCAAAATTGATGGAATAGATTGGCAATCCTTTAAATTATAAGTACATTTTAATTATATATTTGAATTTTATTGGATATTTTAAATTTAATTTTGAATGCATACATAATTTTAAAAATTCAAATGTACAAAAATATAAATTGAATTAGATTATTTTTTAAACGAATCAAATATTTTATTAAAAAATTCTTTTAATTTATTTGAAAATAAATATCATAGAAAATATCTCATTTGCTACGATAAACGACAAACA
Source organism: Solanum ossicruentum (assembly GCA_025774065.1). Taxonomy (NCBI): domain Eukaryota; kingdom Viridiplantae; phylum Streptophyta; class Magnoliopsida; order Solanales; family Solanaceae; genus Solanum; species Solanum ossicruentum. The sequence continues at coordinate 26,150,233 of JAOTQR010000045.1, read as the reverse complement.
TTCATGTCCAATTGTCAATAGGTGATATAATAATGCATGGGAAAAAATGGAGGATAAACCTTAAATTTTGAATTTTGAAGATTGCACAGGAAAACGGTCCTCGTCATTCTTTATTATTTTCCTTTTGAATAAATATCACAATCAAAGGGAACTGTCCACATCCTTCAAAAGGAAAATAAATATTCACTATCTTCCTATTGGCGTACATGACATTATAGTTATCTATACGATTGATTCTATGATTATTAACGAAAAATAAAAAATTTATATTTAAAAATTCATAATACTTATGATTTAAATATAATATAAAATTTTCTTAATCAAATTCAGAAAATTTAAATTTTAAGTCCAATTCCCATCAAAATTTCTTTCTCGAACCAAAAAGTTCCCCTTGATACTTGTCAAATTTACTAGAGTGGGCCATTGTTCCTGGGCCACCGACGCGCGAATGAGTTTCCGTGTGGACCCCTTCTTAATTTCAAATTATTTTGTGAAAAAAATTATTTTATATTTAATTGAAGATATTAAATGTTATTAATAGTGATAAAATAAATTATTTTATATAGATAATAAAATAAATTATCTCAAAATAATTAGTTCTTAGAACTTGTTTTCAATTTTAGAAGACTCGTCTTTATTTTTTCTGAATTTTTAACATATGATATAAAGATATTTTTTTAATTATAATTTAATAAAATCTTAACTAATAAAAGATTGAACTATCTAATTCCTTCCAAAAGCCCCAACCACTACCACTCTACATGTACCGCCACACTACACTATCAATAGACTCTTCTCTTCTAAACATTTTAAATAAAATAAATTCTGAAAAAAGCCCAAAAAAACCAAACCCTCTGTCTTCTCCCTCATTCTCGCTTGAATTTTGGCGGCGCGGCAATGGAGAGTCAAAAGGTGAAACTTATGTGTAGCTATGGCGGAAAAATTCAGCTTCGTCCTCATGACCATCAACTCTCCTATGTGGGTGGAGACACTAAAATCCTCACCGTTGATAGGAACGTCAAGTTTTCCGATGTGGCTGCGAAGGTGAATTGTCTCTGCAATTGCAACGGGGAGATTTGCATAAAGTATCAGTTGCCTGGTGAAGATCTCGATGCACTTGTTTCTCTTATCGATGATGACGATGTTGAGCAAATGATGGTTGAATACGATCGCATGCAGAAGGTTTCCACAAAGCCGGCTAGGTTAAGGCTTTTCCTCTTTAACCCGATCCGTTTACCAGAATCGCCGTTGAATCCGGATTTCTTATTCGGATTCGATAAGGATTACAATCCGAATTCGATTCCAACGGCCACAGAGGATCTTCTTCAATTGCAATTCCCCGAAAATTCAGGATTGGATATGTCAAAAAACGAGGGAAGCGGCGTGACAGTTGCTGTGCCGAAAATAGTTTGTGGTGACAACAGCAACAGCATGCTGGTGAAGAATCATTACACAGAAGGTTTACGTGAAAGGAACGTGAATGGTGGGGCCTATGGCAATGCTGTGCAGATGGTTTACGGGGTACCACTGATGACTGGTGGGTATCACACTGGGTTTGAGCAGTTAGGAGTCGTAGCTGGTGGCGGTCGATACATGGACCAGCCTGTCTACAATTTTGTGCCTGCAGCAACAGCAGTGATGGTCCCAAATCAGCACAAGATGATTGTGTCTACCTCTGACACTCTCAGCCGTGAAATCAAAGGTTGATCAAAAACGTAACAGAGAGGTCATCATATCATCTTTATCCCTTATTTTTTTTTCCTTTTTTGGGTCAATATTGGTGAATTTTAAAATGGTACATAGAGTAAATAGCGACTGGTTCTTTTTCCATTGTCATTTTCTATGATATGTTTACTCTTTTATATGTGTAATGAGTTTTTATCCCTTTTATGGAGTATATGTTGCTGGAATTATGGTTATGATTAGGTAAAATTCTGTACATTATCATCAACATTAGGAGTATAATTTGTGGGTTTGCCTAGTAATTTGAAAAAAGCTTTAGGTTGTTCTCTTCTTCTTCTTTTTGCTACTTTAGGGTGGTCCTATCTGTGGTGACAGCTACGATCTTACATATCATTAATGGAGCCACTGCAAGCACTACAGCTTTTTCTTGTTGCTGCTTTTCCCCTTAATTAGTGTTAATTCGTGAGCTACAAGCTGGATTATTTTTCGGTTACATAATTAACCGAGTTACAGGTCTCTAGAATTGACCATTGAAATTATTGTTCTTTTTATCAAGTTTCGTTTGGTTCAATGCTGTGTTATCAAACGACAATAACAACATATGTAGTAAAATTTCATAAGTGATTTGAAGATGGTGAAATGTATGAAAATCTTACGATTACTTCAATAGAGGGGTTGTTTCTTAAAAGACAAAATGGGACTAATAATACAAGTAATTAATTGAGAGGTTTTTAGTGCAGTAAATAAATTAAAGTAGAAATTACTGAAAAGGGGTGAGCGATATTTAACATTCTTGATTACTCAAAAGCTTGTTAACCAAACTAAAACCAATCAATTAGAAAATTGGAAGTTATATGAATTATGTTGTAATGAATTTACCTAAATGTGGAATTGTGATATAATCATCAGCCCTTAGCTACTTCTAGGTAGGAACTAGAAATGAAACGCAATGTTTACCTACCGGCTATCGTATGCTACAAGTAAATTCTACAGCTTATCTGTTTTTAAATTTGGAAGTGCATATGAATTATTTTGCTTTCATTAGTCTAGCTAATAGATGTCAGATTCTGTGTTCTGAGCAAATAATGCAAACTATGGTTCATGATTCATGAACTGCAACTTTTTTTTCAGTTCCAATGCTATTTTCAGATGATGGTCTTTTAGAAATAATCTTTCTACCTATATGAGGTAGTGATAAAATCTACTGATATTTTTATGCTATTCAAACCTTACTTAAGGGATTTCAGTGGATACGTTGTAATGTTATTTCGAGAATGTACAGGGCCATTTAGGATGAAGATGTTGGTGAGGGGCCCAACTCTGGCTAAGAGTTGGCCCTATGCATGCATATTTAGGGCAGGCAAAAATGGATCTGTCCATTTAAAGTAGTATCCTGGGTGCTTCAACTATTTGACAATAGGCCCAGAAAATCTTTTTGCAAACTATAGGCTAATCCCTGAAAAGCCATATCAATTCATGTCATTCAAATATGAAAGGATGAGTTATTTGAATAGGAAATCAAATCGATCTCCTTATCTAGGACTTGATCAAGGGATCAATTGACTCCGAAATATAAAGTAACAAGACCAGAACCCCGTGCCCCTGCTTGCAACTTAAGCCTTGCTCTGTCCTCTTTTAATGGTGTTGGACAAAGTTCATTGTTATATATGGTCCATAAGATAGACATAATCAAAACTCTGCCCTAAATCTTGACATTGTAATTGATTGGAAAGTGACGGAGCCTAAAGATGTAGCCCTTTAATTGCTTAGGAGAATAGGTCATATGATAACAATGGTCAAAATTTTATTAAATTGTCAACTGCTTCCTATCGAAAATAGGATTGACTACTGATTTAAAAGAAATTGAATTTTCTCTTCAAAAACACTCACCCCATCCATTCTTCCCGTCTTATGACACTCTACCCTCTCTTTCCACTGCCGGATTGAAAAATATAACTAGTCAACATTTATAAACTTACCTCTCTTTCAATAAATATTGCGATTAAGTCGCTCTCATTGCAAGTGAAATTGTTAATTCATTTTGTAGGCTAATAATTTAAAACAAAGTCGAAGTTTTCTTTTTTTAACAAGTTCATTGAGTTCAATTGTTTAAATAGTTATTGAATTATTGAAAATTGGTAAACAAAGTGACAATTTTATATTACCATTATTTATCTTTTGTTATTTCACTTAATGGTCACTCAAATAAAAAAGTAATATTGTGTATATTCATTTACTCTTTAATGACGTGGCATTTGATTTTTAAAACAAAAAAAAGGAAAAAAAAACAATTTTGATATGAGATAAACATTAGGGTGACTCTTTTGGCAAACTTGGACTCTCTTAACTTTTGATTTTGGAACTCGATAACAGCTTTGTCTTTCCCCTATTTTGTGGCTTGTTGATAAAAATGCTGACCTAAGAATTCTTCTTTTTCTGGTCTCTTAGCTGTCCTTTTTGCTTTTCTGTATACAAAAAATTATCTCGTCAGAGATTTTTTTTATTTCTTTTGCAATTTGTATTTGTGCTTTGTCACAAACAAAATATTCCTTTATGTAATTCTAATTCGCATGTTGGTTAGTCTATACAGGTAAAATAATCTTGGGAAAACGTTTCCAAAGATAATGATTAGTATAGTTTACAAATATGATTATTTTTTGCAGTGTCATCAACCAAGATCACTATAGTAGTAGAACTTTTCCATACCCTGCTCAAGCCTCAACATAAGCTCTGTTCTTGTTATTCAAGGATATGACATAGCTTATATTCTCGTGTCAACCAAGGTTTACGTAGATCTTATTCAATTTGTTAGCGAAGTTCCACTCTCGAATCTCGATCATCTTTATCGATTCATATCTTTCTGCTTGCTTTGGGGATGGATCTAAGTAGCATATCACAGTACTACTGCTTTCTCTTGAAAAAAAAGTACTGTACAAATCTCTGCATTTCTTTTAATGATCTATCACCTCTATGTATATTAATGCCTTTCCATTTCATTTTTCCACATCTTCATGGAAAAGACGACAGGGAGAAATTAACCATACTTAATTCATGCAGATGCATCTAACAATACAATTTAGATGATTATCAAGGATGATATATAAATAGAAGATACATATATTTTATATGAAGATACAATTTAAATCATATATTTATATAAAGACACATGTCATTGCTCGTAACATGTTGCATTAGGCCCGAGCAAATAATTAATTTCAAAAAAGGAAGTTTGAGCACTAGGCTGTGCAATTCTATAAAAATCTCACACCTATATATATATAAATCACGTTTAATCAAAATATAATGATAAAATCTATGTATATAAATTAGAAAAAGTAAACAACAAACTTGATGGAGCTATTTGTGTAGAGATCCTGAAGAAATAAGAATAACAATCTCCCTTGTCTGGCATCCACATCTTATGTTAGGGTCCATTACTTGAGGATTCTTCTTACTTTGGGTCATTTGCATTTTTGCCATTTAAAACAGACACTTTCTTGGTATTGTTATATTACATTTTTCAAGAATCAATTTGGCATAAATTACTTTGCTACCATAGAAGTCCATAATTAATGACTGCCCCATCATTACTAATGAAAAGATGTGGAATATTGCTTGACTGATAAAAGGCTATCAACAGGCTTCAGCGCATTAAAGAAACAAAATCTCAAAGGCTGTTGCTTAGCCCTTTATTATTGGAGTTGTAGAACCAAGTTTAATTACTCTTTGCTAAGCACACATTTGGTCAAAAACATACTTTTCTTGTATAACCTCCTTTTTCAGACAATAAATGCCCAAAGGTGCCACAACAAAAACCATATGAAGCACAACGTTCATTAGTTGTATGCCTACAAGTTTGTTTTATTGGTCCTTCTTTTGCTTTTTTTTTTCAACTTCTTCTTAACTAAGAAAGAAATTTTATCAAGTAATAATTGTTAGCTGAGTGATACATAGAAAATCAAGTACTCCATATATACTTTCTTTTTCCCTAGACTTGAAATTTCAAAAACCAAAGGAAACTTGTGAGAATATTGAGTAGACTATTTATAAATTTTAATGGCTTTTAGAAAAGAAGCCAAAAAAAGTAAATAAGAAAATAAAAAACATCTCAAACAATTGTTTGGATGGTAATTATAAAAGCTTTGCATTATATTGTTAATTTAAATACAATGTTTATTTTGATTGTTACAAATCCTTAAACTTGTCCCCAATAAATTCTAGATCAAACACATATGCAACTCCTTAAACTTGTCCCTAATAAATTTTATTTTGACACTCCAACTCAAATTGATTCCATGTTAATCCATTAACTCCAATTTTTATATTCCGTTTAGACACTTCTGTCCAAAGGATCAATGCTAATATAATACAATACAATATGATACATACTAATAACACTATTAAAAGTGCTAATAAAACTACTAAAATTTTTATATTCCATTTAGACACTCCTTGTTCAATACTAATAACACTACTAAACATGCTAACTTGATAGACTTCATTAGGTTGTCACCGATTTTTTTATGAAAGAAAATCAACACACTTTGACTGATTATTTTTCATGCAAAAATACAGAAAACTCTCAAAGTATTTACCTTACCTTTTCTATGAATGTGCGATATTATGTAATATGAAAAATGCTACAACCTATTCAAATATTTTGCTCGTTATGATACTAATATAACACACTACAATATGATATATACATTGAAATCGCCGGAGAGTTCTAGTATATATTGTCACAATGTAGTTTATCTGATTGAGTCGTCTATTGGTTAACATACTGCATATTCAAATTCAAGGATAATAATGCAAGATTGGTGAAATAAAAAATAGTTAATAAAACGAATTAAGGAGTAGATTATAATACAAGAAAATTAAGCAAGGATTATCTGGCATTTAAGTTAATCGAAAATTATTTTTCAACATATGATTTTACACTTTATTCTATGCTGGGGGGGGGGGGAGGAAAAAAAAGTGATCATGAAAATAATATGGATTAAACTTTTAGCCCCAATAACGGTGCTGACCTGGCAATATACATAAAGAGAAAGAAAAGATAATCCCTGATTTTCGGCGGGTAGAAAATTCCGCTAAATACTACCCGCGCAATTAAAAATAAAAAGAAGAAGATATTTTCGACGGTCAAAGGACCCCACTTAGTAATACGTCAAGTTGCCACCTCATCTCCGACTTGTAAGGCTCATAAATTTTCCCAAAATTTACTTTTCCCCCAAAAGGCACAAATAGTTGCCTTTATCTATCCCCACGTGTACGTAACGTATAATCTATGCCGTCCATGACAGGTGGACAAGGTCAGTACGCCGGGCAGCGTAAAGGATAAATCTTGACCCTCTGATTTCGAATCGAGGGCTCATAAACTGCCCGAAACAAAAACGGGGCAGATCTTTTTGCCTTTAAGAGGGGACCGTGGCCTTCACAGAAATTCATCATTCAGGTTAAAGAGGGTCATCGAAACCCTCACCTTTACCTTTGCTTCTTCTCCATTTCTCATTCCGGCGAAGAAAATTTCCTATATAAGTTCTCCCTTTTTTCATTTTTCCTTGCCGGCAATACAGTTATGGGCTCCCGCCATTTTCTCGCCGGAGATTAACTGCCGGAGTTTTTAAGATCGTTCTAAAACCCGTAACCTTCTATGGCATCAGCTGTTTTGCCCGGCAGGAATGAACCGCGTTGGGATGAACGCAATGCTTATATGAGGAAGTATACAACTAAGCCCACTGCTCATTCTCAGCTCAACAGTCGGTTCAACCCTAACCCTAACCCTAATCCCAATTTTAACATTCAAAATGTTTCAGCCTTATCCCGTCTTCGGCAAGTTAATGAGCCACTTCCTAGGGCTACTCCATCTCCGGCGCCAATGGAGAACAATAATGTGCCGTTCAATTGGAAGCCAAATGCTGTCGATGATCGAAACGACTCATTTCACAGAGAGTATGTGACTTTCAATTTGGCTTCTTATTCGAGAAGCGAGTTGAAGGACCTTAAGAAGCGGCTAATCTCTGATCTAGATAGAGTCCGGGGCCTTCTAAACAGGATGGACGCCCAAAGTTTCGTCCCCGTTACATCTCTTCATTCCAGAGAAGTCATTCAGCCACCGACAGCACCGCAGCTTCAACCGGCAATGCCACCCATTGTCAGGCGGCATCATCGCAAAACTGAATCAGTTGGTGGACAGAGAAAGAAGCTCACCGGACAAAAGAGACCAAGAGCATTAGCCTCGGGGAAAGATCCTAAGCGGCCAGTAGTGGTAGAATGCGATAAGCTTTTTGTAAGTATGATGAGAAGCTGCCGCCAAATATTGATGAAAATGATGAAGAAAAAGAATGGCCATGTGTTCAACACACCAGTGGATGTGAAGGGTATGGGACTTTATGATTATTATGATATCATCAAGCACCCTATGGATCTCGGAACTGTGAAATTAAGGCTTGACAGGAATGAGTACAGAACGCCACAAGATTTTGCAGCTGATATGAGACTTACATTCAACAATGCCATGAGTTATAACCCAAAAGGCCAGTTTGTACATTCTGTGGCTGAGGAATTTCTTTGTTACTTCGAAGAGCTGTTCAGACCAGCTTACAAGAAGTATGAAGCTGCGCACCTTGAAGTTGCCAGTATTATGCAGGTGAATCACCCTAAGGATCTGTTTCAGCCCGCACTAATTCGGCTGCCAAATGCCTTACATCCACCGTTGCCAGTTGCTAGAAAATCAGACTCTGCGCGGTCCCCTTCCACCTGGTTGAATCAACAACAATCTCATGTCCAGTCTTTCCGTGCACCTGTTGTACCTTTTTTTGTAACCCCTGCTTCAAAATCTCCTCCACGGCCTGTAATTGAGACACCTTGTTCAACTAAAATACCCAAGCCGAGGGCTGACGATCCAAACAAAAGGCTTATGACCTTAGATGAAAAGGCGTTGTTAGGAAATGACTTGCAGAATCTTCCCCAAGAGAAGTTGGATCATGTCGTGCAAATTGTAAAGAGGAAACTCCCTAATCTTACACAGGAAGGGAATGAGGTTGAGCTTGACTTTGAGATCATTGACAATGAAACGCTGTGGGAACTGGATAGGTTTGTAATTTCCCATAAGAAGGCTATGGGCGAGATTGAGAGACCAGGAGTCACAGAATATGATGCTGCCGTACACCCCAATAAGGTAAAGAAAGCATTTGCTTTTTCTCATACATCTGTTAGCTCTAAATTGTGCCATGTTTGCTGACCACCTCGTTCCGTTTTGTAAATTAGTCGCCTGAGAAGGCTCCAACACCAGAACATGCAGTGCCTATAATCAAGAGAGTGGACATTGTGGAAGAGGATGTTGATATTGGTGAGGAAATACCAGGCGAAAACTTTCCCCCTGTGCAGATTGATAAGGATGTCCCATGTGTGAGTAGTGGGTCAAGCAGCTCTAGTTCTGGCAGTGATTCTTCATCCAGTGGTATAATTTTTTCTCTCTGTAGTTCATGTGGTTAACAGGTGTGATGATATATTTACTTTTGCCATGGAAAATATTTGCAGATTCGGGAAGTTCTTCTGGGAGTGATTCTGATGAGGATAGTGTACAGTCACCTTATGTTGAAGCAGCAAAAGAAGGTTGAGAATTAGATATTGGTGTTGCGGAGTCTTAAGATCGATTGTATAGTTCTATGGTGCTTCTGTTAGTTTTTTGTCTGGCTGATTTGGTGCATCTGTTTTAGCAGCACAGAAGATATCACAGTTCGGCTGGTTTTAAGAAGTATTACTAGTCCAAGATTAGGAAATTGAGAGGTTTTAGCTATAACTACAGAGTAGTGGTAGGAGGTAGGATGTTACAAATGGGGACTGACAGGAAACGTTTGAGTTTATTTTTTGCTTGTATACAGAATGACACCTGCTGATTCAGTGTTTAGGAAGGATAGAACAAGTAACTTGTACAGTGCAGACTGATGACTGAGTTTGTGGGACAAAGCTGTAGTCTCTGTGAAATTTCATATGGATCTCTTCTATTTGAACGTCTTATTTCTTTTCTACCTTTACTTTGAGATTTTCCCCCTAGCTCTGCTGAAGTGAACAACACTTCTGCTTTAAATTGGGTCAATAGCACAAATTTGAAACAGCCAATCAATGAAAATATCGATTAAAGTAATGTATCAAGAACCCCTGAAACTCAAACCAAATTTGAATTAATTGAATCACCTGCTTTGGGAGAATAAACTAAAGATAAGACAAGATGCTTTTTACTTTATGAAACCAATTGGCAATATTAGATGATGTGTGTGGGGTAAGTTCCAAAGGATTGGTTCAATGGTCAATAGCCTCAAATGACAAGTTAGAACTCAAAGATCATTAACCCACACTAGTAAAACATCAGTAAAGAAGATTCAGTGACTTTGCGAGGTAAAAAGATGACATATACCTGAACCTTAGTGCACCTACTACCACATGGAAAAGAGAAACTAGCTCTTCCAACTTATGGAGACTGCTACGATATTTCTCGTCTCAGAAATTTGCTCTTCTTGATGCCAAAGGGCTGGAGATATTACTAGCTCCATATTCCATAATTCACTTTACCTGGAGTTGTTTCACTTGTGAGGTAAAAGAGAAGCACTGACAGTGCTATTGGGATATAGGGCTGGAGATATTACTAGCTCCATATTCCATAATTCACTTTACCTGGAGTTGTTTCACTTGTGAGGTAAAAGAGAAGCACTGACAGTGCTATTGGGATATAGTATTATATTCAAACCCTAAAAACCTGGACTCAATTTAACTGTCGCTGCTCAGTGACATATCCACTTCTGTTGAGCACTCCATTGAACACGTCTTTTCTTATCCTGTCCTTGTGAATGCTATTCGTAATGTTGACTTAACCTGTCTACTCTTATTGTTCACACGAAGAATCCACCCTTCTTTTTTAATGGAATTCAATCGGAAAAATTCCTAGTTCACCTGTCATGGTAGCAATAGGACTTCAGTTTCCAGACTTCTGACTTTGAGATAGCACCACCAAGGAGTTAACACAAGTGATTTGATTGAAACATGTTGGATGACAGACAATGACATAGCTTCAGAAGTTCTAAATTATGACCTTGAAAAATTATGCCAGTAATAGATGGAACCTTTAGTTGGCTACTCTTGATTGCTTTCATTTTGCAATTGACACAGCAATAGGCTCAATGAGTTCTCTATTCAGGCAACAAAAGGGGGGGTGAATAAACGGTGAATGTTAAATCTGCTAAGATCAAATTTAACTTTGTTGGCCAAATCTAAGTCCTAAATGCAAATTTTATTCTATTATTAAAGAATTAGGAGCCAATTCAGTGCCTGCTCATCCCAAAAATAGATGACTACACATAGGAGGTTGTTGAAACTGATAGCGTCAAGTACCTATTTTGGAGAGTGTATTTTATGAAGAGTTGTGAATCTACAGCTGTTTCCTTCTGAGTGATGCAACGAAGAGTTCTAAATAATGTTTAGTAGCAAAGCCTTGCAAGCAATAAAAAACAATAAAGCATTTGCACTAAATCACTGCAGTCAATGAACATTCTTGTTTGAGTAATAGCAACAAGATTTTTCAAGATCATGCTAAAAATAGTTAGGATTTCCAGGGAAAAAAATGACATTACTTTGATCAGAGATAAAGTGACATTGAAACTTTTGAGTGGCTGAAGCCAAGTTAGACAGGAGCAAAAATGGCCAACTATTAAACATGCCCATAACCAAAACTTAGAAGTTATAATACTCTAATATAAAAGAAGGTTGTGAAAGGGTATAGACGCTTCTGGCGATCTGGAATATTGAAAACATTAGACCATTATTCGCCACCCAGGTGCCATTCCATGGACATTGTTGGAAAATTCCTCTGAGCTAACTGCTTTATTCAGTTAAGGTTTCCACAATTATTGTTGTTAATATTTAGGGGAGATTCAGAAATCGAAACCAGAAATTTCTTCTGATATATCTATTTGTCAATAATAACTAGCAACTTAATTTTATTGACATACAATGTGATTTTTTATGAGCATACGCCTTGTCTGATTATGCATTCTTGTTTTAGGAAACAGCCTCTCTACTTCTATGAGGTAGCGGTAAGGTCTGCGTACAATCTGCCCTCCCCAGACCCCACT
>JAOTQR010000045.1:26127481-26138317 GCA_025774065.1 Solanum ossicruentum | reverse complement strand
CTGCGTACAATCTGCCCTCCCCAGACCCCACTTGTGGGATATTACTGGGTATGTTGTTGTTGTTGTTGTTGTTGTTGCTATACTGAATATACCAGGCGATACTTTACAGTAAACAATACCTCGACTTTTTGAGCTGAGGGTCTATTGAAAACAGACTCTCCACCCCTCAAAGGTAGGAATAAAGTCCGCCGTACATCTTACCCTCCCTGGCTCCCCCAAGACCCCACTTGATGTCACTTTACTGTAAACACTTCTTTCACAAGATTGTTTAAACTTTGAGCCACACATTCTAATAAGTTGTACATGAAAATAGAAGTGCTAATGGGGAAAATAATCAGTCGACGAAAGACACAGATTGACTGCAGTAATCAGTATGCAGAGTCAATACACATAATTTTGATAAAGAGCATCATGTAAACATAGAAAAAAATTAGGCCTGCCCAAAGGTTGGAGATGGTAAAAGGATTTGTTCAAGATGTCTAGAGCTAGAATAGATTCCCCAGCCTTATCTTGTGGTAAGTATCTGACACCAACTAAGGTCATAGTTGAATTTGTCAATGATAATGTCTTCTCTTAGGAACAGAAGCAGAAAATAGCTTAGTGAGTTTTTATGAGTCCATTTCTTCTATGCTGAAGGACGAAAACATCAGGAAGGGGGTTTTCATCGATAAAAACTAAAATCAATATTAGGCCACGAATGATCCACATAGGTAACTGGACTAACAAGGAACCAGCCTCAATAAACTCAATTTCTCAGAACACTAAAATGACTGGACCTTCGAAGTCTATGATACTGATAAAATAATCCTATTCTGAAAGAGAATTTGTTGATCAGTGTCAAGCATGTTATTGAAAGCATGTCATACACTCCATCTTAATTAAGAAACTGTTCCCTCTTAGCTTTCAGAATGACACTGCAAAAAAGTATATTGTTCACAAAAGTCCCACATGTAGTCTTCCTCATTGAGTGCTAGCAAGAAACAAAGATCTACAGAATTACTCAATCCCAGAAAAGCGTTGGCTTATAGAACTAACTGGGAAAAGATAGATTCTGGATCAGAAGTAAAAAGTGTTTGCTATTCCTCAAGTAAAACATAGCGTTCAGATTTATTTGAATGAGGTGAGACAAATCAAGCAAATGTATGATGTCAAAGAAATTATCGACTTGACCAAACTACAGATTGGTGGCAAACTTGTTGGATGGTAACAAGATGCTTCAGAAGCATCGTAAGTACTGCTGTTGCCAACCATGTTCCTTGAAAGAAGTAAGATCCTTCTCAATCCCTTAGATCTGATCCACTTATTTTCCGCGGAACATAAACAACCAAAGAACTAGTTATTTCCTTCTGTGAAACTTGTGACATGTCAACAATAACCACTCCGCCTTGGTCTCAAACCTGTGTTCAAAATTCCAGAATGGGGTTGATCATTGATGATTTCTGAACATCTTTAGATACTTACTATGTATTGTCATTTCTAAAATCAGATGGAAACATTGTTTGGCCTTGGGAAGGAATCACCCAGTCAACTTTTTATCAATTTCTAAAACAATTCAACTATAACTGTTATAACTCATACCACTTTTATTTAAATTCTAATTACGTAATTGCGTAATTCACCAGAGTAAACCTTCTCTGAACAAAACACCTCCATCAGTTAGTGAAGGAGAGATCCAGTAGCAATATTGTTATGTAAGATAAAAATAGAAGCTCATGGAGCCTAATTTATGTAAAAGCAGCAATCATGGGAAACTCGGATCACAGATCATTGATGAACATCATATCACATTAGATCCGTGACAGAAGAACCCTAAAGCTGATAAAAGGGAAGAAATACTTTAATACCAATAAAGCACAATTAGCAGATCGCATGGTAAAATCCTCTAAAGGAATAGATGAAGGAAAACATACCTTAAATTTGACGCATCAAGTTTCTGGAGGGAAAATCGTATCAATCTCCAAATCAACTTTTCAAAAGAACTCAGAATTTGATCTAAATGACCAAAAATAACTCTAACTGCTTAATAAAAAAACTATACCCAGCTTACGCACAAGATAGAAATTTGTTTTAACCAATTGTGAACGATTTTCATTTCCGCAAGCAGATTTACATAGAAAACAAAACAGATTACGCAAAATTGAGACTTTGATTCCTTCTATGTGTCATCACTATTAAAGTCGTACCAACTTTTAGGTAAGGACCATTTTTAGATAAAATTTTCTTGTGTGGTGGAATTAAACTCGGTGAATTTTTAAGTTTTTTGTTTTCTCTTGCCTCTTGTTCTGCATATGTGGATTTATAAATTGTGATATACAGTAAAATTTTAAGAAGCATATAAGAAATGGCATAATCACAGTATATTTTGGAAACTGTGAAATGATACCTCACCAGTCTAAAAGTAATCACTTGGAATAGTCAAATATAATTGTCTGCGTGCAGACTGCAAATGACATGCAATTTTTAATTATTTTTTTACTTTATATATGTAAATTCGAGTTAAAAATCGACCAGTAAAATTATGATAGTTTTAATATACATTTGCCTCTACTTGTCATATTTTTATTTTCCTTTTGGAATTCTCCATCTAAAATTTCCTTGGAGGCACATGATGAGAGTGAATTTGCAAGTTGTATTAAACATGTCAGCTATTCGGAAAAGTTAGCTAATGCTTAATCCACATTCAACTCCCACTTTTTTAAGTGTGTAGCGCCCATTTGTGTTAAATAACCCTTTCATTTCAATTTGTTTGTTCTATTTATTATTAATATTAAAAAAAATTATTTTTCAATCATAGTATTTAATTTTTAAATATTTTATATTGTTTATTGACAATTTTTTCTATGTAGTTTCTCTATATAAAAAAAAAAAGGACAAGTCTAGTGCACTAAAAACTCCTGTCATGTGCGGGTCTAAGGAAGAATCTGACCATAAGGGTGTATTATACGTAGTCTTACCTTATATTTTTGCCAGAGGCTATTTTCAAGCATGACTTCCTGGTCACATGATAGCAACTTTACCGGTTACTCCAAAACTCTCCTTCACGTAGTTTCTGAAAATGTCAATTTTATTTCAATTTGGTTGGTCCCCCTCAAATGACTTACTAGCCAGTTCTCGTAAATTTTGACTGAAACTGTTCAACAAAAACAAATAATTGAAAGATCAGAGACTTATTCAGCTTTTATATGTTATATATATGATACACACCAGCACAATGAGACACATGAGCATATTAACAAGTGTAAATACACATCTCTAAACAGCCAGAATCCTGAATAAAACACTCTAGCAATGACATCATGAACCAAAAGAACTCAGCATGTGCAAACTGGGAGAGGTTCCACAAACATACAAGCATCAACCTATCAGGACCAGATTAGCTTAATAGTAGCTTCTTGTGGAGTATCATCCCTTTCTCTGTACACCAAATCGCCACCAGCACAGCCACTGCCACATCCCTGCCTCCTCATCCGTAACGACTTACAACTGCTACTCTTTAACCTGCTCCATAGAAATGATTTCCGTCATACCAAATGCAAGAACTGCTCAGCCTCTATTGTTTGCTCTTCCTTTTGCTACCTTGACATCCACGTGCATTGCCTTCTCAGCATCAGAATTTCAGACTATTTTTGTTGCCCTATTCATTGGATTGCATGCATTAGTTTCTTTGGTTGAAGTATTCTTACCCTTCAAATTGTTGTCAATGTGTTCAGCAAGTTATTATGCCCTTCCTTTCTCAAAATATCAGAAAGTATAAAAGCTGTGATTATCCCAGGCAAACATAGCCACTCTTCTTTGACCTGATTTTTCAAAGAAACATGTGAAGTCAGACAGATGTAAATCCATGCTTTGAAATTGCAACAAATAATTCATTGTAAATGAATACAATGACTTTACATTGATGACACCAGATTTTAAGTCGAGCAATGCCAGTGCCCTTCCATATGGATGCTCTGAAGAGAATTCAATTGCTGTCATAAAATTATTTTGATTTCTTCTCTTTGCACAATGCGTGTGCTCATACTCCAATTTTTGACCAGGGAAGAACTTTACCTGTGAAATGAGTATGGAAGCTGTACGTTATGAAGAGCAAAAGACCACGTGAACTTGTGAAATCCTCAAAATTACATTTAATAGCTCAGCAAATATGGCAATTTTGATGTATTCAAGACAAACAAATGAGATGTAGTGCCTATCCTCGAGAAGCATTCCCAAGAAATCTGATGGAAAAGTATCAATTATCCCGTTAATGAGTGAATAGGTAACACCTTAGGCATTTAATGAACATATTTATGAATCTTCCCTGTTTTAAGGAAAAAATGAAAGGAAAAGTGGATGGAACACTCACAATCCTGGAAGCAGCAACCAACTCCAAAAGGTAACTGTCGTCACCACTGCAAGCTTGAAATTTGAGGGACCAGTGGGAATCCAACAACAACCACTCTTTCCCAACTAACTCAGCAAGGGTATGTGTCTCACCGGCCTTGTTGATACCAATCAGCTCCTTTTGCGATATAGAGCCATTCAATCTCTTTGATTTCTTGGAGTTCCTGCAGTCAAATCATGAATTTTAGAAGAACAGATAAAAGTTCAATACAGCTGACTGTTTCAAACAGTAAGAAGTAGACATGACAACAGTTTTTAACTTTTCTTGATTTACCGAGTTCACTCGAATGGTAGGTGCTTAAAAATCTCACGGAAAGTGAAACAAGTACATTATTCCATGAGCTTTTGAGACGGTCCCATTCTCCCAAATCAAACAGATAGGCTTAATTAAAAGATAAAAAAGATATACTCCAAGTTCATTTTAAAGGGACAGTAACTTTCTCTATATTTTGATGGTGATGTTAAAGGTTCCCGATGTGTTAACTATATAACTGACACAAGATGTTCCAATCAGTTGAAGCATTAATCTTCAATAGATGTAAAAGAAAAGTAAAGCAGATATATGCACAAGCAGTGTCCAGATCTATGAGAAAATCACAACTAGAGCAGCACTAAAAGGTATACCAAAAACTACATACCTCATTTGTAGGCTAATGATCTCATTACAAGCATCATCAATGACACGAGTCCAATTTTTTGCATACTGAATCCTTCCATGAAATGTGAAAAGACAAGAAATTTTTGAGAATGCATGGGAGGAAACCATATGAAACACATATGGTGCAGCAGTAGGTGTCGTAACTGATATAGCTACTCTTATACAGATTGGTTCCAATGCTTCTATTTTAGTGCTTGGCACAACTTCCAACCATTTTTCCATTGTGAGTTGTGAAGCTGGGCAAGTCAAATCTTCTAAAGAGAGGGCAGTAGAGCCTATAACTTCAACAGATTTTGAAATTGGCAAACCATGAGATGACGGGGACATGAGTTCTAATAGAAGATGACCACAAGGTTCACATTGGAAGTAAGCAACCTGCTTTTCCCCACTCTCAGACAAAATTGTAAGTTTCTTTTTTGCATTGAAGATTCTATCAGGCTGTGACTTGCTAAAGGAAACAAAGAAGTCTCTCTTGTGGCCTTTGGGTAAGTTTCTTACGCCTACGATCTCCAACATGACCTGTAAAAATAGTTGCTAAAAGTTACAAATTTTGAACATCACATAATTCAAAAATAAGATCAGTTAGTAGATGATAATTGTATAAGGTATGGATGATAAAGAATCTAAGAAATGGCAATAGTTCTATCGAAGGTGCTGAAGATTGAGATAGAAGAAAAGGTAGATTCTGTGCTGTTGTTGCTGATCAGACAATCGAGATTACACAAAAAAGCATTGACCCAATGTCAAGACAACAAAATAAGATAGAGACATGTAGGCTTATATTTCCTAAATAATTAATGTTCGATTCAAGTGTCATGGAATGTATTAGTTCCTAGATAATCTTCAACCCTCCCTGTTCACATTGATGGATGGCAACAATTTATAAGTTCATCGCACACTCTAGATCCCCTTTTTATACCATCTTTTAAGCTATAGCGGTAATGAATTTAACTAAATGCATGTACCAAATTATATCAACAGTCCCAGCAAAATAAAAACAAAAGCAAATAGGCTTTAGAAACAACTAGAAAGGGATTCAGAAATTTACTTCGAAAACTTTCATCTCTGGAAGCTGAATTATCTTGTGATCCACATGGAAGGTATCGGCCTTCTCGGTCATGGGATTCGAGGGGTAAGGACAAATTCTAAGAGGAGATGGTGAATTTCCTCTATACATTGCACCTGCCCTCCAATATCTTAAACCATACATCTCCTCCCAGAACTTCGTAGTTCCAGAAAACCCAGTATCCAGCTTCTTCCCTTTTGTTCTATCAGAATCAGTATCATCATGATTTAACACCTTACCCATAATATCAACAAGGTCCTTACAATAAGAAATAGGATGTAACTGATGAGTGTGCCAGATAAGGTCAATGTCATAAGTTGGAACAGAGAAGCTCTCAATTGATCTTTCTTTGTTTCTTCTTATTAAGTGTAAGAAACCCTTGTATCGAGCTACAGCTCCTTCAAGATAGACCTCGCTAGTCATGTGGGGTCTAGACACCTATAAGAAATACATGATATAAGACCAAAAATCATGTGTACTATATCAGCATGTCTGAACAATCTGATACCAGCAGAAAATAATAAGAAAACATGCTAAGTTATACACCATTCCTAATAATGCAAAAGATGAAACGACAAACAGGCACATAGCCATCTATGATAATTTGCGAGAGATAGTTGAAGTTTGTTAGCTGGCTTCTCTAGCTGTTCCGTATATGACAAGGATGAACAGGCAGGCAGGAGAAACGACCCCTCTACCTCCCAGTTCTGGTTCTTCCTTATTTTTTCCTTTCATATTATCCTATATCATTCTGTTTATTAAGTTTGTCCCGTACAATTGACTGTCAAGCACTCAAATATAATCAAATAAAATTATAAGAGAAATTAAAGTTTGTAAGTTCTCACAAACTGAATCTCTTAATTGTTCGGCCTGTGCTTTACTTAAATAAAATGTTTGAATCTTCTTGCTCACCTGGTAGAAGAAGGGGCTTTGCCTTTTAACAGCAGAGACTAGATCATAGTTGCTGCACTTTTCAGATTTTAGAATTTGTTTAAGGTTATTATCTGAATGAGCTCTTGCTGGATCCAAGTCATAAGGTTCATCTGGATACAAATGTTTCCATGTCTCTTCTGTTTTTGTTTGTGATATTTCTTTCACAGAAGATACAATGTTATGGTTGTCAAGAATCCTCCCATACAATTCCTCGCAATCAGTTTTGTATCTAACCTGGAAAGGCAGAATAAACACTCCATGTGTCATAAAAAGCACCAAGTCAAAAAGGAAAAAATGAAAATAAATGTTTCAATAGTTCAGAAGCCTACAGGATTGAGCCTGTGACAATGCCAAATCCATTCACAATCAAGAGGAACAACCAAAGGTCCTTCAAAGAAAGGGCACTCCGAGTGTTTTGCCAACAACGGTAGCCAACACAAATAGTACCTGAGATGGAGATTTTCATTTGCAAGTTTTACGAAATAAAGAAATCTGAAATACATGAAGGTTGAATTCCCTAGATAATAGAAACAATCTCAAGTCCTTTTCAGGGATCAACAACAACAACAACATACCCAGTGGAATACCACAAGTTGGGTCTGGTGGGTAGAATGTAAGCAGAACTTACCAGTACCTCATAAAAGTATACAGGTTGTTTCCTGGAAACCCTCGTCTCCAAAACCCATAAGCAAAATAAACTAGATATGGCAAAAAGGAAAGGAAAGGGAATAGAAAGGACGACTAATAACGAAAAGCACGTAACAATAGGTCAAGTCCTTTTCAGGGATCACAGAACGTAATACTATGCAACATGAGTGACAAACAAACAACTTCAAATCCAAGCCATTTGGCCATGAATGTACTACTTCTGTAAAAAGACATCCCGTGCACCAAAGCTCGAACTATGCGTGGGTCCATAGAAGAGCCAAAAACCATGTTTGACCATAAATTCGGGAATTCAACTTGATTTGAAAAAACATCAAAAAGTTATTTTCACCTTTTTACTCCAAATCACTCACAAAAATTTAAAAGTAACTCATTTGTATATCTATTGCCAAACACAACAAGATAACATTTTTCACTTTGAAAATTAAAAAAAATGTACTTTTTTCAAATTTCACAATATTCATGGCAAAATGGGCCCTAAATCAGTATCTAGCATTATACTTAAACTAGTGCAACATTAACTGCTAGTATTACCCCAAAAGCATAAGATGTCAAATAAAGTAAGGTCTCTGAACAAACAGTAAAATCGTAATACTGATGAATTTCAAATTCGAGGATTACCTATAAATTGCGATATCGAGAGCAGGGGCTTCATTGAGCCAACGATTCCTATCAATGGTAGCAAGAAACTGAAGATGCTGTTTGGCTGCAGGAACAAGGTCTACATTAATCACAATCTTCTGTGCTTCATTCCACTCCAACTGCTGCTCTATCTCCATGGTTTCTTCACAATCGATAAATTGCAGAATTATGTGTTTTAGTTCCTCAAAAAAAGATTTGGCGTAGAAAATTCGAGGCAAATCACTTAATTGACAAGGAAACTATGATCGCCGGACTATACAGCGACTCTCCCTTTATATATTGTCTGAAGAGTTTTATGTATTCAATGCCGTAAAAATACATAGATTTTGCTAGTAATTTCATGGAAAGCGAACATCAATATTTATTGATTACCATCTATTCTCACCCTATAGGATTGGGAAAGCTAATCCCGGTCAAACATGAATAAACTCATTTTAAAATTAATTCAAATACAGTAATCCCTTATTTCTTTTACTAATAACAGTTCTTAGTGCTAAAAATATTTTACTTATTTATTTTAACAAATTTAAAAAATATTTTTCATTATTAAATACGTAAATTATATAAAATACTAATAAGTTTTAAAAAAATGCGCCAATCAAACAGAAGAGCACCATCATTCGATAAGTCTGAGACTTTGACAAAGTCCACTGTATTTTTCTTCCAATGACAAAACTACCCTTTAACAACATAAATTATGTCTTATTAGAGAACTGAACAAATTAAGTCAAATAATTATTTTAATATTTTTTAATGATTATACGTATGTTGAAAAGGAAATATCTTTTAGAAAATATACTTCCTCCGTCCCATTTTATATGACATCCTTTGAGTTGACATGATATTAAAGAAAAAAACAAAGACTTTTGATCTAAAATCATTCTTAAATATTTGTGAAATTAAAAATTATTTCATTAAGGATAAAAAATAGAATTTTAAAGGTAAATTGTTTTCAATTTAAGTAAAGTAATATCTTTTTTAGAACGGACCAAAAAGAAAAAAGTGTCACCTGAATAGAGCAGAGGGAAAATGTATTCATATTGCTTGAAATGATGTTAAAAATAGTATATTGGACCATGCTAGCACGGACGCTTGTAACCAGTCTTTTGATAAGAGTCAAATAAACCCAGATAGGTGGATATTTCCGAATTTGATATTGGGAATCATGTTTTGAAATTAAAAATTGAAATTTTGTCTAAATTTCATAAATAAATGTCAATTTGAAATCAGGCTCCCAACCCACTGTTAAATATAAGCAGCTCTCAATCAGAAGAGAAAGAGAAAATAACAAGTGATCACTTACATACAAAGGAAAACAACTTCTATTCGCTAATCTACAAAACCAAAAACTATACATAATGCCTTCAATATTGAAACCATCCTACTGCATGAAGGAGATGCATAAATCAAATTTTAAGCAGAGAACAGACAGAGTCTCGATAACAAATATTAGCGGCAAGCAACAGATACACATACGCTGGTGGACTAGGTTGTCATATCAGGGTTTCTTCTGGTTTTGATTCTTTTTCTGTGTTAGCTTCTTTTTCCAAATATTCTGCTTCAACTGTCTCCTTTAGAATGAAAAGTCTCTGAATGACAATAGGTTGATTCAACTGTTTGGCTTC
Source organism: Solanum ossicruentum (assembly GCA_025774065.1). Classification (NCBI taxonomy): domain Eukaryota; kingdom Viridiplantae; phylum Streptophyta; class Magnoliopsida; order Solanales; family Solanaceae; genus Solanum; species Solanum ossicruentum. Next base: position 26,128,344 of record JAOTQR010000045.1, on the reverse strand, counting down.
TCTAATTTCAGTCTCTTCTTTATTCATGTTGTATGCATCAAGCATGACTTTGATCCACTTGTGCAGCTCTTTTGGAGTTCTGATCCACGCAAGAAAGCATATAAGATTTCAGTTGAGTACTAATAAATGCATAAAACACTAAGCTCTTACGTGTAAATAGCATTAGGATCCTTGGCATCGTGTTCATGACCAGGGCTGAAAGCTGTTGCCAATGCTGAGAATCGCTCTTCGGGATCTGTAATGTTTAGCAAGTACTTAAGCAGCTTTATTTCTTTTGGTGCCATGCTCCTTAGACTACTCTGTGTAGCCTTGTATAGACGATGCATTATCTCCTTTACCTACAGTCATAAGTCAGCATCAGCTCTAATAAATTATCTGGCACTTCAACCGAATAAAAGATTGTTATCAGAGAGAGAAATTCGAGTATAAGATGGGACATAAGTTACAACTGGGATAGATATGGTTAAAATTAGAGAAAGTCACATATAGTTAAAGAAAAGGAAAATGCTGCTAACATTTCCAGGATAAATTGATAATAGGACTCTGCAAATTACTTGTGCAAACATGACCAAAAGATGCTCGGCAGATATTGTCATCTGAATCACTTTTTGTTTCCATAACAAAAATAAGCCACTTCCAGTTTTTATGATTATATTCAAAAGTCTTACCTTGCATCCCCTCCGAATAAAATAATAATAAGAAAACACCAAGACCCAGAATTTAGTAAATGAAAACTGAATAAGAGATAATTTTATTTATATGGAGCAACTAAGATATAATGGCCCTGAATTTTGAGCAGCTTCAGCCTTCAGGGATGAAGCTCTAAACTTTCTAAGCAATATTTCTTGCCGTTGGCATGCTAC
>JAOTQR010000045.1:26087052-26118243 GCA_025774065.1 Solanum ossicruentum | reverse complement strand
TAAACTTTTAATCTTATTTTATTTTTAAAATAATAATAATATTTTTGGTAAAAAATTAAAGAGAAAAATTTTCTTTAAGAAAATAAAAAAAACTGATGTGGCCTATTTTTCATCCTTTCACGCGCTGATGTGACACGTGCACAACACACTAAATGGGAGGAGTGTAATTGAGTCTGTTTCGTCAAGTTGAAGGGTGCTCTTAGGCCTGTCAATAGTTTATGAATAAAATCAATAATTTTGAACAAGTTGAGGGGCGTTTTTAATACTTTTACCTTTTTAATGTATAGAAATCTCTTAAAAAATATGACAATTTGGATACATTAATTAATTTAGTAATTTAGATATATTAATTTAATTATAGATAAAAAAAATTAAGGTTTTATGTATCACGAGGAATATTTAAAACATGATATATTGAACATAAAGATAATTTAAAAATAAGAATTAATAATAATTTAATCAATGAATATTTGATTCTTTATTTGAATTACTGAATTAACATATTCATATAAAAAAAAAGAAATTTTTTAAAATCCGTGAAAATAATGCAAAATATAATAAATAAACGAGTGTAATTTTGATAATTTCAAGAAAAAAATCATGGCCTAGTTTGAGGTTTAGAGCACCAGCCCATGTAAGTTGATAATGGGGCCGGGCAAATAAGTGCAAAAAGCCCAAATAAATAGAGATGAAAAGAGCCTATCAGAGTGTGTGTGGGGAATGGGGATGAACAAGACATTCCGTCGTCGTGCGACGGGACCCACGGATTGACCCCGGCGGGATTATGGTGGTGTTCGTGAACCAATTAAAGATAAAGTTGTCAAATTCGTTAAAGAACCCTAAATCTTGGAGAGGCGCCATTTGTGGTTAAGAAACTTGTAAGTTGGATAGGCCTTCTATGGCTCTTATTCTTTTACAGAAAGAAAAACTAAATCCTAAGTTTGATTAAGATTAGTAGACTGTTATAAACAGTACCTGTTATTAGGGGTCCAATTTTACGCACACAAATTAAATTATAAGTTGGATTAAGATTTTAAACAGTGTTTAATGAAGTCATAATTTTTAATATCGGTAAAAAAGGGAAGGATATGGAGTCTGAGTCAGCTGGCGCCATAACGACCATAAAATTTATCCAAATTTCTCACCACCCAAAAACCATACAAAAACATTCACTACAACTGTCTCTGTGTAGTGTGTTTGAAGGAGGATAGCTGCAATGGCTATGGCAATAGCTCTTCGAAGGCTTTCCCCTACACTTGACAAACCCGTTAAGCGTCTTTACAATGGTGGCTCTCTTTATTACATGGTTCGTGTGAACTTGTTTATCTTTTTTTATACTATTACTGCACATTGCTTTTCCTTACTTTGCTCTGTTTGTTGCAGTCATCTTTGCCTAATGAAGCTGTATACGACAAGGAAAAATCTGGAGTCACTGTAAGCAAATGTGTTGTGTGTTATTTGAACTTGTGCTTTTTTCATTTCTGACTTGAAAACCTCAATATTTTCAGTGGCCAAAGCAACTGAATGCTCCACTTGAGGTTGTTGATCCTGAGATTGCTGACATTATTGAGCATGAGAAAGCACGCCAATGGAAGGTTCCTTCTTCATCTCTTTCCTTTTCTTCTTTTTCATCTCTCTCACTCAAATTTTGTTCAATTGCTTGTAGGACTTATGCAAGCTTACTCTGCAAAAGGATTAAGGATTAATGGATTGATCTTAGAATTGTAGCAAATTAGAAAATTTAACTATTAATACTTGTGAAGCCATGCCATATATTGATGTTTCGCTTTCAATAAACAACTCGATATGTAACCCCTGGCATGCTTTCTCGGTTGAGTTTGTCACATAGGGCTTTTCTAGTGTAGTTTACCTCTCTTGTGTGGTTTGCAGGCTATTACACTAGAGCAGTGTGTATTTTGTGTGCACCCCAAGTGTCGCGACTGCAGATTCCCTTGTCATAAAAAATAAACAAACAAGTCAATCTGAAATTACTTTAAGATATTTTTAGTAACGGTGATGTCCATATCAATTTGCCCGCATCTCAATTATTTCACTAGATATTGGTTACCTGGTGTCAGTACAACTACTGGGTACTCGCTTAGATTGATCAGGGAAATTCACCTAGTATTGTTTATCTTGTGTGGGATTTGGATCCTGGTCTGCCATGGTTTTCACTCACCTTGTTGTCCTCTGGACCACACCTTGAGTATAAATGCCTTTCAGATTGCTTTGTGGGGAGTCCCAACTGTTGAAATTAATTAACTTACCAATCTCCTAGCATTGAATGCCTAGCTAAATATTCTCTATCAGAAATAAAAAGGCTAGCTAAGAATTATATATTATGTCTCCTTTCATTTACTCTTCTCATCACATATAGCATCCATTTCTACTTGTCTTTCTTTTGTTTAAGATGCAAAGAAGCAGTTAGATATGGAAGTAAATGTCTTACCAAAGTTCAAAATGCTTTCTTTAGGGTCTCGAACTCATTCCATCAGAAAATTTCACTTCCGTTTCGGTGATGCAAGCAGTTGGATCGGTCATGACTAACAAGTATAGTGAAGGATATCCTGGTGCCAGATACTATGGAGGAAACGAGTATGCAGAATCTTTGCTATTTTTCATTCTCCTAAGGCTTTTCTCATTAACCTGTATTTTCATGTCATATATCAACTTCAGATTTTCTTTTCCTATTATGAAAGAATGGGTGGTTGTCCAGGTACATAGACATGGCCGAAACCTTATGCCAGAAACGTGCTTTGGAAGCATTCAGGTTGGATCCTGCAAAATGGGGAGGTAATAAATTTCGTTCAATTATATTTCATCCCCTAAATAGTGCTAGAAACTAAAAGTGCTCATCCTCAATTAACCTTTTGTTATTGCAGTGAATGTGCAGCCTCTATCAGGATCACCTGCTAATTTTCATGTTTACACTGCATTATTAAAACCTCACGAGCGAATCATGGCTCTTGATCTTCCTCATGGTGGACATCTTTCTCATGGATATCAGGTGCTTCTATATTTTGTTGTTTCTCGTCCTAAATGATTGGTATTCTCCATAGCTTAGAAAAGTGTCAGTTCTTAAGAAGCTTGCACTGTTGGTTTTTACTCCTTTCAGGGTCTTTATTAATGGGCGATTAATGTTTTCTGGGCTTCTAGGAGGTGCATTTGTTTATATTACTTATATTCTTCTGCTTTACTATTCTTGTGGATGAGGGATTTCATTCAGACTTAGGCCAATTTACGATAAATTTTATCTGATATGCGAGTAAAGGACATTTTAAACTGAAATGCTGTTAAACATGTGTGTAGCTCTGTCTGGTTGGTTTGTATATTGCATTGATCTTTGTTAGTTAAAATGTTGGTGATGCTTTTGCCGCCTTAGAAGACCAAACTTTTATGCTTTAAGATCACACATGATCTTAAGTCTGGAAGTTATTGCCGGTAAAATTTGAGCAAAATGAAGTTCAACACATGTAATAATGCATATATCAGTGCATGTACCTATTATGTTCATACACGCTGTACGGATCTGGAGTTAAGAGTCGATTTATTTCTTTTGGAAAACCTTGATTTCTTCTTTCTAGTGCAATTGTTGTATGGTTTGATCCTAAATACATTAATATACGGTTGTCGTATGTTATGTTTGATTGTCACAGACTGATACAAAGAAGATATCTGCAGTCTCTATATTCTTTGAGACAATGCCATACAGACTCGATGAAAGCACTGGCTATATTGACTATGACCAGGTAATTTTCTGCTTTTCTATAGTTCTATTTATTTGACTTCTACTCTTCACCTTCTCCTTTTACATGGTGTACCTGTATAATCATATTTAATTACAAAAGTTATGTAGAGTAGAGGAAAGAAGCATAACATAAAATTATGAATAGAAGTAATGTAATGTGATATCAAAAGATCCATCTTGATTCAGTGCAACAATGTTACATGTACAGATAACTTGTCATTAGCATGACACAATAAGTTGGAGCTGGCATTGCCTCCATTATTACTTTTCAGATTATTTTGATGTCTCTTTTACTTATTATAACTGATTTTTCGTCTGGTTATGTTAGCAGGTGTAAGAGAAACTTGCTAAGTTATAAATGTTTATTCCAATAATAAGTACTATTGAAGGCTAATCTACTTAACTGTGTGCTTGTAATATTAGATTTTTATTAACGGATACCTATTCTTGTTAAACACTTTGTGACTTATCTTTCTGCAGCTTGAGAAAAGTGCCACACTCTTTAGGCCAAAATTGATTGTTGCTGGTGCTAGTGCCTACGCACGTCTTTATGACTATGACAGAATCCGGAAGGTTAACTTTACCTTACCATACTGCAGATAGTTGTCTATATCAAGTTGATGACTTGATAAATTTTAGTGAATACATTTGAACTCGTGCCTTTTGCATATCTGGCAGGTCTGCAACAAACAGAAAGCTATTATGTTAGCAGATATGGCACACATCAGTGGATTGGTTGCAGCTGGAGTGATTCCATCACCATTTGATTATGCTGATGTTGTCACTACCACAACCCACAAGTCCCTTCGTGGTCCTCGTGGTGCTATGATTTTTTATAGGAAGGGTGTTAAAGAGGTTAACAAGCAAGGCAAGGAGGTTAGTTAAAGAGCAGACCACCACTTAAACGGTCACCTCAGCATCACATCTCCTAATATTTAACCAGTTTTTTAGGACTCTTTTCTACTTGCTGGCTAAATCTAAGAGACATATGGCCTACTAGCTAGTGTCGGAACTAATTTCATAATTACATCATGCCAAATTTGAAGGTTCTGTACGACTATGAAGACAAAATTAACCAGGCAGTCTTTCCTGGACTTCAAGGTGGTCCCCATAATCACACCATCACTGGCTTGGCAGTTGCCTTGAAACAGGTTTCGTATCTTTACAACAGCATTTTTGATAGTTCAGTTAATTGTATAGCCACTGGCTAAGTAAAGGATCTTCTTACTCCTTATTTAGGGAGGTAAAAGATCCGTGTGCTAGTCGATAAAATAAGCATTTTGAGATTTAATAGCTGAAGGGTTTTAACCCTAGTTCAGCAAATGATTTTGTGAACCAAGCAGAATACGTAGCACTAATTGTCCCAGAATTTTACCAATACCTGCAGATAGCACTTCTGATTTCTTACTAAATTGTTCTTTTTTTGTTCAACGTGTGGAAAATATATAATTATATGAAGCAGCTTGTCACTGTATGCCAACTAAAGCTGGAAAAGGTCTAAAAACAAAGCTGAATGTCATTTATGTACTACTGTAGCCAAAGAGTTTTGAGGTTTTGGAAGGACCGACCCCTCTAGCCATTCGAACCTTGTCTCTCTCCTTGTTGGCTTCAACACTTTCTGAAATAACTTCACTAAGACTTTAAAGGCATTCCATTTTGCTCTTGTTTATTTTCTTTTAAGGTAAATATGAAAATATTGTGATGGTGCTTGTTCTCACTATGCTTCTAATCCTACTAAATGCAGGCCACTACTCCAGAATACAGAGCTTACCAAGAGCAAGTCCTCAGCAACTCCTCAAAATTTGCCCAGGTAAGAGTCAATGAAATATGCAGTTCCCAACAGTAGCATATTAGTGAAATCCACAGTTTATCTTTTAAAAGACTATAAATTATGGTTGACTCATTATCTCCATAATATTGCTTTCTTCATCGCTGCTACCTTTTTTTCAATCCTGCAGGCTTTAGGGGAGAGGGGCTATGAACTTGTCTCTGGAGGAACCGATAATCACTTGGTTTTGGTGAACATGAAAAACAAGGTAAAGTATGAACTCTTAGGACAAGGAAGAAACCTTCCTCTGTGAGTTGTCTGAGAGGACTGCTAAATTTGCCAATTGCTTTTGATGAATCAAAATTTAAGCAATACAGTTATTACAGTGAGCTCTTTTAAAGATCAGCTGAGTATTAGTGCATGAGGTTGCTGCACGTTTTATATTGGCATCTCTTAGGTTTTATCATGAAAGAAACAATACACTGCAAGTACTGAGCCTGGTCCTTTTACAGGGTATTGATGGTTCCAGGGTTGAAAAAGTCTTGGAAGCCGTACATATTGCCGCCAACAAGAACACCGTTCCTGGAGATGTATCTGCCATGGTCCCCGGTGGCATTAGAATGGGTAAGACACCTCCCTTCTATGGTATTTTCTTCATTAGTCATTCTTCTTTGTAAACAAACTCGATAAAACTATTGTTAATCAGGAACTCCTGCTCTCACTTCTCGGGGATTTGTTGAGGAAGATTTTGTTAAAGTTGCTGATTTCTTTGATGCTGCTGTGAAGTTAGCAGTTAAAGTAAAGCATGCAACTCAAGGTGTGTAAGATTTTATCTATGCACGTTTGTGTAGTTAAGTTGACCTATTAGAAGATGTAACTCTCCATACTCAAGTATGATATGGTAACCTGGAAAATAAAGTAATAAGCTATTTGCACTGTCAATGGATGTGAATTAAATCTCATAAAACAATTCCTTGTCCGTAGATGTCCATCCGACTTTTTAGGTATACAGAAGTATGTATAGTTCCTTTTATTATCACCCCTTTAGTTCTTTAATGTAAAGACTTAGATTTTGTTACCTCAAATGCTTGCTTCATTTGAATCTGTGTGATTTTTTAAACTGCGAACTACTTTCACTGTCACCATAATATCATCTTCTTGCATCAGGGACAAAGTTGAAAGACTTTGTAGCAACACTAGAATCCAGTGCTCCAATCAAGTCTGAAATTGCACAACTCCGCCATGATGTGGAGGAGTATGCTAAGCAATTCCCTACAATTGGCTTTGAGAAAGAAACAATGAAGTACAAAAACTAAGAGGTACATACACAAGATACATCATTGAGGTGCTTTATTTCATCATGAACTGTGTCCCTTTAACTATGTTACTTCAGATCAGCCATCGAGCAGTCAAAATCTATAAAAACATTATGGTACTTCATGTCAAATATAGCCTGTGATGTGAAAGCATAAGGATCATTTAGAGAGAAACGTGGACATGTTTAATTTTGCTCGAGTAGTAGTTCCGACTTCAGATCAGATTTACTCCTTTCTATCCTTTTCGAATGTGATTCTTCATTTTCTATCATGGCTCATTTGTTTGTTTCCCATTTGTGGTGTGTTTCGTGTAACAGGCATCTAATATCCAGCTCCATAACGGTGAAAGGGGAACAAAATCCAACCATGGCTTGCTTTCAAATATATGTTCTCATGCTTATATATGTAAAGAAATCCAGCAGATGTTGGTTCCCATATGTGCAATTTGTATATTGAACACTTACAGTCCAACTGAGGTCCTTTAAATCAATAAACTTTTGTTACCTTTCATGAATTTTGTTCATTCACAAGTGTGATTTTGTTATCTCAATGCTCTGCAATGAAACCTAGTGGAATACAAGCCCGACATATCGATGATACTGCTCGGTAACAAAACATATAAAATGAAATATAGCACTCTTACTGATCGGTTAGTCAAAATAGTTTTCTTGACAATGAATCTTAAATATTTTAGAAATATTTTTAATTGTAAACGAAATACTTTTTACGTAATCTTTTTTAGCTTAATCGTGTATATTTATATAAAATAAGTGTTCCATACTGTTCGTTGATCAATGCATCAACATATATACCATGTAATGGAACCTGAAAAGAAAACGAGTTTGCATCAACATATATACCATGTAATAGAACCTGAAAAGAAAACGACATATTATAACTCGTTTACATAGTCTCTTTTTAAATGCGCTCGGAAAATGATCGAATTCAAGTAAAATTCTTCAATATAAATATATTCATCTGAATATAATTATAAAGTAGAGAATCGAATTCAAGTATCAATAACATATGTTATTAAAATTCTCCAATATTAATATTTTCAATGTACAAATAAATAAGGTCTAAGTCACGATTAACCAACTCAATTGAGTAGATATATTGACTAGTACAAAAAGAAAAAAAAGGCGAAGATGAAGTTCAGCAGTATAGAGTTACCAGGAAGCCGAGTCCTGTACGGTTCCACTATCACTCCGTCACTTATATTAGCCTTCCTAATCTTAATGGCTGCCCGTTTTTCTCTATCTCGTTCAGTTCACTTTTGCTTAAAACCCTCTTCTTTTTCACCGTCATCTACCAGAAACCTACTACGGCAGTGCTCTTCTTGTCCCCTTTGGTCATCCTCTTTCTCTCTCTGTCTTCACACTTTCCGCAAGTCAAATTCTCCTCGCATATCCATCACCGTCCGATCATTTTCTCCGTCCCCGGTATCCATTTCCGGTCATCCTTCTAAAATGTCGATGCCTTCCGATGAAAACCCTCTCTTGAACGACTTCGATTTCCCACCATTCGATGTAATCGAAGCCAAGCACGTCCGTCCTGGAATTCGTGCCTTACTTAAGCAAGCCGTATGTTTCGTTTGCTCTTATATATATATATATATATATATATGTATGTATGTATTCCGCTAGCGTGTAGGGTTTTGTAGTGTGGCGCGTTAATTTTGGGTTTTTCTTTTTTGTGATTCGCGTGCAGGATGAGGAATTGAACTCTTTGGAGAAGACGGTGGAACCTACCTGGCCGAAGCTGGTGGAGCCGTTGGAGAAGATAATTGATAGATTGACGGTTGTTTGGGGTGCGGTGAATCATCTCAAGTCCGTCAAAGATAATCCTGAACTTCGTTCCGCTATTGAAGAAGTTCAGGTTCGTAATCTGGGGGATCTCTAATTTCTTTCACTCTCTGAGTTTAAAGATGTTGTCTCTTTCGTTCAATCAACACAACTGGTTCTTTTCTTTTTCATTTTCCTTAATTTCTTTTGTTTTTTTTTTAACATCAACTTTATACCACAACAATCATAAGCAATTTACTAGTCTTGTCTCTCCGTAGATTCAAATTTTGATTTGCATTATAGCTTTTGATTAGTCCCTCTTGCTCCATCAAGTAAAAGACGAGTAAGAGTTTTAACCCTTGATAAGTATTATAGCTTTCTGTTTGACTCCATACTTTCTCAATGATTTAATCAAATATATATCCTTTGATACGCTTGTTTGAGGCTTGAAATTTGTCTTACTGCAGGATACCCATGCTCTTTTTCCTTAATCTTGGATACATTGCTACTTGCATTTGGTTTGCATCATTAATATTATTTACTTTTCGTGCAGCCGGAAAAAGTTGCTTTTATGCTTAAATTGGGTCAGAGTAAGCCAATCTATAATGCATTCAAAGCCATCCGAGAGTCTCCTGAGTGGGACTCTTTGAGTGATGCTCGTAAACGAATTGTTGAATGTAAGTTCATGAAATTCTTTTTCCTTTAGGCTTCTCAAAATCAGAGGCAAGGTTTCTTTAAGCATGAAAATTTATTTAATTCCTGTATCGGTCTGGCTAGGACTGTGTGTTAGTTTTTTCTTCCTAATGCATCAGGTCCTCCTAGCCAGTCAGTTGTGCTGAATCTTAGAAATCAAAGAAGAGCTTTTTTGCACATTGCCTGCAATTTTTATGGTCATCTCACACTCTGCTTCTTGCTCTTGCAGCGCAAATAAAGGAGGCTGTACTAAGTGGTATCGCTCTTGAGGATGATAAAAGAGAGCATTTTAACAAGATTGAACAGGTACGCTGCGGTATCTTGTTCAACGTAGTCTCCTTATTGTGCTATTCCCCTAAAGGTCTCTTCTTAACTGCACTCTTAACAAGTGGAAAATTAATGGACTGGAATAAAAGAAATGTATCTACAGGTGATGTCTCTTAGGTTCTGATTTATGTTGTGGCTGTTTTTCCATTTTCTCTGAATACATTTTTACGGTTTTTGGTTCTCTTTTGGGTGTTTTGAGGGTTGTATGTAATGTGGTGTTTATTTATTCAAATAGCTAGATGATTATTACAAACCCTTATTTTTGTGAGCTTAATTTATCTATCCTTGTAAAGCTGGCATCGTCTTGATGCCTTTAAATGAATTCATCTAAAAAAAAAGCTAGATGATTATGTTGGGACTAAAAGGAACTGAGAATTTTCCTGTTTATTGCTTGTTTGAATTTATCCTCGGTAGTAGTATTTCAACTTACTGCAAACAGTCAGACCATTACTGCACAGCTGAAACTGTATTTTAAGTCACTACTTGCATTTGACCTTAACTTCATTTCGCAGGATTTAGCAAAGCTATCTCAGAAATTTGAGGAAAATGTTCTAGATTCCACCAAGAAGTTTGAAAAATTAATAACAGATAAGAAGGATATTGAGGGATTGCCTGCCACAGCTCTTGGTTTGGCTGCACAGACAGCAGTGTCTAAGGTAATGTGGAAGCTCTCTTTGCGAATGTTTGACAACTGAATTAACAGTGGTTACCTTTTCTCTTATGTGTTCTCTTTGCTGCTGTAACTGATAACAGGGGCACGAAAATGCTACTGCAGAAGACGGGCCATGGATTATCACATTGGATGCGCCAAGCTATATGTCTGTGATGCAACATGCAAAGAATAGAACTCTAAGGGAAGAGGTGTACCGTGCTTATATAAGCCGTGCTTCTAGTGGAGACCTTGATAACACTGAGATAATTAATCAAATTCTTAAGCTTAGATTGGAAAAGGCTAAGCTCCTTGGATACAATAACTATGCTGAGGTATACATTTTTACTTTTGAACTCAGAATACCATCTATGTTTATATTCTTTTTCTTTTTGAAGATTAAAAATGGTTTACGTATATAGGTAAGCATGGCGATGAAAATGGCCACTGTTGGCAAGGCTGAAGAGCTTTTAGAAAAACTTCGCAGTGCTTCTTGGGATCCTGCAGTCAAAGGTAAGGCCTTTAAAATCATCTTAAATACCATTGAAATATACATGGTCTTCGTTTTGTGTTTTTAATTTTTGGCTTCATCAATTCCGAGCTTTATTTTTTAGTTTTTCTAAAACTAGATATGTGGTAAAATAGACAAATTCCGATAGCTGATAGGTCTTTAAAAAGGATGTCTTTTCTTTTTGTTTATTTAATTCGAAAACAAGATGATACAACTAACCACCGTACCTTTTGTGCTTTCTGATATGTATTTATTTTCTTCTTTCTCTTCTTCCTTTGATGCAACAAAAATAACTGGTTTGACCTCTCTTAGCTGGCTATGATTTGCATTCACAAACTCTTTCCTTGATCTTTGTAGATTTGGAAGACCTGAAAGATTTCTGTAAAAGTCAAGGTTCTCCAGAAGCTGATGATCTGAACCATTGGGATATTACTTTCTGGAGTGAGAGGCTTCGTGAATCCAAGTATGAGCTAAACGAGGTAGACCATCTTACTCTATTTTTCTCGGCCTGCCCCCCTCCCTCTCTCCCCCTCCCCTTTTATTTTCGTGTTCAAGAAAAATGAACCTTGGGTCTAACTTAAATCAAAAGTTATAGCTCAAGAGGGTGAGGATTTTCACAAGACCATAAAAGGAGACAACAACCCTTTTCATGAACCAGTGTGAGATATTTGACAGTGTTGATTGGAAGCAGTAATGAGGTGCTTATGGATGTGCAGATATGATTTTTTTTTTGTTATACATTTTTTGAAATGCCTTTCTTGTGACATCTGTTTATCTTCTGATGGTTGATGAGTATTACAGAAGCTTTTTGCTTTCTGATCCTCCTTTCTTAAACCAAACTTTATATAACAAATTGAGTTTAAAAAATGACAAGGAACACACCCTTCATGATAGTTTGAGACTATTAATATCTTGCTAAGTAGGCTTCATTATGTTGTTTCTTTAGACAAGTGTATTGTTGTTCATTTTAGCAACAATTATTAGTACTTGCTTTAGTAATATCAACACAAACCTTCTCTTTCTCGTTTGACCAGTTAGTAAAGTTCTACAATAAGTCCCTTCTTTTTTAGTGGACCACTGCCTCTAGCACTCAATAATGCAAGACATTGTAGAACTTCCTTATGATGCTTGTGTACAGTTCTGAGTTCACATGCCTGCTTATTTGCAGGAAGAATTACGCCCATACTTTTCGTTGCCTAGAGTTATGGATGGTCTTTTTAACCTTGTAAATATGCTGTTTGATATCAATGTCGAGCCTGCTGATGGATTAGCTCCGGTAAGACTTAGTTCACTTGCCTTTCCTTTAACCTTTCTTCCTGCTTCTGTGTGCAGTGACAAATAATGCTTTTCACTGATGTGTGTGATTTCTAGGTTTGGAACAATGATGTCCGGTTTTACCGTGTGAATGATTCCTCTGGAAGTCCCATTGCCTACTTTTATTTTGATCCATACTCTCGTCCATCTGAGAAACGAGGAGGTGCATGGATGGATGAAGTTGTTAGCCGAAGCCGTGTATTATCACGAGATGGTGCCAATGCTAGATTACCTGTTGCGCACATGGTTTGCAATCAAATGCCACCAGTTGGGGACAAACCCAGCCTAATGACATTCCGTGAGGTAAGCATGTGTTTTGACTCTTAAGCGCCTTTAATTCATGGTGTTCTGAAATGACTGGACTAATAACTCAATAAGCTATTGTGCTGTATGGTATGGCATCAGCTTTGGCTAATCTCCTGCTTTTTAGGGTTTGCACCAGAGTGGATGTTTTAAGTAATTTTCTTTTGGGTGTAGGGGTGGTGTGGGGGACATGAGCAAATGTTTTAGCTGATACTTTAACTATTTTAGTTTAGGACTCTAAGGTAATGTAAGTGTTTATGTCAATGTTGGATAATTCCTGTATACACGTGGTATCTTCTACTCCTCTTGACTTCTTCATTAACTTGTTTCTAAGATACATGATGATTCAAATCATTTGCAGGTTTGTATCTTTAGTTCATGAAATTTATGGCAATATAGTACCAAGGATTTACTTTTACTGAAGTAAAGTTACCATCAGGCATGCTGTTGCATTGATTATGTTCTGGTTTTGTAGGTTGAGACTGTCTTCCATGAATTTGGGCACGCGCTTCAGCATATGCTGACTAAGCAGGATGAGGGTTTGGTTGCTGGTATAAGGGGCGTAGAGTGGGATGCTGTGGAGTTACCATCACAATTCATGGAAAATTGGTGCTATCACAGGTAAAGTGATGTCTATGCGATGATACTTAAAAAGGAAAGGAACAAATTGCTTCATTGTAAAAACGTTTTACATTCCTAAAAGATATTTTATTTGATATCTCTAGTAACAGGCAAATCCATCACAAATTCTCTAAAAACATTAACAAAAACATTCTTCTAAAACAAACAAAACCATCACCATTTTTAATTAACTCTTGTTTCATATGCTTTTCATGCTGTCTCTCACTTCTAAGATGTCTACATGCCAACATCCTCTCTCAATAAGTTACTTTTAACTGCAATTAATTTTTATTGTAGCAAGTTTGTCGATGCTCAATTATGTTTAGTTTCTCATAAATTGTATGCGTCACTTCAAAGAAGCCTTACTCTTCACTTTTCGCGTAAAGTCAAACGGACCTTGTTGGTTTTTGTGCTTTTCACTTTTAAAAACACTGCAGTAGTGATATTGTTGAAGAAATTCATGTTTCTTTTCCTTTGAATCGGTCAGCTATTGATTACTCGTTTTATCGATGGCTGCTGCAGGGATACTCTGATGGGTATTGCTAAGCACCATGAAACTGGAGAGACTCTCCCAGAAGACATATACAAGAAGCTTCTTGCCGCTAAGACTTTCCGTGCTGGTACCTTAAGTCTTCGGCAGGTGAGAATTGCTCCATTTATTGTATTAACCAACAAAACATATTTCAAAGTTTTCATGCTCCAACTCTTTACATAAAAAATATTCGTGTTATAATAAAAAATATTCGTGTTCTATGATCGGAGTCCTAATTTTACCCCTAGAACTTCTGGTGGGAGACATCAATTTGTGATCTGTCCATAGCATGCATTTAATGCATACTATTTTGCTGGTTCTTTCTAATGATCTTTTAGTATACAAATTAATATATATATTTTTTCTCTTTCTATGTCGAATTTGAAATTGGAAGGGTGAGAGAAACAAGATTTGAATGCACACAATCTTAGTCAGGTCTTCAGGAATAGTGACATGTTGCTGGATGTATGGTTAATCATGATTTGTTTTCAAGTCTAGTTAATTAATCAAGTTGTGTCAATAGTAAGTGCTTCAAAAGTATGTAAAAAGGGTAATAGCCACTAAAGGGATGTTGTCTGTCATATTGATTGATGCAGCAGTGCCTGCATCTATCCAAATTGTCTCTGTTGGTTAGTTTCCTTTGTTCTTTGATTACGTTTCTAGAACTCTAAATTGCTCCCTGGGAGTTATGTATTCTCTTTATTTATGGTGAAGGTATTTTATTTAAAAATTGTCACCAGTACTGATGTTAATGTCTTGACTTCATGATGCTGTTGAAATGCTTACCGGTGGCCATAAAACGGTCTTTGTAGTTGAGATTTGCAACTGTTGATCTCGAGTTACATGCAAAATATGTTCCGGGTGGTTCGGAATCAGTCTACTGTGTTGACCGACGGGTCTCTAAGAGAACCCAAGTGCTTCCTCCACTCCCAGACGATAAGTTCCTTGCCAGTTTCAGTCACATTTTTGCTGGTGGATATGCTGCTGGATACTACAGTTACAAGGTGCTTCTCCCCTCTTTTTGTGATTCTTAGCTACTCCTGTATATTTCTAGTTAGTTGCATTTCCCGTGAGACTTGTATATACATATTCTGGGGTTAAAATGGAGAAGTTATAGCTTTTCAGATCTATCGATGCCTCTTAAATTTTGCTTTCACTTCTGTAATTTAAGAACGTACCTTTCTTTTGCAAGTCTTGTTGGTAATAATTAAACGTTTTACTGCTTAACTCAATCTTAAAATTTCTCTGTAGTTTTGATATTATGCTTATATTTACCCAACTGTTAGGCTAGTACTGAAACTATAGCTGTATCTGCCTTCTGCTCAGCAGCATAACGTTTCTCTTATATTGGCATGGCACTGGTAATAGGTTTTTGATAGATGTTCTATTATCATCCATTCCTGTTCACCACATTCTTTGTAAAGTGTTTTTGTCTTTTAAGAAATAACTTTTTGGATCTAGATGTTCTACTAACAGACTCTTGAAACCTCCTTTCCTTGTGGTTTTATATCTTCTATTTTAAAAAAAAAAGAATTTTGGGAAGACATGTTCTAGATTAAAAATTAAAGACATGCTTTAACCACCTCTTGAGTACAAAATATTTTCCAATATGTGCAGTGGGCAGAGGTTTTGTCTGCAGATGCTTTCTCGGCTTTTGAAGATGTTGGACTAGAAAATGAGAAGGTAAAGTCTAGAACTTTGCTTCCACAAGCTCTCCGTCATAATTTTCTCCATTCACCTAATTGTGGCTTTAAATTTGAGTAGGCTGTGAAAGAAACAGGACAGAGATTCAGGGAGACTGTTCTTGCTCTTGGAGGTGGAAAGGCTCCACTGGAGGTAGGGATTAACCATGTGAATGTCTTCTAATGTTTGCTTATTTTTTCAAGTGGATCACAAACGCCTTAGCTTCTAATGCATTACTAGCAGTTGTGGCAACTCTCTTCTGTTTTACTGTGTGTTTAATTTGCCTAGACTGATGGATTTTGGATGCATATTCAGGTTTTCATGCAATTTAGAGGGCGGGAACCTTCTCCAGAACCGCTGCTTAGGCATAATGGCCTACTGCCAGTTACCACCTCTGTATGAAATTGTTATAGGGGCTGCTGCAGTCTTAGTGCGCCCCATTTTTAAGGCCATTAGAGACATTTGCATGCACTCAGGTTTTTAGGAAACTGTTATTGTTTTTATGTTATTATTTACTTCAGAATGAAGCATCATACTGAATACTGATTTTACCGGTTTTCAACGGATTTCTTGTGTCTCATCTCTTGTGCACATCCTTTCGTATGACATATGGTAAAGCACATCGTGCTGGTTGAAGGAATTTGTTTGCTTAGTTATCCTTAAATCACAATGGTATTTCGTGTTCTATTTCAGGAAAATTTTGCTGTATTGTTTCATTGTGGTTCTCCGGCTATCCCTGCGTTACTGTTTCTTTTTTCTTTTTTCTTTTTTAAAAAAATAATTTTGAAATTTCAAATTATGATTTTAACTTTCTTAAATGTAAAATTTGACCATAAATTTATATTTTGTTTTAAAAAGAATCATCATTTTAAACTTTGCTAAAATGATTTCTGTTTGCCAAGGAGATGGTATCATATGAAAGTATTATATTAAAAGCTAATGTGTTATTGATTATATTAAAGATTTTAATTAATTAGCAAAATATGTTAAAAATATATGTAGTTGCATGTTTGTAAATGAGTAATATATATTTATAAAATGAAAATGGAGATATGAGATAATTAATGCAATGTTTTAGGATATATTGACATTTTATTTATGAATTGTGATTTATTCATTTGTTAAAATTGTATAAGAATTGAGCATTTTAATAATTTTTATGTTTATGAAATAGAAAAATATATCCTAAACAAAATTTAAATTATATTTTTGAACATAATTTTAACTTTGGATCATTTGATTTTATACTCTACGGTCCAAATAGTCCGTAAAAGTTTATCTACGCTGGAATTAATCTGATATAATACATCATTTTGTTCGTGTTTTATTGTCAGGAAAAGAAAAGAGGGATGATTTTCTTTAATATGTTGGTATATTGACCAAAGTCCGTTTAACATTTCACGATTTTCAGTTAAAGAATGCAAAAAGTTCTCTAATTATAAAAACATAAAGGACTAGTTTTGTAATAAGGTAAATATAAGGGACAATTTCAAGCCCTGGGGTAGAAGTAATGTAATTTTCCCAGTTCAATATCCGGAGATTGAGTATTGTTACAATTTACAAATGACCTTTGCTTTAAAAAGCTGACCTATATTTAAAATATAAATCAACTATTTTTGAATAATATCAAGTTGCATTACTGTCAAAAATAAATAATTCTTTTCTCATTTTCTCCTATTAATCACATCACAAATCGATCACCGCAATCACTTTGTCCGTTGCCGGCATCCGTTTCCGATCATCCTTGTAACAATGTCGATGGCTTCCGATGACAATCCATTGTTGAAGGACGTTGATTTCACACCATTCAATGTAATCGAAGCCATGCACGTCCGACCTGGAATTCGTGCCTTGCTTAAGCAACTCGTACGTTTCGATTTCTCTTATTAATTTTGCAAGCGCGGAGGGTT
This sequence comes from Solanum ossicruentum, assembly GCA_025774065.1. NCBI lineage: Eukaryota > Viridiplantae > Streptophyta > Magnoliopsida > Solanales > Solanaceae > Solanum > Solanum ossicruentum. Next base: position 26,101,084 of record JAOTQR010000045.1, on the reverse strand, counting down.
TATTTGTTTGGCACGTTAATTAATTTTGTGATCTGAGTGCAGGATGAGAAATTGGTGGCTTTGGAGAAGACAGTGGAGCCTACATGGCCGAAGCTGGTGGAGCCGTTGGAGAAGATACTTGATAGATTGACGGTTGTTTCGGGAGCGGTGAATCATCTCAAGTCCGTCAAAGATAATCCTGAACTTCGTTCCGCTATTGCAGAAGTTCAGGTTCGCTATTGTCATTACAGCATTTGTGTCTTGGTTTCTTCACTCTTAAGTGTTTCTTCTGTCAATCTGCTTTGTAACTTTTTCACGTGAGCTGAGAGTCTATCGGAAACAATATTTCTACCTTGTAAGGGTAAGGTGTGTATGAACTACCCTCTAGAGATCCCACTAGATTATTGTTGTTGTTAACATCAACTCTAAACCACAGAATCATAAGTAATATGTTAATTTATATCTTTTGTATTTCTCTCTGTAGAATCAGATTTTAATTTGTATTATAGCTTCCATATTGGCCCTCTGGCTGATATCTCAAATTTGACCCGATCTGTGCTTTCTCCATGATCTAATCAAATTTACATCCTTTGATACATTATAAAGTTTGATGCTTGAAATGTGTCTCACTTCAGGATACCCGTATTCTTTTTCCCTTGCCCTCACATACACTGCTACTTTCATTTGGTTTGCATCATTAATACTATTTACTTTAATGCAGCCAGAAAAAGTTGCTTTTCAGCTTAAATTGGCTCAGGGCAAGCCAATATATGATGCATTCAAGGCCATCCGAGAGTCTCCAGACTGGGATTCTTTGAGTGATGCTCGTAAATGAGTAGTTGAATGTAAGTTCATGAAATTATTTTTCCGTTAATATTTTCAAATTCGGGAGTCAAGGTGTCTTTAAGCATGAAAATCTGTTTACTTCCTGTAGTGGTCTGTCTAGAACTCGAGGTTTAAATTTTTCGTTTCCTAATCCATCAGGTCCTCTCTGCCAATCTTTTTGGTAGTTGTGCAGAATCCTTATTGTTCATCCAGTGAAGTTGAGAGCTATATATTAATACTTGTATGTACGGTAATGTCTTTGCAACTTCCATGATGAAGTGTACCATGTGGGTGAAATTTTTGTTAGTAATTTCATTGTATGGGTCAAAATTATCTGTAGCAGTGCATCAGAGTGGATGTATTTAATAATTTTCTTTAGGGTGGATAGGGGTGGTGTGAGGGACATGAGCAAAATTTTTAGCAGATATTTTGACTAATTTTAGTTTTAGGAATTCTTCTATGATAATGTAAATGATTAACTCAGTGTCGGGCAATCCCTGTATACAAGCAGTATCTTCGAATCAGCTCTTTCCTTTTTATCTGTGGGGAAACATCCCATGGCCAGATTCTCTCTTCTTCTTCTAAAATCCCAAGTAACATTGCTTCTTTTACTGTGCTACTCTCTCGAATCCCTTCGTTCAAGTTCTTGACAGACCGTAAAATTTGTGCACAGAGCCTTCTTCATTAGCTTGTTTCCAAGATACATGATGATTCAGATCACTTGCAGGGTTGTTTCTTTAGTTCATGAAAATTTATGACAATATTGTACCAAACATTTACTTTTACTGAAGTAAAGTTACCATTAGGCGTGTTTTTTTGCATTGATTATGTTCTGCTTTTGTAGGTTGAAACTGTCTTCCATGAATTTGGACATGCCCTTCAGCATATGCTAACTAAGCAGGATGAGGGTTTGGTTGCTGGTACAAGTGGCATAGAGTGGGATGCTACGGAATTGCCATCACAATTCATGGAAAATTGGTGCTATCACAGGTAGGATGATCTCTTTGCAATGATGTTTGAGCTGTATAGTTTCCAAAACCAAGTAACTTCTCCACTTCTTGCTTCCAAAACCAAAGGAGGACAAAATGTTATTTGAAATAGCTATTTTCGGAGAGCCCCTGCCTGTCATGTGCGCCTAGGTGTCTTTTAGCTCAGAAAAAAAAAGGGAACAAATTGCTTCATTGTAAAAAAAAACGTTTTACATTCATAAAAGATATTTCATTAGACATCTTTAGTGAAAGTCAAATCCACCAACAAATTTTCCAAAATGAATTAACAAAAAGATTTTTCTGAAACCCAACAAAGTGAAACACCACTATTTAATTAACTCTTGTTTCATTTGTTTTTTAGGCTGTCTTCTGCTTCTAAGATGTCTTCCTGCCAACATTCTCTCTCTCTAAGTTAATTTTAACTGTAATTAATTTTTATTGGAGTGAGTTTATGGATGTTTGATTTTACTTAGTTTCTAGTAAAATTGCGCTTCACTTCAAAGGAGCCTTTACTTAGTTTCTTGTAAAATTGTGTGCTACACTTCAAAGGAGCCTGTGCTTCACTTTTCACTTTTAAAATCACTGTGCCTTGATATTGTTGGAGAAATCCGTGTTTCTTTTCCTTTGAATCAGTCAGCTGTTGACTACTCATTTTATTTATGGCTTCTAGGGATACTTTGATGGGTATTGCTAAGCACCATGAAACTGGAGAGACTCTTCCAGAAGACATATACAAGAAGCTGCTTGCCCTAAAACATTCCGTGCTGGTACCTTAAGTCTTCGGCAGGTGAGTGCTGTCCTACTTTTCTCTTTTCCTGGTTCGTGTCTTACTTTATTCCAATAATTACTTTTGTTTGATCTTTATTTTCGCCATTTATTGTATTGATGACCAACAATATATATTCCAATTTTCAAGTTCTACTACTGGGGTCCTAGTTTTTTCCCCTAAAACTCCGGGTGGGCTCCATAACATTCATTTAATATATACTGTTTTCCTGGTCCATTTCTAGTATTCTTTTAATATACTAAAGCCAATACACATATTTTGCCCTTCCTAAGTCGACTTTGAAATTAGAAGGGAGAGAGAAACAAGAGTTGAATGCACACTTTCTAAATCAGGTCTTCAGAAATTGTGACATTTTGATGGCTGTAAGATTATTCCTGTTTTTTCTTCAATTCTACTTAATTAATCAAGTTGTGTCAACAGGTTATGGACACTAAAGAGATGTTATCTGTCATATTGATTCATGCACCAGTGCCTGAACTTACCCGAATTGTCTCTGTTAGTTTCCTTTGTGTTCTGTGATTACTTCTAGAACTTGACATTGCCCCCAGGGAGGAAAGTAACGTGAGGATTTTGCTTCTGTTTATTTATGATGAAAGTATTTTATTTTAAAATGTCATCATTAATGATGTTAATGTCATGATTTCATGCTGCTGTTGAAATGCTTACCAGTGGTTGTAAAACTGTCTTGTAGCTGAGACTTGCAACCCTCGATCTTGAGTTACATGCAAGTTATGTTCCGGGTGGTTCAGAATCAATCTATTGTGTTGACCAACGGGTGTGTAAGAGAACCCAAGTGCTTCCTCCACTCCCAGATGATAAGTACCTTGCCAGTTTCATTCACATTTTTGCTGCTGGATATGCTGCTGGGTACTACAGTTACAAGGTGCTTCTCCCCTCTTTTTGTGGTTCTTAGCTCCTATATATTTCCAGTTAGTTGCGTTTCCCGTGAGACTTGTCTATAGATATTCTGGGGTTAAAATGGAGGAGTTATATCTTTCAAATCTATCTATGCCTCTTAAATTTAAGCTTTCACTTCTGTATATTCTTTTGTAGTCTTGTTTTTAATAATTTAACTTTTTACTGGTTTTCTTGATCTTAAAATTCTGCTTCCGTTTCGGTATCATATGATATATTCGCCGAACTGTTAGGCTAGTACTGAAACTGTTGCTTCTATTTGCCTATTGCTCGGCAACATAACGTTTCTATTATATAGGCATCATAACGGTAATTGGTTTTTGATGGATTTTCTATTATCATCCATTCCTGAAAACTGCATTCTTCCTGAAAACTACATTCTGTTTCTGTCTCTAAGAAATAAATTTTTGGATTTTAGATGTTCTACTAATTAGACTGTTGAAATCCCCTTTCCTTCTAGTGGTTTTCTATCTTTTTCTATGTATAAAAAAAAAATGATATCTGGGAAGTACATGCTTAAACTTAAAGACATGCTTTAACTGCCTCAAAGTACAGAGTATTTTCCAATTTGTGCAGTGGGCAGAAGTTTTGTCTGCAGATGCTTTCTCTGCTTTTGAAGATGTTGGACTAGAAAACGAGAAGGTAAATTTTGAACCTTTTGGTTCAGCAATCTTTAGTCATATTTTTCACCATTCAACTAACAGTGGCTTTAACTTTGAGCAGGCTGTAAAAGAAACAGGCCAGAGATTCAGGGAGACTGTTCTTGCTCTTGGAGGTGGAAAGGATCCTCTGGAAGTAGGGACTATAATCTGCCATCGCCTTCTAATGTTTGCTCATATTTTTTCATGTCTATCACTTTATTTAGCCTTGGCTTCTGATGCATTTATCAGTATTAGCAGTTCTGCCATCTCTTGTCTGATTTACATTTCAGCTTGCGAGTGTGATAAATTTTTGATGCATATGCAGGTTTTCGTGCAGTTTAGAGGTCGGGAACCTTCTCCAGAACTGCTCCTTAGGCATAATAGCCTACTGCCAGTGACCACCTCTACCTGAGATCATTGTAGAACCTTCTACCATCTTGATGCCCATTTAAAGGCCTTTAGAGACATTTGATGCTGTTTCAGGTTTTTGAGGAGACTGACATCAAGATGCAACTATAATTGTTTTTTTACAGCATTACATAGTTTTAACTTTACAACGAGCATTGTTTCTGAGGACTGAATAATGGACTGTAGTATGTTAAAGATATGTATCAGGATATTGCAAAAACAAAATAACTCGCTATATTTTTTGTAAAAGATTTCTTATACAGAAATTCAATTTATGAGTAGCTAAGTTTTAGGATTTTAAATTATTCTATTTCAGTCCTATGTGGCTTTGAATTTAGGAATTAGTTTCTTTCTGTTTTTTATTTGATTATATTGATAAGATTAATAGCATATTTTTCTGTTTTTTAGTTAGAATTTATAGCAATAAATGTATGTTTGTGAATTATTAACAAAATAAATCATTTTGACAACACTGCAGTATTTTTTCATTCAAAGTTTTTTTATCCGTTATTTTCTCAATTTCTTTGTTAAAAAATCAACATTGTATGTGATGTACCTGAATGGGTTTGCACAACTTTATGCATTATCTCATCAAATTTGAATTCATTCTTGTTCCAGAAAAATGTAGCAATCCACCTTTAGGTATCTTTTGTCAAGTGTTATAAAAGACGAAAACCACGTAAAGCTCTAAGGTGTGTTGCAGCTTTAAGCGCAAATAAAGTGTGGGTTTTAATGAAGAACGCAAAAAGGGAGAAAAAATACAAATATTTGGATTCTCAAATGCAATGTACTTAGAGTAGAAGAATAGCGGAAGTTGACAATTCCAATAAAAGATATGTTACATATTAAAAGTTTCTTTAATTATTAATGGCATTTAAGTTGAATTTGCAAAAGTTTCTCCAGGAGCTTCTCTAAGAAATCTGTTATCTATTGCAGTCAGTTTAAATCCATTCCTCTAAAACATTTTTACCTTGGTTGTTGAGGGGCTGGTTTTGAGAGGAGACTGGATGGTTCTGTTTGAGATTTAATAGGTGGAAGGACAATGGACCTTTCTATAGAGAAACGATTTGATCCTCCAAAGCTGTCGAGGGACTTCAAGTATTCTGATGCATTATTTTCTATTATCAATGCATCCTCAAGCTCTCTAACAATGTCCGCCATGCATGGTCTGTAAGTCGAATATGTCTCTGTGCATGCCAAAGCCACCTCTACCACTCTCCACAATGCCTCACCATGATACCCTCCCTTGATAGTGGGATCGACAATTTCTTCAACTCTTGAGCTTCTTATTAGAGGTTTCGCCTGTATTCCAAATCAAAACAGTATATATAGTTGCAAAGTATAGTTAAGCATGTAAAGACTGTGATGCATGTGATCAGATGTAAACATGCAAATCAAAACAGTATATATAGTTGCAAAGTATAGTTAAGCAATCAGCATCAGTTTATCATCAGAGTAGCTGGGAATTACCACGTAAGTCGTAATAACTAAAGAAGCAACACATAAGATGTTCTGTCTGTATTTTTTTTTAAAAGTTGCGCTTTCAGTCTTTTCATGGCACTTAGTTTGCTGCAAATAAATTATGGGAAGAGACTGTATGGTTCTGAGGATTCCGTAGTTTTAGCAATTTGCATCTGGAGAATCTCAGTTAAAGAAAAAGTTTGTTAAGTTGGAACATACCCATTCAACCAAGCTCCACTCATTTCTTGGCTTGTTCATGTTGAGAGGCTCTCGGCCTGTGAGGATTTCCAGTAGGACAACTCCAAAGCTGAAGACATCACTTTTTGCTGACAGACGTTGGGTCGAGTAGTACCTATGCAAAAGGAATTCATGAAGAGGCCATGAGTTGGATTTCCCCAAAGATTTTTTAACCATTTGTGCTATGATGAATTCATAACGAATCTGAAGTCAATAAATATACTATTACTTGAGGTTCTTTGTTTATGCATATTATTAAGAAACAAGAACTTCCAAGTAGATTCTACTGGCGATTAATCCATATCAAGGTAGCAGAACTGCCCATTAGGTTATGGTTTAGAAACTTATCTCTTATTCTAGTTTCTTAATGACGACACTTTCTAGAAGAGATTATACTTACTCTGGATCCAAGTACCCAGCTGTCCCTCTTATTTCTAAAGAAGTAGCGCTGTCCCCTTCTTGAGATGCATATTTTGAAAATCCAAAATCAGCAACCTTGGCACACATGCTCTGATCCAAGAGTATGTTACTTGACTTGACATCCCTATGAATCAGACAACGCTCCGAGAATGTGTGAAGGTACATCAAACCTGAAGAAGTTTAAACTTAATTGCATCAATCATTTCAAGAAGGAATAGAGGAAATAACATAATGAAAACGAGAAAATTTGGTATTTTCTGTGTACAAGTGTGACCTTCATGATAAGTACTCGGGAATTATTGACTGTTATAAACTCTATAAGATTCATGTTATGCCTTGAAACTATGTCTCTCAGGTAACCAAGTTCTCTTTTTATTTATGCATGCTTAACATAGGTATGGCTTATTTCATTGAAAAGCTGCATGAATGAAAGTCTTGTATTACATGCCTCTCGCTGCTCCTAAAGCAATGGAAACTCTGGCTGGCCAGTCTAGAATCTTCCTTTTTGCTGCTGCTCCTAAATAGGATGAGGGAACAAGCAAGAAATTAGCGCTGATTCTTGTGATAAAAGTGAGAGATAGGAATATGTTTATGAATGCAGTACCATATAACCGATCCTGAAGGGAGCCGTTTGACATAAAGGGATAAACCAGAATCTGCTGGTCATTCTCGCAGCAGTAGCCAAGAAGAGGGACCAGGTTCTCATGCCTAATGGCTGAGAGAAGGTTCAGCTGTAATACAAATTACTGCAGTGGTTAATTTGCAAGTTGTGCTATTTGTCATGCATGGGTTAACTATATATGCATGGATAAGATGCACTATTATATAGATGGCTCCTGAAGAGCACAGGTGATATCGTAACAATGCTGTTTTTTATCCAGTACATCATCAGAACATTTCAGAGGCAAAACTTACTTCTCGGAAGTAATTATGAAGAAAACATCATGGGATCTGTGAGAAAGTATAAATTTTAGGGAGAAAGTAGTTAGTTTTGTTCCGTATGTGAACAGCAGAAGAAAATAGAAGATTCATTGCACAGACCATGTGCTGTGCTGATGCTTTTCTCACATTTTAGGTAACATCGTTTTTGCTGGTTTAATGTGAATAAGAAAGTTGAGAGGAAAATGGTCTAAAAGTACTCTAGATTGGTACCTCGTTGTTGAATTCCCGAATTCCCTGAGTTGAAGTGGCTGACCTGACCTTTACAGCTACTTCTTCACCATCAGGTAAGGTACCACGGTAAACAGATCCAAAGCCACCTTCACCTATCAAAGTTTTGTAGTTCTGCGTAATAGCTTCTATATATTCCAATTTGAAGTTCCTGGTGGATACTGACTTCAGCAAGGTAGTATCTGTGCTTGGTACTGAATAAACTGCATCTGCATTTGAAAGAAAGTTTGAGCATATTGCCTATTAGGTATAAATACCAAATTTTAAAGATATTCTCCTTCAAATTTCTGGAGTTCCTGTTGAAAAAGCTTCTTTGCAAGAGATGATATAATGACAGGTTATGTTTTTTAAATCGTGAAAGTATTATGACTTATTCTTGTTAACTCTGATTGTAAGCTATCGAAAGCAAGAAGAAAAAACGCTTGAATTCTCATGATATATTATCATGCATTGTGCATGCAGGATTATCTCCAGTGTGTTGAGAGTGTACTTACTCCTTGTGATCGAGTAATTTCTCATAAGAAATTTCGGCCCTGACATTACTCGTCGTTTGAAGAGGCAGACCACGGAGATGACAATTGCAAGGATCACTAGGAGAGCTGTACCTACAGCTGCACCTATCACAAGTTTACGTGTTGAACTTGAGTTTTGCTTAACATTAGCCATCCCTTTGCTGAAATGTAAAAAAGGAAAACAAATTAGGCTTATTTCTATTTCTTTGTCAACTTCCTGCGCTTGATATGTTTCCCCTCCCGGGGAAAAAGTGGACAGTGTAAAATCATAGAAATTGTTTTTTTTCCTGAAGACAGGGCAGTGGTCTCATACTCTGATGTAATATTAGATTCTTTGATGCTTAGAGATAGCTTGTTGCTGATAAGAATGCTGCTGCTTAAGTATCTGGAGGGATAAGAAAACGAAGATATTAGTGTCATGTCATATATGCTTAAGCATGAAGGCACTTGCTCGTAGAACTTTTTGTACAGCTTGGTATTTTTTGCATTTAATCCCCTGTATGATATGTGAAAACCAACATAGAGGACTTACCTTGTAGCGAACGTGAAGGATGATGTAGTGAGTGAGTTTGGGCCACTAAAGCCACTATTGCTGATATTCCTGTATTTGCAAATAACTTGTCTGCTTAGTAAAACTACACAAGCTTGCAAATTTTCTTTAAAAGAATATGAGTTGATGAAATATTTGTCTTGATGACAAAGGCTTGGACATACAGTTTCGTCAGGTGCATCAGTTTTTGGATGCTAAGAGCGTTTGGTGCAGTAAGGTCAACCCAGGAGAGATTCCTGTGGTGGGGAATAAGAGGAAAGGATCAAATGACTAGAAGTGTAATCCACCTATCTCAAATCTGCTGACTAAGCTAGAGATAAATAAGGTTGAAACAATGGTAGAGATATTACTTGAAAATGTTCAAAAAACCGAACTGCTTTGAGTATTTGATAGAGAGGGAATAACTTACATCTGAGTTATGACTGAAGTACCATTAACTCGATCACAAGTCAGACCAGGCCATGGAAGGGGAAGACAAGGGTCTCCGGACCAACTCTTCAATATTTCATTGTTTTTGTTGTGTAACAATAATTCCTTCTTCACATTCACCATTATGTCAACTGAAACATATAGAAACATAATAAATGCACTTTCTGTGAATCTTGAGTTCTGCCTATGCATTTATTCTGCTACTATGCATAATTTTGTGTAGAATTACCTTCTTCCTTGGCAGTTTCTTTAACCTGAGGAATAGTCTTTAAAATCTCATAACCATTACAAATGGGTCCCAATTGAGATTGATTTGAGGCCTTGATCATCGTCAGATTGACAACCCTATTTGCTTTGAAATTCAGAACTACATCCAGGTATCTGGAACCAGTAGCCAGTATATCAACCTCGAGTCTCTTCTCGTTGTTGATGTATATATAGAACATCCTTTGTCCAGATTGAGCGGAGCCATTGGCCTCAAGAAAGTACAGGAAGAGAGAGTAAGCATGATATCCTGTGTCAAGGTCTTCATGCAGGAACTCCAATCTCTCTGGGTGGGTAAGGGCTGTTTGTAGCACGAACACAGGAGGTAATAAAGTATGTTTTCTTGTAATAACCTGCTTAATAATGGATGGCTGCGTGAAAGTAACTTGTGATTCTAGATTTGCGGCTGGTCTCCAAATTCTATCATACTGGTCATATGGATACCTGAGTTGACAAGTCTTCATATTATCACTTCATGCTCATGTTAATTATACTATGTTGTCAATACAAAATATAATTCTGTGATATAATGAAGGAATACCTGATTTCCGCACCCTTGTTTCCAGCATCTACTCTATGTACAAGTTTGAGTACTTTTGAAGGCTCCCTCTTCAGGTAATATGGATTTATCGGTCTGAGTTCAACCTTAGAAATGTAAGGATTCCCCTTCTTTTTCAATAGGCAGAAGTTGGTATAGCTTCTAGTAGCTCTAAAAATTCCCTCTACCGTAAGTTCATCAGAAGACTTTACTGTGGCTATTGGTGTAACACCAATCAAAACAACAAAAGAACTGTGTGGGAGAGTCCTCTCCTGATTGCCAGAAAGAAATGTACCTCTTACTAGATAATCATGACCTTTCCTGGTTGGCAAGCTGTAGCACCACTTATGACCAATGTCTGAGCTAAAAGATCGAGCTCGTTCATAGTGAGATTTCTTGTACACTGGCCTTGATATGCAACTTTGAATTTCAGGAAACCAATTTTCATCTGAAATCCAACTTAAGTTGGTACTTGGATCTGTAAAGTTTGCACGAGCACAACACTGTATACTCAAAAATCCTGCTCAAGATCACATTGAAACTTAAGAAGTTAGATTCAAGTAAATCAAAAATACGACATATCTGCATATTACAATGAGGTTTTGGACATCGTCTTAAACATCATAGATATGATATGAATAGCTGGTTACTGCTTGCCGTTATAATGATTTCTATGTGTTCTGTAAGGCAGGTAAATTTGTTTTACACAATCTGCTTACGCTCTCTATCTTGTGTTGCAGCTTCCATACTTATTCTATCCGTGGAGCAGTCAAACATGGTATTTTTTTCTTTTTGAAACAGATGATGTCAGTTTTTATGTGGTAATTATTCAGGATTTCACTCAGTGCAGCGCCTAGAGCTGAAGAAATAAAACGACTCAAACCTCGTTAGGGTTCTTAAGGGAATTCAACAATACCAAAGAGATTAACAGGATGATGACCATCAAATGTCATTCACAATAAAGGAAAGGGCAACTATCTTATTGAAATCAAAGCAATAGGTGAAATTTTTATAAGTCTAAAGAGATTATGAAGAATGATTTGTGTAGACTAACCTTGTTGTGCAAAGGCAGAACGTATAAACAGGACCAGGCAGATGATACAACAGTAGACCAATCTTATGTTCCAGCAATTCTCCACTTCCATCATCCTATTCTCATGGAAGAAAATTGCTCCATCAGGTCGTCCAAATCTAAAACTGACTATGGTTGTAATTTTCAAAATGATCTGATTAAAAACTGACAAGATAGTTTTGCAGCTGTTATGACTTCCAATGGTTTCTATTCTTGAAACATTGCTAGGTAAAACTACACTAAATAAGTACAAACGTAACGTCATTGTTTATAAAATTATGATTAAACTAATAGTAATGGTCTTTGTTATGGTAGTGGTGGGACAATAATTAGTTTAATGATACAACTCAATTTGCAATTATAATATTTAATAATAATTAAGCGGAACAAAACAACCATTCGTCAATCTTCTCTAATTCGTCTCTCCTTTTGTCTGTAATCTGCAGCGAAACCTCATGGAAATGAGCCTTCACATATTAAACGATTATTTGCTCATATTATACAAGTCAAGAAAATGACATTTTCTATACCATCCCACCAGTCAAACGAACTCACTGGAAAATGAATAGTGTTTACAGTTTTAATTTTTGGTAATTTAGATAAGATAATATTTACACTATAAAGGAACTCACTGGAAGAGGAAAATGAATAGTGTTTACATTTTTAATTTTTGGTAATTTAGATAAGATAATATTTACACACTGTGTGCGATGCCCTGGTGGTTGTTCAAAGTATTAGACAAAAAACAGTTTAAATAGGCCACATTCCGGCATGAATAAGAAGTATAACATAACCGTTTCTTCTTAGTATAACTAGTTCTAAGTTGTCTGCACCTAGCTGTTTACTCGCAAACATGGGAGTAACTACAAAAACCTTTCTGTCACCAAAACAACCTTGCCTGAGCCCTTCCTTCACCATCCGAGCAGCTAACTCGTTCTGCTCCTTATCCCGTGATATAGCTCCCATGCTTCCAATTTGTCCAGAGATATTGCAAGATTAAGCAACAACAACAACATATCCAGTAGAATCTCACAGTTGGGATCTGGATATAACGTATGCAGACTTTACTATCTCATACAAATAGACAAATAGACAGGTTGTTTCGCGTGAAAGCCCATCTCAAAACTCAAAGAACTAGATATACCAGTAACAGAGGGGTATTGCAAGATTAAGCAATTTAGAAAATCAAATTAGTTACTATACATGAATTTTCACTCGTATCCATGAACATTAGCATTTTCAGTCACTCATAACTCTCAATACGATTCTAGTCTTTTGTTCAACACCCATAGTCACATTCTTCACACCCAACACCTTAGACTTGCGAAACAATTTCACCACTTCCTCCACCTCTCTGCCGCCGCACTCTTCCACAGCAACTACACACGCGCCGCCAACTCTCACCGTTCTCTCCATTTCCGCCGCATAGCGCTCCGGAAACAATGCCCGATCCAGATACGCACTGAACCCGAGATCAAACGCATTATCAAAAAAAGGCAGACTATGCGGATCCGCACGTCTAACCAGCGGCAGCGAATTCACGACCTCCACACCGGTAATGTCTCGAAGGCCCAGTTCTTTTAGGGCCATCACAGCCTGACCCGGCCCGGCGGATACCACTAGGGCCCGTGAATGCTTAGAAAAGAGTCTCTTATCCTGAAGAGCCTGGAATTGGGTTTTGAAAGAAGCAACTGTTTGGATCCAGGCGCTGGTGGACCATACACGACGGTTGTGTTTCTTTATGGAAGTGCGAGTGCGGTGAGTGAAATCGCAGGTGGATTTGGGGAAACGATGGTGAGGCTTAGGTTTGGTGATATTGGGATTAACGCAGGTTTCAGGTGTTCGGATGAAAAGCATGAAAAGGATAAACGTAGCCGCGATGATCAAGAGTATAGAGAGCCTGTTGAGGTAATATTGAACGTACCTATCCATTCTTCTTCTTCTACATGCATTTGGATCTCAATGGAGGAGAGTAGCGTTGATGAAGGAGACCAATGAAACGCGGCCGTTTCACAAGATGAACACAATGTATTACCACAAGAGTTCGTTAATTTCACATTGAGTCATTTTATTCTTGGCTATTGCAGTTGCAGTAAAAATATAAGAATAATTTTCTAATTAAAACAAGGCTTATATATTACAAAAAAAATTAAATATTGAAAATATATATACTCATTACCAATGTTATCTCAATTTGTTTGACATATTTTAAATTATAAAAGTTTGTTTCAATTTAAATTATGCACAAGCATAGAAATAAGATTATAAATCACAATATTTAATAATTTGAATTAGTTAAAAAAATATGTAACTTTTGAAATGTCACACTGACCAGAGGAAGTAAATCTTTGAAAATATCAAAGCAGTTACAGGCTATTTGAGTATTGACTGATGGTATCGGTTTAATATAGTATGAATTTTTAGTTGTGTAAATTGGAATCTAGACAAATGTCTAATTTCTTTTGCGTTTTGTTAGTTGTGGCAAATTAAAATATGATTCATATCATTGTATTTGTCTGCACAGCATTTTATTCGTATATTCCAAGCATAACTATTGGTCGGTTTAAGATGCATGATTAATTAATATTCTTGACTTCTTTTCTTAATTAATATATGCATCTCGTCATTATTCTTCCTTTTGTCAATTATATATTTAACGAAACCAAAGTCTATCCTTTTGTATACCTTGTCAACAACCTCATTTGTTTATCAATCAAAATTATGGTCAAATAATAAATACTCTTTTATTATTATTGGAACAAGTTCAGTTAGTTGAGTCAGTTGGAGTCGGTTAGAGGTTGTTAGAGAATGTCAATGAGTTAGTTAGAAGAGTAA
>JAOTQR010000045.1:26071790-26083753 GCA_025774065.1 Solanum ossicruentum | reverse complement strand
AACAAAACAATAGATGTTTTTTTTCTAGGTTGGTATTTTTGTTCATTAACCAAACAATAGAAAATATTTTCTACTTATCAATCAAATATGAGAAAATGAGTTAGAAATCAACTCATTTTTCAAAAAAATATTTTTCAGAAAGTTTTTTTGGTCAGAAATAATAATTATTTTTACTTTATTTTTGTTGAATAAATATATATGTGTATGTCACATTAGTCAAAAAAGTCAAAGTATGGCGTGTGCACAATACACCAAATGGGAGGGATGTAATTGAGTTTGTTTTGTCAAGTTGGAGGGTGTTCTTGGATTTGTCAATAGTTTAGGGACGAAACTAATAATTTTTTATAAGTTGGGGGCGTTTTTAATGCTTTTGTCAATTGAAAAGGATATAAAAGAATAGTAATTAATTATTTACACTATGTGATCTATATAAACTGTCCTTTTTTATTTCATCCTAACTTCTTTTCATGTAAAACTTGTAGGGAAAACCCGTTTATAACCAAAAAGGGAAAGTATTTACCCGCTCAATTACTTTCATACCTTCTTTTTATATTAAAATAGCATAGATATATTCTTAAATTCGCGCATTGATATCATAGTGATGTCATCATCCACCCTATGTAATATAAATATAGTATCAATATACAGACGGAGTATCACAGAGAATATCAATATATAGACAGAGTTTCATAGAAGATTAAACTAAGTCTTATATAATGTCGATATGGTATATATTATATAGAATACCATATAAAATATATATTTTACTAATGAGAGTTTAATAAATTAGATTGTGACTTTAATAATTTTCACTTAATGATTTTTTAATTATTTCTTAAAAAAATAAAAGCTCAATCTCATATGATATTGATAAGGCATCAATATGCCGATGGAATATATGATATCGATATGATATCAAGATACCGACAAAGTATGACAGAAGATTAATTCATATAGTGATGTTGATGTCATGCGCATAATAAGAAAGGAGAAAGTAGGGTAAGAAAGGTCCATTAGGACTAAATAGTTTGAGTTGAGTCTAATTTGAATAAATAATTTCGAAATTTAATCTATTTTGTGTAATTTTTCCAAAATTATTGTATGGACTAGCCACTTTCCAAACCAATTTGTTAAAATAAAAATTAAATATAGTAACTTTTGTGTCATGCATTTCAAAATTAAACAAGTGAAATTGTTTAAATATTATCATGGATTTAAAATTTACAACACCACTTTGAATTTCAAACTTAAAAGTAAAATCTAGAATAGACTCCGCAATGATGTTCCGGATCGTCCCGAATACAGTGCTAGGCCATCTTGTGCCTGTAATATTTGCCTTCCTAAAAAAAATTGCCTCAAGGACATGTCCACATTTTATCAATTATTTGTCTTCTTATTTACTAAGTGTGAATTGGACAAGTTGAATCAAATTTGAGCGGGTCATAATGGGTCAAGATAACAAACAGGCGAAGATCAAATCTAATCCAAATTTGCTTAAATCAAAATGGGTTGGGTTGGATCAAAATGAGTTGAGTATGGATTATAGAACGGATCAAGATCCAACCAAATCCAACTTTTACTAAGTTTTATTATTTTGTTTATTATTTTTTAATATTTAATTAAATTATATTTTTTTAATTCTGACCGCATAAAATATGACTTATGACTAGATTCGGCAGAGCATATAATATAGGAAAAGTATATGGCATCGTTTTGATGTTTATTCCTTGTTCTATGAATACGGTCTCCAAGTAGTTTGCGGTGGGTATGGACTCATATATTTCCAAAAATTCACATGATTTATAAATGCCTCTTTGACCTTTCATCATTCTTTCCCCATTTCTTTCAGCATGTTATATGTTCAATTTTTTTCACCTAATTAATGGGATAACAAAAAAGACAAACGGATAGTAGAGCTGCTAAGTAGTGTAAAGCAGAAAAAAAAATTCTTTTCCTACTTGGCTATTCGAAGAGATGAGTGGCTCCAACCTTATAGAATAATCCCTTCAGTCCAACAAATTAGTCATTAATTAATAATTAATCACAAATTATATCGATATAGTTATCACTTGAGGGGCTTCTAATGCTAACCACCTTCATGATTAACACCGGCGGATTAAGAATTGAATATATGTTATCTTTTTAGGAAAATATATAAAATAAGAGATGGTAGTGATTAGTTGGAGTAGTTTACTGTATGTCCTCTCGATGGAAAACAACTAAAGCCTTGGCTATTTAATTTAGAACTTTAAAGTAAATTTTAATTCTCTAAATCAGTAAACTATCATCTAGTTATATGTTTAAGAGATTCAAAATTTATATATATAAAACATACTTGGATAAACACGTTCTGCCCCTGTTAAATAACCCATTATAATATAGGTGAATTTAAGAAGTTGAGAAGTTGTTCTTAATTTAAATGTCCACACTCAACTTATAAGTATAATAATAGAAAAAATTAAACAATCACTAACTAAATACAATAACCAACTTACTTATTTGTCCATTACTTGAGTTTATTGTTATTCTGAGTAGATTTAAACTATGGATCAAATAGTTGAATTAGTCATTAAATATATTATGTGTCGACCATCAAAATAAGAATTTGAAGAAATGAAAAAAAAGGAAAAGGAGCCTCCTCCTGCCAACACAAAGTTGTTACGTAGTACTCTCCTATTCTGACAGTCACAGATTGCGATCTTAAACATAATGACTAAATCAGCCATTCACGAGTCATGACAGCAAGTACGATAAACTCAAGAAAATATAATAGTGTCCTGTGGGCTACATATGAAAATTAAATTAATTAGGCCCGCAGAAAAGATAAAATTAAATATAGTACTCGTACCTATTATATTCCAATCTAGCTGCCCGTTACTCACTTACATAAAATCAAAATCATATTGTTGGAAGTCTTAACTTCAAATACTACACCTACGTTAATTTTGCAGTTTCCGATGGAAGCCGATTCCATTTACAAGCGATCGGTAACTCACAGGTTGTACGGCTGTATGTCACCGTCTTGTATTCCGGCGCACGATGAGTATTCGCGAATAAACACGTTGACACGTGGAGGAAGTAGCTGGAGTCGCGCGAAATTATGGAGAAAGAAGTTGAAGAAATTGGTGAATGAAGGGAAGAAAAATATGTATGGGAAGCACAAGACACTCAAGTTTCAGTACGATGTTGTTAGTTACTCGCAAAATTTCGACGATGGGGAATTTAGGGATGAGTATCCTCAGCGTCAAATATAATTTGGAGTTCAGAGACTTCAAAAATCACATAGTTTGATATTTAGATTTTATTATTGTCTAAATTAAATCAAGCATCAAGTTAATCATGACAACTCTTCTTTCTTTCTTTTATTTTCAGTTTTCCTCGGGATCTTAGTAACTCGATCACTAATTTTATTTTATTAGTGAGTGTTTGGTTTCCCAACCCAATTTTTTTTGTTTTAAAAGATAAAACATTTTGCTCGCCTCCTCTTTCTTTCTTTCTTTCTCATTTTTAGTCGTAAAATACTTTTTGGGGTTCATGAGATGGGAAAACTTCTTCCTTTTTTTTGTTTTTTGTAGATTTAATTTGATGGTCATACTGCTAATCTTGATTCCATGTTTAATAAAACTAGATGGTTCCAACAACAATTTGGGTGTAATATAACAATCAAATCCGCTAGTAATATTATTCGCTTTCGTCTTACCTCTCACGATTTTAAAACGCATTACTAGTAAGTTTATATACGCAATATCTCTCATATATTTTGCTAATATAAACTTCTTATCTGAATTCTACATGTAATCACAAAGCCAGTTCAATAAAAAATAATTTATTACTTTTTTTTAAGAGCCAAGATATTTGACATGCTATCTTAAGCTAATTAACCAGTTGTGAAATTAAAACGTGGCGATGGAGTGAAAACTGAAAATGACTAGTCTGCAAAAGTAAGAAAACAAAGTAAGAAACGTGTGACACGAAATGAAAAATATCGTCAACTATAATAAAGTTTAATTAGAGGACAGTTTTCATTCATTTATTATCTGTTTGACAATAACTTCAAATGATATTATATGCATTTTTTAAATGAATTTTAACGGGCAAATGACCCACATTACACGTTATATAACTATTGTTTTCCAAGATATTTTGACTGTTTCAATTTTTTTTTCTAAAATTCTCCATTTGGCTTATGTAAGTGTAAAGAATACTATTTCAAGAAACTAAAAATTAATAAAAATCATAATTAAAATTATCATAGTCTAACACTCAAACAATTTGCAAATCGAATATGTGTAATTACTCTAATAAAATATGGACACGACTTATGCAAAATTGGATCACTATTCTATATTAACACTCTTACAGCAAGTTTTATGTTTAATGTCACCATGTATATATTGACATCACTTATTTAGGTCAACCAATTTTATATACTCCATTTGTTGTGATCATATACTTCACCACAAGTGCAATTTTAGTATTCATAAGATTTTATTTTTATTGAAATTATAAAATTAGCGACGAAGTCTAAATTTTTGCAGCAAATAAATTATATTTTTTATTATAATACTATACCTCGTGATTACAAGAGTAAAGATACAAACAAATTTTTGTTTATTGCGGCACAAGGATACAATAATTTGCCATAAATACATTTTTTATGGCAAAATTTATTTTAATTGAAGTTACGATTAATTTTTTTTGTAGCTATAAGTATAAATTCTTAGTCATGAATTATGTAAAGTTTTTAGCTAACTATTAACACTCTACATCTTGCTACAAAAGTTACGAAATAAAATATTGTAATTAAACGTTTAGCTATGAAAATTTTCATATTTAGCTGTAACGTATTTTATAACTATAAGAAACAAAAAAAAAGCCTATCTAATAATATATGTCTAAATAATATATCTAGGACATATTTTTTAAAATTAAAGAAATAAAAGTGATTCAAAAACTCATAAATTAAATTTTTTGTCTTTTTCTCTAGAAGTTTATGATGCCTCTGTGCTATTTATGTGCAATATCAGCTGTGTGAATTACATAGGCAGCGCAGATAATGTATGCTACCATTATGAATTAGATAGTACATTTTATGAGATGCCTTTGTATTTCCACACTAATAAATCATAGAAACATGGCAATCCTTTTTTTAGATTTTCCTCTGCTTACTGCTCTGCAGTTCAGGTTGTTAAGTCATTAATCTTTGCTGCCACCATTGACATCTACCTGTAAAAAGGTCAAAATATCAATAATTCTCTCGTAGGAATGAATGATTTGTAACCAACCATGCTAGTTGTTAACGTCCGTAGTATTTTTGGATCGAGTGGCTGCGAGTTAATATTTTAAATAGTTACTCAACTAATAATTCTTTTCATACAAAATCACTCTAACTTCCTTTTATTTGGGAAAGTTCTTGATCTCTGTGACTAGATAAAATCCAATAACAAGGTCAGTGGCGGAGCCAGCATTTTCATCAATGGTATTCATACTTTTAGAACATGGATAGGGTGATTTTTGTATCAAGGGCGTTTAACCTATATATTTGAAAAAAAAATTCGACAAAGGATGTTCACCATTGAATAAATATAGCTCCGGCCGAACAAGGTCAACTCTCTTAAACAGAGGTTTACAGTAGCAAAAGTCCCATAAAACAGATGGTGTGCAAAACTTAAAAACTATATAATTTGGTTTCTACTAGAGTTGCACACAACTAATTACTTGCAAAAAGTTTGAATCCTATTATATTGAATGAAAACAACTTAGGTACCTTGAATCGGATGTTCCTGCTTGCATCTCAAAATTCTGTGGCGGCTCAGGCTGGCTTAGCTGCAGATGGATGGGGGCATGAACTTCTCTACTCACTGTGAAGCGATATGGATAATTGGTGTTTCCATTAACTGCATTAGCATCTCTTGTACCATAAGCCTGAAAGAATAACGTTATCTTTTTGCAGTAGTCAGCTTTCACTTTGTAATTATGCAAGGAAATTAACTCTAATTACTAAAACTCAAGTGCTACCTTTTTGTACAATTCTGCATTTTCTTGTTGAATGTGATTTACCTTCTTGTAGAGTTCCAAATTTTCCTGATGTATCATGCTCCCCTGTATACATTCAATAGGGATTATGCTCAAGAGTTTTCAGACCAGTGAGTTCCCTGATTCGATTTTCTGATCACATGATGAAAGGTGCTACACTTTTGCACGTACCTTTCTAGTAAGTTCTTGAATTTCATCCCTCAATATTTGCTCCTGTAAAGTCGGAAAATGTTAGTTCTAACAACAACAACAATAACATACTCAATGAAATCACACAAGTGGGGTCTGGAAAGGGTAAAGTGTATCCAGACCTTACAGAGATAAATAGACTGTTTTCGAAAGAAAATGTTAGTTCCAATTATACTAATTAGTCGATAGTATGAGGTCGATTGCTGACCTTTCTTGCGCGGATGCCCCTTAAGCTCATTTCCAGTTGATTCTCCAGATTTGTTAGTTCTTTTATGCCCAAACCAGATAGCTCCTCTCCCATTAATTTCCTGTTCTATCAGATGGTGAGAAAATCGCCAATTCAATAATACTAGTCAGTAGACAGTATAGGTACTAGTATTAAAATCCAGATCATATGTAGACATCCAATTCCACGAGTCCACAAATTCATGAAAATTTCAGAAGATATTCTTCAGACAAAAATGTCTCATTAATAGTTAATGAGATGGTGGACTCCCTATAAGGCTTAGGCAATTCTCCTCCCTTTGAGTTAACATTTGGGGTGTGAGTTAGGTCCTGCTCTGATACCATGATAAATTATATTTTAAGTATAACTTAGATCCCAAAAATTAGCTCAAAGGAAGGAGGATTGCCTAAGCCTTATAAGGAGTCTACCCATCTCATTAACTACCAATGTGAGACTTTTTGTCTCAATAGATATGTATACGTATATTAGTTTAACAAACTAAAAATAAGATATAGCTACCTTGAAAATCTTGATATATGATTGATTAGCTCGTAAGCTGTTTAGATGTTGCGATGTGCCACTATAGTAAAGTAAAAGCATGCATTATATGTTCTAAAGAGTAGACATTACCGATGATTTCCTTGCAGGTCCTGTAGTTGTTGCCGCAAGATCTCTGCCTCCCTCTGCCACAACTATAACAAGTAAAGCGCACAATATATTCAGGCTATGTGGATGTAAAATTTCAACTTGTACAGATTTTGTAACTAAAGCTCATTAACATTGAATAAATTCAGTTACTTAACTCCTCTTCTCGATTTTAGTTTGCAGGATTATACATATCCCATTTATTTGTATTGTGGAACGTTGGCGTGGCCTTTATACTTGTGAACTTACTATGAAATATATTTTGGTTATTACGTTTAAAAAACCACACGAAAATAAATAGCAATCTTCGAAAAACTGCCATTTCTTACCCTTCTACCTCTCAGTTAGACTTACCTTGTTGAGCTGAAGATATGATTGTAGAAAGCTTACATATTGGAATCATGCCTGTAAAATGGTCAAAACAGTATTTGGAAGTAGACATTGCGATTGATGCAGTATGAAGTTTATCAACATACATACAACTACAAAGTTGTTCTTTCTTGTTTTTCATTACCAATATGATCGATCAGAGAACTCCATCAAGAGGGACTGATCATTTTAGGGTTCAAGTTCATGTTTCCAAAGTTTTACCAAATTAAGGAGATTCATCACTTCATATCCCAAGAACATTGTTTCCAGCCAAGACAAACGACCTACTTTTCCATGGAATCATATGAAACATCAACTGTTGCTGCTATACATATATAGTACTCCTGACTTGAGCAACTACTGAATATGAAGGCGAGAGTTGAATCTAGAATTTCTAGAATATGGATGCACCACTAAACACTCAACCAAAATCCGGCATTTAGTCTTTCTTATATCATGAGTGTCAACACAAAATATTATGTGACTTTTATAAAGACCAAGTTAGAGAGTTTACTAACGTACCATCTACTAACTATTTCTGTTTTATAAAGGACATGTCAAATATGGAGAATTTTTGTTTTCTTTTCCTAAAGAAAACCTCAATAATGACAAGAAACCTCAGGACAAAAACCAAACTATAATGTATAACATAATGATCCTATGTCAGCTTAAATATTGCAGAAATTGACATAAACCTATTTAACAAAACTTCTTAAAGTACATTTAACACAATTAAGAAACTAGTTATGTAAACAAATACCGAAAGAAACTTCTAAAAGTACCTCATTCGTAGAACTAATAAAAATTAATGAAATAGATCTAAGAGCTATAATTATGTATTATCTATGTATACCGAATAAAAATACTATTTATGTAAAATTTAAAGGTAGGTTTGTTGATTGAATATTACCTTGAGTTCTGAGAATGGATTGTGCAACTGTTGACGTTCGTCCTTTGTTTTGTTGTATCGTTCAATAACTGATTTCATGCTGTCATATGCACTCTCAAAGTAAGAAGTTTCTTCGAGATTTAATATATACATTAAAAAAATAAAAATTAAACAACTTACGTATTACTATATATAAAAAAAAAAGAAAAGCGAGGTCTATTTTCTTTATGAAAAATATTTAACTCGTCACTCTTGGCTCCACGGTCATATGGATAATAGAAAATAGTTAATTTATTATTTTCTGTAAGTATAACATTTTATAAAAAATGCATATTATTTTTTTATTTTAGATAATTAAAAATAATCTCTTATTATGGTTTTAAGTAGTTATCCTTTGGCCAGATAATATAAAAATTCTTTTACAGTCAAAATAAAATTAAAATTGAACAAATACTATGGAAGAATATAAAGCAAAACCTCATACATGAAGATTGTATCAAAGACAATGCAAAAAGCGAAGAATAAAAAATATTTGTAATATTATTACAGAGTATATTATAAATTTTGTTATGATCATCTTATTTTTTTATGTTTGTGAAATACTTTCTCCATTCTTTTTTTTTATTGTCATCTTGCGTTTTTTGAGTGCCAAATTTGTCTAATTCTCAAAGTTATTAGATTATATTAATTTGATTTTTTTAAAATATAAATATAGATATTAAAAAATTATACAAAAATACTAAGTGTAATATATTCTTCATATCAATATGATTAAAAATTATATCTTAAAATGTTAGCAAAATTTATATTATTTGAATCTCAAAAAGAAAATTATAGAGACGCATTATACTACCTTATTAGTATAGGTAATTCGATAAGTCCTCGTTTGCTTATACTTATTCCTATTGAATTTTTTTTAAAAAAAATTTAATCAATAAATCACTAAACACTTTGTCTGTTAATGATGTAAATATAAATTTGCTCCTCTCCAACCCCCAACCCCCTAGTGTCTAGGGTTTGAAGTAAGAGGATTCCCTCTTTATGTTAAGAGAAAATGTGTTATTCCCTCGATTATTTTTATTTATCCACTATCTCAAAAATAAATTTTTATATTTGATATATTAAGGAAAGACAAATAATTTTTTTTATAAGTTTTATCTTCATCACTGATACTTAATCCTAAAATTATTTTTTCACGATTTAACACCAAACATCAATTAATATGAACACTATTGTAAGATCATCATATTAATCATTATTTTTTTAAGAAACATGCAAAGTCTAAAATGGATAAGTAAAAATAAACGAAGGGTTAATTCAAGATTCTTAATTTTCTATGCCAATGCCATGATTTCATAGTACTTTTCACCATAAACTCAAGGCCGTCCCCAAACTAATCATTTAACATACATATGCAGCTGAAATAATAATTTTATTGAAGGAATAATTCAATAATCAATCCATGAGACATTGTTATATATATGCATTAGATTAGTAAGAATGAGAAAGTTTTTGCATAAAAAGTGAGTATGGAAAGAGTTTTTTCATTACCGATCCAAAGATTGCTCCTTCTAGGACTAACAGAATGAAAGTCACTAGTTTAATTCTATGGGCAAAATTTTTTACTTCAGAAGAATAAGCTATTTTTCTTTTTAGTCTGTTTTAACAAATAATGATATATTTTTTTGGGTAAAATTTTAATTTTAACTTTTCATATGATATATTTAAGGCCACAAGAGTTAAGGTCATTTTGATAAATTTAACATAATTTTAATTTAGGACTATAAAATTAAAAAGTCTTCTTTATTTTCTTAAATTCAATGTCATACAGGGAGAAAGTACTTGTTTACCTAAGTTGTCCAATTTATATAGGAAGGAAATGAATTGTGTACTTTAATAGCATGGTTGACTAGATACATAAAAGAGAAATTAGTAGATCATGGCAAAGCAAAAAATGCTCTCAATATGAGGAAGAATGACCTGTTGCCTATCTATATAAGAGATGGTGGAGATTTAGAACTCACTATAAAAAAAAATTCAAAGCAAATAATTAAAATACTATAAATTAAAGATCATGCCATCGTATGGAAAAGAGGGAAGCCTAGCTTCTAATGTCTTTCAAATATTCATGGTGGCATATATATTGTACAAATTAATTAAAGAACACTACTTTCCTCTTATTCTGTCAATACTTCTTTCACAATGACTAATTACTACAGTATGAAAATAATTAGTCTAGTGCATAAAGCATTTCGTGTTTTAATGTAGGATTTAGGAAGGATTGCACCTTAAGGGGTATGATGTAGAAAGTTTATTCTAATACGAGTATTAATATCTGCTTCTACGACCTATAAGTCCTACAAATATAGTAATTTTACCGTTAGCCCCTTTCACTAACTAAACTACAATCTTCCACCTAAAAATAGTTGATATAGTTATCTAAGGCATAATCAAATAGTAGCTAGGTATCTTCAACTTAAACCTACTAATTCATGTATATATATAAAAAAAACATTTTGAAACATTATCAAAACCAATGTTTGCTTCAAATTCAAGAGTCCTTTTTAGTCCACGAGTCAGTACATCTATTTAGTCACTACCAAGCAATGGTACTGATAGCTTCACTAGAATTCAATTGTCTTCAAGTATTAATGCCATAAAAATTTTATGTCTAGATTTATTTCGGCAACTTTATATTAAGTTGTAATAATGCATACTATAACAAATAAAGGATTTATCGTCAATAATATAATGAAATTTTATAAACAGCACTCTATATAAATGCCTCTAAAGACTGTAGTAACTCTGAATACAATGACATTAACTCGATTATTTCTAAATGTTTTTGCAGCAACATAAATAAAATCTATTACAACTAAATATCTCTTTTATCGTAGTGTCATGTCATTGCTATTTACCCACTCTACCTGCACCATGCTAAATCAGTGAGGTAAAATTCCATTGATAAATTAAATGAGTAATACACTCCTTCATATGTATTAAAATCCAGTGAGATCACTCTTACCCCAAGGTGAAAATGAAAATTCAATCAGACTTTTGACTTGTTATCATATATACAAGTTATCCAACTAGCAGGTTTCATTATTGTTACTATAAAACAAGGTAAAAAGGTTGTGTCTTGTCTATGTAATCAAGTACTATAACTAAATCTTCTCAATGATAACTATTTTGATTACGAGAATATCTTGATAATTTACACACAAAGACAGAAATATCAACCTTGTGCATTCCATAGGATGCATAAAACTATAACAGTATATGCATAATAATAAACATTGCATAGTGTACTTGGTACAATAATATGATACTATTTTAGTTTCGGATAATATTATCATGACCTAGGAATCACCTATATGTTGTCTAACGCCAACCTACTAGATTCTGCCTTTCTAAAAGACATCATTCATGGTTTAGGAAATACTAAAACTTAGAGCCCCATTTAGAATTTGAAATACACGAATAATGTAGAGAAATATGTACAATATTCAATGAATTACGGTGACATAAGGTTTGGACCAAAATTATCCAATTCCTGTGTACTTTGCTAACTCTACTAAAAATGAGTAGCTTGGTGTTGGGGTGGGGGGT
>JAOTQR010000045.1:26045821-26071690 GCA_025774065.1 Solanum ossicruentum | reverse complement strand
TGGGGCTGGGGTAGACCTTGTTCATTATATAGGATTTGAATGATCATTTGGAAGAACCCCTACTAGAGCTTTCTTATTTTCTTTTCAACAATTAACATAAAGAAAAACTATAAATAAGGAAGAATATAATTATAAAGAAGAAAGGGATGTATTTGCAGCTAGGTTAATTAATTACGCTGTAATATCCTAGAAACAATTGAAGGGAAAAAAAAAATCATAATCATCATTCAATTATATATACTAATCATTACACAAATATGACTAGAGTTCATTCTGCTTATTGACGACTTAATTAATCACATAAGATAATGTCTCTAAGAGTTCCAAGATTTGTATTTATATTAACTTCATGGTGCTCTAATTTATATTCTTTCAGTATATGTTTCTTAATCAGAAACTATTAATTATGACAAAAAACAAAATAAAGGTGAGATCTTGATGCAATGAAAACAGTCCAAGAGTCGATTGACACTGTATATACTAAATATTCTCACGCAATAGTGAATTTTTCAACAACAACAAAAAGATTTGAGTAAAGTCAAATCAAAACAGCCCCACATTATTGCGTATAACACATAGTATCCCAAAAAATAAAAAAGAAATAACTACCTGGTGTTAGAAAACTCATAGAGCTTGCCAGTACTGGAAAAAATAACCAATCCAACTTCAGCATCGCAAAGAATCGCGAGTTCCTTAGCTTTCTTCAACAATCCATTCCTTCTCTTTGAGAAGGTAACTTGCCTGCTCGTTGAGTTATCGATCCTTCGGATCACTATCTTTCCCCTTCCCATCTTCTTCTAGGGTTTTAAAGATCTATGACGAATGAAGAAGAAAGATATTAAGTATTAGATCTTTAGACTAAAGACGAAAATTAAAAATGGAAAAAGAAAACTTACATGAGTTGTTGAGAGCTTACAAAGTTAATTAATGAAATGAAATCAAATTAGTCTTCTAAAGAGTGTGAGTAACATCATAATCAGGAAGGAGCCTTTTATAAGCTTTTGGGTTTTGGGAACAACTTGGAATGTGTTTTTTTTTTTTTTTTTGAAAAAAAAAATTGGAGTGTATTTTATTGTTTTGCAAAATATATATTTTAAGTTGACAAGTGGTACTATTTTAAATAGCGCCGTCGCCGTATAACTCACTGACGCGTGGGGAATCCAAGAGTTTCCTAAATAATTCTAAAAGGGGAAAAATCATTTTCCCATTTTAGTAACCTTAAAACTATATCCACAAAGGAAAACCCTTTTAAGGTTTAAAAAAAATACAAAAAAGAGAAAAACTTGAGTCAGAAACTCCCCTTTACATATAGACTTTTGGACATTGATAAACAGCCTGTTTGGTTACTTCAAGAATTTTCACGTGATCTTGCTCTTTTACCTCACTGTCACAAAAGGTAAATGACAAAACTTTTTCCTCTTTTCATCCTATTTTAATATATATATATAGATAGATAGATATATATATGATAATTTTTTACTTGACATGATATTTTTTAAAAAATAATATTTTTTAAATTTATGATCTAAAATTATACTGAAATATTTGTATGGCTGAGAATCATTTCGCTAAAGTTAAAAGAGAAATTTTATGATTAAATAATTTTTAATTAAAATAAGAAAAAATAAAAAAAAAGAGTGTCACGTAAAAGGAGCACTCGTTATTACAAACTTTTACGACTAGTTATCTCCTTTTTTTTTAATTCTTATACTTTTTCCCGCCTTTTAGTTTTCCTAAAATCATAGCATGCACAAAGGAGCTAAATACAATAGAAATTGAGTGGAAGAGGCATGTCACATGTCCAATATTGATCATTTGAAGTAGCTTTGTGTTTTGGATGATTTTCTTTGTGTTCAATACTTTTCATTAAGAAAAAATTAATTTCCCAGCAAATAGTTAAAGAATTCTATGGCATGATATAGGTTTGTTTGAGTTCAACTATTTAATTAATATGCATGCTATTAGCTGATGGTTTTATTTTTCACTCAATGTTTGATGCTTTTTGTGCAATTCGATTAAAGCAGGCCTATAGAGATAAAATATTTTTAAAACTATTTAAAAAGTTAAAAAATAAGTTTCTTTAGTAATCACAATCCTCTATGCTTATGAATAAATTGTAGATTTGAGTCTTGTGAGTAAATATTTTCTACCGCCATGTAAATGAAGTTGTATTATCAATAAAATAATTTTTCCCTCTTAAATGAAGTTATTTCTAATAGAAAGCACCTTATCCCGTAGGTACTCATAAGCAAAGAGAATTTGTGATTAATAAAGAAACTTACTTTTCTAACTTTTAATAAATATAAATAATCTTTTTTGACTAATTAAACAAGTAAAGATTAGAAACCCCTGCTGAACGCAACTAGATAGAAAAAGAAGAAAAATTGAGTAAATTACGTAATTAGGAAGATATTATGATATGTATTTACATTATATCACTATAATTTGAAAATAATTACAATTTATAGTTATAATTAATTAAAGTCTTATTGCTATTTTCTCTCTCTTCTCTTCCTCTCTCCTCTCTCTACAATCTCTTGCTAGATATACAAATACATATGTATATCAATTGCATATATGCAATTATTTGACAGATATACATACACAACTCACCTCTCTCCACTCTTTACCTTCTCTAGCTTGCCTCTCTCTCTCGATCTCTCTCATCTCTCTCCTCCCACTCTCAATCTCGCTTGCTAGTTATACAAATACATATGTATATAAGTTACACATATATAATTATTTAACAGATATACACATACAATTTGACAGATACTTCTATCTCTCGATCTCGCCTCTCTCCTCCCTCTCTCGATCTCGCTCACCTCTCTCCTATAATATGTAGCTCTAAATCATAATTTTAGTAAGTTATAACTATTTCTTATTTTATTATACTTCAAATATTTATTCTTTCTAAAAGATCATCAGAAAAATTTACAAGCCCAATTAATTACTACTCCTATTAGGGTTTTGAAATTTTATCGGTAAAAAATCGTTAAAGTTACTATAAAAAGTCTACTTGCGATTAACAGATTTTCTGTCCACGTGTAAAACAAAACATAACGCAGATAAATTTATTGATGGCCAGAGCTTTCTATCTAGTTTACCTCACTTTATCGGTTTTCAATATTAGCTTGGTGCCTTCTCCTTTCAATATTGAAGAAATTTATTAATCCGCTCTGCTTTATCCTGTGTAATTTGATTGTGCACAAAATTTAATATTTTTTAAATAAATAGCAGAAATACGTCTCTATAGATTTTCTCAAATAAATATTTAAAATGTTGATAATTAATATGTTACAATGATTTTTTAAAAATATAAATTGGCTCCTTAATGCAATTGTGAGTTGGACCAATAACAATGCTCGAGGCGGGAGTACGTTAGTGGATCGAAATAGCTGACGTTATGAAAAATCTAAATAAAGTAATTCTTGAACAACATACAAAATAAAGAGAAATATATTAAGAGAGAGTTAATATTTTAATATACTTGGATCAATTAATCCAGATAAAAAATATTAAGAAAATGTAAAACCTATTTAAAAATAATTGCTTCCTAAATAAAAGCTTTATTAATGCTATACTTTGGTATTTGTTTTATTTATGACGATGATTATGTATTTTAACTATAATTTTTATTAACTATTGGATACGGTTACGATTTGATTAAATTTCCTAAAATTCATATGATTCAGGTTTTATAGATACTTATTCTATTTATTTATATACAATTTATTGATACATTTAAGTTATACTAATTATAAAAAATTTATAACTGTATATATAAAATTTGTACTTACCTTATTGTTTGAAGAGACATAAAAACAAAATGGTGTCGACATACACGTGAAGGAGGATTCGCCAATCAAGAACAAATGAAAGTACATGGAGTGCACGCCTATGATGTATTTTTTATATCTCCAACTGAAAACTAAACCGTACTTCCATTAACAAATTCCGATTACTTTATCGATTGTACTTTTTTAATTTATTAATTCAGTCTCTGTTTTTTCAGCCTTCCAAATTTCTACCATCAAAGTCGGAGTCCTGACCTGAAGTATTGTTAGGTTAGGCGCGCATGCACGGGGAATGACTGAATCTATACTTTTCTCTCGAAATCATATATAATAATGTCATATTTTTTTTAAAATATTTAAATATAAATATGTGAATTCATATACAAAATATCATGTAATATAATGAATCTAAATATTTAAAAGTTTAAATCCTATATCTATCTTATTTTGTTTTTCTTTCTAAAGTTAGACAAATTCCTAACTTTTTTTAAAACTTGAATTTTCCTATATTATTAAACTGGATGTGTATTGTAAAAGGTTAACAGTTTTTTAGTGATAATAATCTAAATATCAAACCGATTAAATTTATATTTTAGATTCAATCGTTTGTATTATTGCACCTATCATATCGAAATTCTAGATACACCTCTGATTAAATGTGCAGATAAAGTTTTATGGTAATAACTTTAAAAGAAGATTTACTTATAATAGGATATATTCTTAATAGTGTTATGTATATACATTAAAATTGTATTAGACCAACGACTAGAATCAAAGCCAATAATTTGGTATGAAAATGACGAGTATGGCTCAGGGTCCGGCTTAGTGCTTTTACCCGTCTATGGACCGATTTAATTAATTAGTTTTTTTTTAATTTTCACTCGGTGTTCAGAGTCCGTGGAACTCCGATTAAATTTGAATCGCATATTATAGGTCCTTTTGGGTGTGACGCTTCCAAGAGAATTTTTTTCATTTCATAGCTCGAACTCGAGACCTTCAGTTAAAAGTAAAGTACTCCCATCAGTATATTAAAACCTATGTCGGTCACATTTACCCTTAGTTTTGAAGACCATACTTGCGCACTACACAGCCGTAGGGATTACCAGTATTATGATAATTAATTAATCCGACGGGTATCATAAAATAGTGAGGCTGATTTGTCAGGTTAGCATTGGCCGAGACCACGTGAACGCATCTGTAGTGATCAAATCAATGAGATTTGCCCCATTGGTGGAATTGTTAATTAAACTGGATTAATTAAAAGGATTTTAGGTTAATCCATTTAATTTTATGCCTCCAACGACCAATAAGACAGGTGTCAATCATCAGCAAATGATATATCTTCAAAGACCAAGAAGAAATGAGATCCCCAACTTCCTTTTACTTTTTACATTAAAAAACATGTCCACTTGTGTTAACAATCCCAGGGTGTACTTGTCTATTAGGGTTGTCAAATAACTGCGCTTATAATTTATTAAACACATCGGAATAAATTTACTTAATAAACTAACGAATTTATTAAAAATATATAGTGTCATGCGAAGTCATTATTTATTATTTAGGAGTTCAAAATATAAAGAGATAAAAGTATTCAAAGATATCAAAGAGCTTCAATATCATTTACTCAATATATATGTACAAATAAATCACCATTTTATATAAAATGTAATTTGTTTTTTAAAATATTTTAAAAAAATTTAAATATTATGTCAAATAAAAAATGTCACATAAAATAATATATCGGATAATATGAAATTACATATACTAGTAAGTTTCTTAATCATGTGACGTGAAGAGTGATGTATAGAGGAACAAGTCACGTGAAATTTAAAGCCTATCAAGTGTAAGAAGATATGCTTTTTTTTGAAACTCACAAGATATAAATTATATATCCAAATATATTCTGCATGTAGGAGACAATTTTGTTTTTACAGAAGAAGGTTCAGGTGCTTTATCACATACGACTCATTAATTTGCATTATTCTTCCATTTCATTTTGATTCAACCACCAATTTATATAGTGAAGTAGGACTATATAATAATATTGAATTACTTTCCTCATTTAAAACTTCCAAAAATGTATGCTTAGTGATGTCTTGATCGATCTGATCATGCGTTTAACCGATTTGGCAAATTGTGTTGCATTAAATGTTCTCTGAATAGTGTTCTATTATAGGAAAAAATATATTCAAATAAAGAGATTTGATGGTAAATACATCTGTGTTTACCAATAAGGAAAAAAATGTTCTATGGTAAATTCATTTATATTGTATCAAGTCCAGCAAACCTCTTACAAGTCGTCTGCCCCCCTCCTCACGTTAAAAAAAAAAAATTGAAAATTTCAATCCCCCCACCCCCCCCCCCCCAAACAAAAAAAATATTTATTTTAAAAAAAACTTCTTTTTCCTCTCACCAGCACCCTCCACCCCTTGCCTTCCAATAAAATTTAAATATTTATTTTTAAAATATACTTTAAATTATGAAATATTTTCATGTTAGATATTATTTTTCTAGAAAATATTTTCTATTCTCTAGTTAAAAATAAAAAATATTTTCTTTCAATAACAAAACAATAAAAAATACTTTCTATTTACTAACCAAATATTTTGGACCCTAGACCCACTCATTTCTGTACTAATTTGGGCTTGCCCATATCTCAAAGGAAAGACCTGGGCTCTTATAATTTTATACACTTCAAATCTTTCTTTGAATTTTTAACAACCTAAATCAAATCAAGGACTTATTGAATAGCCATAGTTTTAGTACGAATCTGAGATTTTAATCGATAGAATTCCAATCAATAATAATTTCATATAATTTCGATTTTTTAAAAAATTTATAAATTTTTTTAAATGATACAAAACTGCAATACTTATTGATACAAATTATAATCTCTATTTCTCCACGTATCAAAGTGAAAATCCCTAAATGCTTGTATCTTTTCGACATGTATCACTAGTTTCGTTTTTTTTATCAAAAAGAAAAGATTTTTGATAATTTTGGAAAAAATTGACATTTGTTAAAATTAATTCCAAAAAATATGAGATTTGTGTAAAATATCCAGCACAAGAGGCCCATAGTTATCCATATAAAAACAATTAAGCCAACTTGATATTTTGATATTATAACCGCAAAGAAGGTGGATGAGACTACTATTTCTTTTTTCTTCATCAAATGAAGATGCAAATGTAGCTTAACATCAGAGAAGAAAATTAGAAGCGCAGATCATAAAAGTATTTATAGAGGATCCTTTTTTTTTTAATTAATACACTCAGAATAAAGTAGTAATACGTGCATAGTTGAAGATTCTGTTGAAACGCTAAATAAACCAGTAACTAATTAAATGATGTTAAGGTCTAATCATAATTCATTTGGAATAAATCAGCATTCCCAAAATCTTTTTGAGCCTCTGCTTTTTGCAAAGACTTAATTCAACCTTTATTCGGTCTCAAGCCACAACGTTGGAATATGCTTTGATTTTTAGGCATGACCTTCTGTTATTCAGGCTTTGTTCCCACACCACACATTATTGGTCTTCAACTGAATGTACTATTTTTAACTCTAGCTAACTATTTAGACATCTGAAAAAAAAGAATTATAAAATGTACATAAAATCAATATTCCAGTGCAATCAAACTCAATTATTCTCTAAATTTTTTATTCACCTATGTCATCTCACACGTGCCAAAAAAAAAAGGACAAACAAATAAGAAAGAGTAAAAGTTAAATATGTCCTTGCTGCTTCACGGATCTGTTAGAAGAAATACGGAGAAATCCAAAGCTTTGAGGTGTGAAAGATCACTATCTTTTAAAAGTAATTGCATGTATATAGTTTTAGAAATTAACAAACAATACTCTATTACAACAAAGTCTAAAATAAGATATCTAATTGAATACGCTACAATAAAAAACTTATAGTAAGAATATACTAATTTTATTTACTTAATTATAACTTGAATATGAACATCAACACTACAGCAGTTAAATGTGACTTTTGGTAAAGAAATTGGGAAAAGTTGAATGTGACTTTTGGTACAAAACTCAAAAGGAAAGGCTGTCCTTGTTGAAATGTCTCTTCCATTCTTGCTCTGTTTTTTTGGGCCTCTTCTCATTATATACACACTTCAAGTTCTATGCACCTAAAAATGTCCGAATTTAATTAATATATATTCATGATATAACAATTTTTACGTCATCAGCATCTCTATAAATATCTTTTAAATGAGCTGATTGCGTAGACGATTTTATGTACTGATAATTTAAAACTATTTACACAATTAGATCACTTTTATTGGAGGTTCAAATAGCGTAATAGTGAAAATAAATATTTGTTACACTCTCACATTCTTCATAAAACAACACATGAACCGAGAATAAATATATGAAACACAACCAAATATATACAACTAATTAAATTAATATACAACCTATTAATCCACTGGCATTACATAAACAGAACCAGACAGCATTTGACAAGTTCATGTATTTATCCCAACCAAATTGATGTTTACATCACCTACTTGTACTATGATGCAACGTAGACTAGACTTAATTGGGATTATTAAAACCACACAGTCAGTTTCTTTGTATATGTTGAGACACAAAGTCCTACATTGGTGGTTAATAGGATGGGTGGTCTCCTTATAAGTCTTAGGCAATCCTTCTCCCTTTGAGCTAGCTTTTAGGGTGTGAGTTAGGCCTAAGACCTAATTTCATCATTATATTAGTAGTAGCTAAATCTTTTTAAGTTTTCCATTCCTTTTACGGTAATAGCATTCCTTTCGATCAATAAAATATGCCTTGGTCAAAAAAAAAAAGTAAAAAAGAAAAAGTATTACCATCGAATACAGAGAACAAAGTTATATGGAGAAATCTGGATCAGGACTGCCAATTACGTTGACAAAATGTATAGTTTTTTCTTCAAATGAACCTTATATAAATCCCTAGATGTTACTGTATTTATTCTATACAAACATACAATTGGTACAGTATTCTATGCAAATTTATTTACTTCCGTTATTTCATATTAATTTAATTAGTAAGCTAGTGCACATATATTAAGAACAATATTCAACAACATAAATATAACTTTGCAAGTAGTGTAATTTATGAAAAAAGTTTCAAATATCCATCTTGAATTTTGAATAATTCAATTATTTTGAACAATGAAAAAAGTCTTCAAAATTAAGTTAATATGAAATAAAGAGTATTAAAAATGGGGCACCTAAATTCATGGTCTTCCGTAAGAGTAGATATTTTATATGTGTATATTTTTTAAAATAAAAAATTAGTACAATATTTAATTACCTAAACGACTAGAGATGAAGATGAATTCTTTACCTAATTTTAATTTTTAGTAATGCAGAAATGTTTCAAAAAAATTTAGATGAGCCTGGCCTCTGTTAACAACTACCAAGGCATGAGGTAAGTTATAATACACACTACCCATGATGAATAATGCTCTTTCGGTTGCTTTTCAGGACAATTCACACCTTCCCCCTTGTGATATAGAAATATTAAAGTTGTGCCCTTAATTTGATTCTTCAATAATTCACAAAGTTTAATGCCTTGGGAGAATAGTTGAGAATAATCAAAAGGAAACTAAACGATGATTTATATGGATATTTTCTTTGTCTCATTTTATGTGGCACTTGTTCCTTTTTAGCTCATTCAAAACAAAATGTCATATTACTCTAATTGAAAACAGTTTAATTTTAAATTTAACTATTACATACTCTTTATGAAATAATTCTCAGTCACACAAATATTTAACAATGATTTTAAATATTAAGTTTTTAAAATCTTTTTTTTTTCTGTAAACAGCATGACAAATTAAAAAATGTCACATAAAATAGAATGAAGGGAATACATATTAGTTGGGCCCATAATGGATTATTGAAATCAAATTAAATTACATAAGCAAAGTTGATTTCTATTTAAAATTTAGTGTTGTTCGAGGAATGCATGTGTAGGCACGCTGGTGGTGAATAACAGCTTAAGAAATGTGAAATTATTGATATGGAAAAATAATTATATTTTTCAATTATCCTCTTTAAAATTTAAAAGAATCCTTGCAACAATCATGAGTACTGTTCAAGTCAATGACAACTTAAATAATAGGAATAATTCTAACGGTATTTAAGTTTATTTTACTTCGTGATCTTAACATCAGATGATATATTCATAATACTTAAAACATAAATGGTTAGCATAGAAAAGAAAAAGAAGATCTATCATTTATATGGAACGTGTCAACATTAAAACATTCATATATTCTTTTTAAAATTCGAATCTTGATGCGAAGGGCCACAAGTTTAAGTCGCGGAAACAAGATAATATTGCGATACTAGATTTTAGTGGGCTGGTCCTTTAGTAGACCCCGACTTAACACTATTAAAAGAACATTATTTTCTTACTAATAAATATTCGATAGTTATTCCCATAAATAGTTATTCACTATTTCATATAGAATAATAAAGAAACTTTTCAATATTTCAGTGAGAATTTATTTCTCATCATGCATTTTCTCACTGAACTGTGAATATAAAAATTATATTTTATGACATAAATTTTTTAATGATCTGTGATGAGTGATAGGTGTAAGTTCAAAATCTTAAAAATCATTTTAATCACCTTATATTTACCTTCAACATTTCGACTACCTATTTGTGCATGAGAGTTGTGATTCATATGCCGATTTTTTTTTATTGGTGGTGTCTAATATATATAGTTAATTTGTTCTTTATATATTTCCTAAATTGCATCGTTGCTTAATTATATTCCCAACATATCCAAACCAGTTTTGATATATAAAATAATATATCCAGGACCAATAAATAAAATAATTTGTAGTCTAAAATTCTTAAACTAAAAATCTTGGTTCTGCCTCGAACCGAGTATCTGTGTGAAATTGAAGCTTATTGAATTAACTGACAGTGTCTCATTTGATGCAACCATATCATTTATTCATGTAATTCTCATACCCATTACAACTGCAAATGGTTGATGAAATTACCAGAATTAACAAAGAGAGGAAAGTGTGTGATTCAATGGGAATGAATCTTGAAGGTAAAGGACTTAGTGAGCCAAGCCTTCCATCCCCTTTTTCCATTCTCATGTGCCCTTCCTTCTGTCATCAGTGGCTGTTTTTGCTTCTTACACAGGATGAAATTCCTCACTCCTACTGACCCTATCATCTCTGATGCTCCAAGAGCTGAAAATCAGTTCATAAAAATGCCTTGTCAATTCCCAGAAATACATCGAAACATTAATTCTAACAAGTGAGGCGTCAGGGGATCATGACCATTCCTAGTCTTAACAAGTACTTCCTCAGTTTCAAAAAGAATGATCGTTTAAGAAAAAAAAGAAGACTTTTCAATCTTGCTAAAATAAAGTTATGTTAAATGTATTAAAATGTGAAAAATTGAAATTAAAGTTTTTGTCGAATAAGGAAATGGATGATTCTTTTTTCCAATTGACCAAAAAAGAAAATAAATCATTATTTTTACCGAGGAGTAACAAGTTATGTCCAGTCAACTGTCAAGACTGAATTCAAAATAGTCCATCAAATTACTAGGTCCAGCTCTATGTTCACTCAAATCCTCAAAAATGTCGTTGCATCTGTGTCAAATCCTCCAAACGTGCATAACTTTTCAAGGATACATAGTATAACCTAATGTAACTCAAAATCTATCTTAGAGGTTGAGAATTCTGTAAATGTGAAAGAATTTAAGCTAATACTATGTCTTTAAGAAAAATCAACAAGCTAAATGATCTGATTCAGTTGATCTGTTGTGCAACCTTGTAAGAGTAAGTGCGAATACTATTGATCCGTTTAAAAAGTCTAAATGAGGAAAATAAGGTACATACCATCCGTTCCAGCACTTGGTGAGTACAAAAAGAAATCATTGACATTAGAACTCAGAAGAGGAAGTCGTCCCTCGCGGCTATATTGTTTCAGAGCAGTATCAACAACCTTAGCAACCTTATCATTCTCATTCACAACAAACCTCAACGGTCCAGCACTTCCCAGGACGTTAACCGTGATCAACAACCTAGTACCCTTCCCCTTCTTTATTGGCGTCTGAAATATGGACATGATCAACTCTCTACAGTCTTATTAGTACAAGGAAAAGTGATATCTGGGGACAAATTTATACGAAAAACTTCAAGGGTCAAGTCCGATGCAACGATAGTACCAAGCAGAGCCAAAGAAGAGAAAGAGAAGAGAGGGCATCCAATTTTTGATGGGATGAACCATTCAAGCCGTGAGGTACTCCTTGTCCAAATGAATGTAAAACTTTTGGAAGAGAATGGACAGTGGATTCCTTCTCTGTTTTCTTGGCAAATGCTAAGCCTCTTCTTCGTCTAATATATGCACGCAACTAGACAGCATATGACAACTTCTACGTATGCCAAACCAAATTAACCTTTACAATTAAAGAATAAAGAGAAAAAGCATATTATATATACAACACGGACAATTAGTGTGGACTCTTTCATGGGCACGGACGGAACCATCATGTTCCACTACAAGATGTAAAATATAATGAAGTAAATTCACCGAGTAGTTATCTAAATAAAATTCACATATTTAAATGATAAACCTATAAAAAATTGTAGTATGATAGAGTTATTATGAAAAAGTACGATAAATGATAAAATAGAATCATTTAATAATAAGAAAAGTTAAAATGAGAAGAAAATATTTAGGTAATAGTACGATCACACTAAATCGGTCGTTACACAATGAATTTTTTCATTGTTACATAACTATAGATTTAAATCATATGATACAATGAAATTTAAGTAACAATCAGAACAAATATTATATTTAAACTAATAGTACAACACAATACAACAAGTAACAACCATTCAAACAAGGTGATAGAGTGTTTAATTTTTTGCCGAACAGAGTTAAAGATGAATCTCTATATTGCCTAACTGAGCCATCCGAACGACAACCTCTTGTAAGTTAACCACCAATGGAAACTTTTTGTTTATATATTAAATCATATAATTTTACTGCTTTTCTTTAATCCCCTTAAGAATTAAATGCTAATTACCTCAGCCAAATGAGAATTTGAAACAAATAATGAAAAATATATAGAAAAAGATAAGTATTGAACCAACTAACCAAAAAAAAAAGAGAAGAATAAGGATATATTCTATATACATATACATATATAATAAACGTCCAAGAAAGAATTATACAAACTTTTAACAACTAGTAGATAAAATACAATTCTTGAGGAGAAATGGCCTTTCGTTTGTTATTTAGGACAAAGCCACCAACACATTTTGTGATCATAATAGTAGCTGCCTACTAATATTAGTATAATATATTGGGGAGGTTTAGGTAGTTATATTTTTCTAATAATAAAGTCGCGGCTCTGATTTTTTTCATTTTTGAATTATGGAAGTTCAATGTACGGACTAGTAACTACTAAGAATGGAAGTAGGTTAGATGTAAATCATAAATCAGCTTCTTTTGAATAGTATATTTTTCAAGAAATATTATTGGAGGAGAAACAATTTGTGTTTGACATAGAAAATTTCTAAGCAGCGATTAATATTTAGTAAATTTTTCAAAAGAGTTTCTAAGTATATTTTTCTCAAAATTACTTTTTGAAAAAGACTTTTTTGGCTTCTGAAAAATAATTTCTATCCCAAAACTTGGCCGAACACCCCTCATCCTTTTTTTAAAAAAAAAATAAATTTAACCACTTTTGACCTCTCCAGAAGCTTCCAAATAGATAATATAAGTCGAAATTATCACTACCTCATAAATATACAGGTTATTTCCGAAAGAAAAAGGGAAGGTCTAAACCTATATAAAATCATTTTGAACGCCATATATATACCTTAAGGAGTTCCATTATATGTATGTGCCTTTTAACACTTTGATTATTGGGAATTGGAGTTGTAAAATAATAGTAGGTCGAGCAAATTAGATGTCTTGAGCAATCCTGCCTCATGAGCTAGAGCTGTTGAATCAAATCCTCCCTTATTTAAAATTCAAGAAACGAATGACATGATTAAAACAAATATGGCTGAAGCTTATACAATATAATATGTGTTAAAAGCTATAAGTAACATATATACAATGATAACACAGCCTAGAGGCCTGTGATCCACATTCTCAAAGAGACAGCAGTACACTCCTATAGCACTCTAACCTTCTGGCAGATAGTCATGGCATGCTGAACAGGAAACTGTTCAACGATTAACACGACGTTATTTTTCCACTTAGAGTACAGACTTTCAGCAGATATACATCTCGTCCTAGATAAATAAGTTATTCCACGATCAATAAGTTGTTCTCAGTTAACCCCTCTCCGGTAGTTGGTAATTCCGGAGATAATCTCCAGTCACCATCTACCAAAAACTTAATTTCGTACCTAACAACACAAAAAACCTGAGAGTTCAGAGAGTGAGCAAAAGACAGTTTATTCTGTGCCAGAAGAGAAACGTACCTTCCAGGTCTTAGGAACAATGTAGCTGAAAAGTTCATATAAGAGCCGGTGTACTCTGGAGATAAGTGCTCTCCTTGACTCCAACCATCAAAGGAGCCCATTACTTGCACACTCTAAAGATGATCAAAATTTAAGGACATATTTAATGCCTTCTGAAATCGACTTCAATGAATTTAAGGTCATATGTATCCAATGAAAAGCATTTTAAGTAACAGTAGAAAACTTGGTGCCAACTTCTGGATCAAAAGTTCTTGTATATAAAAGTAATTTGGCGGGAACTAAGAACTTGAGCACATTGAACTTTAATACTACTCCAGCCAGATGATTTAGGTATCTATGGACCATTAGTTTCAAGAATTACCTCCATAGTGTTTGTCTTTGCTAATCAAATATAAATGATACAGTAATCTAAAATGTCAAACGGGAGGGGATTGCAATTCAACTTATCCTCCTTAGACACGTAAAAGAAACATCATGTACATAACTGTGCCCTTATAGACTAGTACACATCTAGTGAGGACTCGCCCAATAGGAATAGTATCCCTAGCCGACAACTCACTAGGTTGAGTCAATAGCGTCATGCAGACCTCCATCTCTTTCACCTAGTGCTCGAGGAAGTTTATAAGAGGGACTTAGGTCATACTTCACAAACTAAACCATATTGTGTCTGCTCCTACATTATTACAAAGGCATTATCTTAAAAGTTGATCTCGCAGAAAAGGCCAATAATGGGAAGTAGTTTCTTGAAGTGCATATATTAGAACGTGTTCATTATAAATGATAATACAAACTTGTGGGTAATTCTAATAGTTTTCAGAACTAAAGGATATAAATGATTATTTTCGAAATAGTCACATATTCTCGGAAAAATTTGGGACCAAACGTATGGTGAAACTTCATCAAACTTGCCAAAAATATTTTCCAAGAATTACTTGCCAAAAATATTTAGAAAATTGGGGTCAAACGCAAGCTATATCTGTTACAGGTTCCAATAACTGGAATTATAGAAAGCAGTGATGCAAAACCAGGGAAAATGATGTAGTACTCTTTCCACTTTTATCTCAATAGGCCAAATGAAAAGATAGTAACACCAGACCAACTGAAATAGCTTCAAAGTTTTCAATTTTCTCTATGCACAAAAGAATCTTAAGCTGTACACAATTTTTAATTATCAGGTATAAAGTCACCAAATGCATAACAAAACCTAGAAAAGAGGCAAGGAATTCCATATTTCCAACATGGTTAGCAGATACAGAAGAAACTTATTCAATAACTCACCTCTGCTAACCCAACCCAGGATAGAGGAACCTCTTTGGCTTCTATAGCTTGCACGCCCTTTATTTGCTCCTTTAATTTTTCTCGTATGGCTTAAGAGCAGAAGTATCAAGACGACAATCATAAAAATGTCAGGTTAAACTCATCCATAAACAATTATCCACAATCTAACAAGGTTGGCACTGTCTGGCATTTAAAATAGTCCATTGTTCAGTTTTAAGGAAGCATACGGTAAGGTAATAATACCTTCCAAACGTGAAAATAGGTGTGACTGGATATATCTCCCATTAATTTTTCTTGAACCAGCTGAGATATCAGATTTAGCAATTTCTTCAGCCAATCTAGCCAAAATCTGCACATCAAACGAAATAGTAAGCTATCTTTATACTCCATTAGCTGCTAATTGCTAGAGTTGAAGTCCCATACGACTGTTGGATTATCGACTGTTTAACTTCTCTTCTGGTTCCCGGCAAGTTTCATCTTACAAGTGTTGACAATTTCATTTAGAATAAATCCCACTAGTTAATTATGACGCAAATCCTCACATCACAAGGAACCATAGGTTTGTTATTATTAGAATAGGAATAGAAATATATAGCCCTACTTAGAATAGGAATAAGAATAGAAATAGGAATAATATATAGTATCCTACTTGGTAAAGGATTGTATTATAGTTATAAATAGGTCTCTATGTAATAATGTTAATACGCAATTCAATAATATTTTTCTCGTATATTTCTCACTGTTATAACCTGTGCCAAATCCACTATATGCTTACAACTAAATCTGAAGCAATAAAATTACAATAACACCACACATAAAAGAAGCAAACCTCAATCTCACGTTCGATGACTGAAAGTTTGCTTTTGAAATTAACCAGTGCATCCTCCTTAGCTTGCAACTGCAGTGAACGGCATATTTAATTGTCATCATCAGAAAAAAGATAAGAGGTTCCATGCAAAGCACTTTTTTCATCATTTTCTGTAGCCATAAACCTTTAACTTTACCCAACTATCTATGAGTTTAGTTCACCTATCTTAGTTTAGCCATAAAATTGCACTTCTGCAACACTAAGACGCTAATATTTTCATTTGACTATAAGTAACTTAGGCCTTCAATCATAAACATGCAAACCATAGGTTGGCTACTACTATAATCTAACAAGTCAAAAGTGGAACTAGAATCCACTTGGTGAAGCCACATGAATTACAAAACCTAGAATATGAGGACCAGACAAGAATTTTTTGATCAGGCAATTATAAATAGAAGAATGGCCTAGAACTAAGATGGTGCTAGGACATCACAGAGCTAAGGATGCCTTCCATACAATTCTTTTATCCCTGTAGTGACTCTATGACAGCTTCTGTAGATTACAGCAAAATGCCAAAACCAGAAGCACCTAAATTTGATCTTCCAGCTTGTCAATAACTCACTGTAGAGTATGAGAAAAGGCAGTTTGAAAAGGTTAGAAAGTAGTGGCCAAATCTGGTTAGCCACTGGGCAGTGTTGGAAGATATGGCTGTAGTTTTCCTCCTCTTGTTTGCACGTAAAACACCTATTGCATACTGTCAGATCTCTT
This sequence comes from Solanum ossicruentum, assembly GCA_025774065.1. Taxonomy (NCBI): domain Eukaryota; kingdom Viridiplantae; phylum Streptophyta; class Magnoliopsida; order Solanales; family Solanaceae; genus Solanum; species Solanum ossicruentum. The sequence goes on along the minus strand of JAOTQR010000045.1, from coordinate 26,054,564 downwards.
GTCAGGGGTTCGCTTTGAGTCGAGCAAGCCTCGTGTGTACCCCGACATATTTAAAAAAAGACCATTTAAGAGGCCTTGGGTTTCTGTATCTGCTTCCATGGCCGGATAATAGGATTGCACTCCTCAGTGTTAATTGTTTGTAACATGAATTAACAGATAAATGTCATTCTTTTGCTTATCCAAGAAGTGGTATCAGGAATTCACAATAAGCTCCAACTTATCTAAAATCCTCCAATAGGAGAACCATTCCAGATATCTCATAATCAAAACAATTCCTTCAAAAATTAATGCACAAACATCCACATTCCAACAATCTGAGACCAGATTACCTGTATTAGTAGTGAAACAAATAAAGGTCCTGATACTTGATCTTCAAAGGTGTGTGACCTATCCAAGCATCTCTTCAAAACCATTTATATCTAGAATTTCCCAACTTAATCTTTGTATTTGCTTCAAAATTCTGACATAAGCTGCAAATATGCTTTCAAGTTTCAAAGGCCTAATTGTGTGAATTATTAACAGGACCAGAGTAGCAGAGATTATGTTCCCACATATTAATGAGGGCCAGAAGGGATGGGCTTGAAGGTCTAAGAGAATGCAAAAATATTTTCTCTCATGGTTGGCTTTCATCCTAATATTCACACGGTGCAACTTTATTGTCCTCTCCTGATCCCAAAGATAACCTATGTCTCACAGAGCATTAACTTAATGGGCGAAAGACATCCGAATGGAGAATGATCCACTTTATCGGTTGCATAAGAAGAAATTATGAGATTGAACAAGAAACCAAAAAATATATACCTCTCGCTTAAGCAACCGATTATATCTATTGGCTTCACTCAGTTTCTTGAGAAGCTTCGATCTTTCAGCATCGGCAAGCAATAACTTCAACTATAAAGATAGCAGAGAGTCAGTATAGCTCAATATACTTGCAGCAACAATAAAGATTATTCTCAACCAAGAAAGAAAGCATTCCTCCAAAAGGAGGAATAAGAAAAAATTTATTTGGCTCTTGTACGAGGTTTTGAATTCTAATGAAGGTCTGCAACAAGGTTATAGAAAATCTTACATCTTCGCTCCTCAAAGGTTGCTCAGGAACTTCTTCAGGTAAAGCTTCAGGATTAGGCAGACCAATGTCAGCTATTTTCTCCGATACTGCCACTGAAAATTGCTCCTCCAAATTTTCAGGGGCACAAAATATTTTCCAAGAGGCACATGGGATACTGTACTTCCAATTAGGGACTGAAAATGATTTACGCATCCTATGGAAACCTATTCTTGAACTATATGAAGCCGTATTTCCTCTAACTCCATCGATATTTTCCACCTTGAACCTTATCATTGCCATTAAAAGTCCAGTTTGGAATATGTCAGCATTTTCGTGATCAGATTAGAGCAAAATGAGATCAAAGGATCAAAGGAAACACAAATTGGCAGTAAAATATCATAAAGATAAAAAGATGGGTTCAAGTAGTCATTCCCAACGACAGCATAAAATCAGCCTAGTTGAACCTATAGTAATAACCCATATTTACGGAAACACAAATTGTGGTTGTTTTGGGTGCATAAAACTTAAACTCTAAAAAGATTGCGAGATTGATAAGAGAGGCATATCAAGATTCCACATTGCATCAAATAGCAGTACAATCCGAGTCCCCAAATCAAGAAAAAGGAAACCCTAACATCAAAACTGCCATGGTCGAAGAAATCACCTTGGAAAATTGTTTTGCCGAAGAGAATTAAACAGGTTACACTCCATAATTAAAGAATTCTTGTAGGCGAACAACAAAAGCAACAATTCAGAAGATTCCGAGTATAACAATTATCTGCAAAGGCAAAAGAGTAGAGTTACAATAAGGATTAGAACAAAAAGTGCAGCATAATTAGGAAAATTTCCAAAAGGGGAGACGTAGTTTAACCAATTCAGACTGAAGAACAAGTAGAGTAGTATAGCTCTAAATAACAGATTTTAACCTTCTAAATAATAGAAGTACAGCGCTTACCTTCCCAATTGATGAAACTCAGAGTGGGAGAGAACAGTAAACCAATTTTGTATTACATTACAATATATTAACAAATACTAGTAGTTTTCGGCCGGGGTTGGTTGAGGTGAAACCATGCTCCTCTTCCCCAATATCTTTCGGGCCATTTTTATTTGTCCTTTGTTAATTTGATATTGTAATAACGAAATTATAAATAATAAAAGATAATATTAATAAATTAATTTTAAATATAAATAAAAATAATAACTTTAAAATTTCAATTAATAATAAAAGTAAATTAAAAATTATCTCTTGATTTCATAAAGACAAATATTACTAGACATCCTAAACTAGTTAATAAATAGGTAAAGATGGATGAAAAAAATTATATATTAGTGCTATATCTTTAAAATATACTTAAATATAAATATGTGAATCCATAATCGAAGAATCGCATAATATAAAATGATGATTGACTGTGTCTTTTTAATTGATTTTTGAAAGTTAAACAGATTGAATGATAAAAATCTAATAAATAAATCAATCAAATTTACATCTTATATCCATCTTTATCGTAATAATACACCTATTTTCTTAAAATTTTAAATATGCCTTTAGTTGAAATTTTCATCGAAAGATAACTCGCGAATAATAAATAAAGTCCTCAACAAGAGGTAAATGCACTCTTTAGCCTACTCGTCTCGATCCTTCTTTTGTATCTTATGCAACTTGAGTTTCAAACTTCCACATATGTAAAAATATGATAATGCGTATTTATGTAATCTTGGGCCCTTTCCTCTTAATAGCTAGCTTTAAAATTGTGGTATTTCCTCGAATTGTACTAGTGATACCTTTAAGTTCTGGTCACCTTATTACCTTAATATCAAAGTAATTCATCACTTTCCATGTTTACTGTGCCACAAACATTGATATTGCAACTTTTATTCAGTGCTAGTAATATTCGGTAGACTAATAATTATGGATGTTTAGGCGTTTTTAATTATTCGATAAAAATTATCTACTTGTGATATAATAAAGTAAACACTATCTAGTGCTAATCCATCAAAAACGAGAGATGAATATGATATTTATATAGTTATCAACTAAACTAATAGCTAGCTTTGGGTTTGTGATTCTCCTTAATTTATGTTGATATCTAGCCATTGTTCATGAAATTGCAATTTTTCAACAATTAAAACGCGCTCTAGAATAATATTATAAAATTTAAAACTTTATCTCATTAATTATTATTCTTTAAACTACAAGAACAAGGCCGAGAAATGCCAATGGACACCATTTCCATCGGAAAATTCCCCTAATTTCAAGGAACGCGTCCAAGACCGCACTAATTTACAGGCGGCCCATAACTCCTGTATGCAATTCCAAGTTAGTTCAGCCCAAAGCAGATATATAATTGGAACCCGAAAATGATTGGAAAAATTATTTGGATGAATAATTTTTTAATTTATTATCCATTAACAAAACCTGTCTTATATATGTTCTATAAACAATTCTTTATAATATGTGTTCTAAGTATTCATAAAAAACAGATCTATTAATGCTATTTATTGCTATAAATGATTTAGGTTATGTTTTCAAATACTACGTGAAATAAACTTGTTTATATTTTTATAAACTCCCGTAACCCACTAAATATATAATTTGTCCAATAGCTATTAGGTTCAGGTTAACCATACCTTGGCATAGTGTATTTCTCCTTGATGGCGTGTTGATTAAGTTTGCGTGAATTATTATTTAGTCAATTATCTATGTACTACTAATGTAGTGTTTGGTAAACTAATGCCATTTGAACGCACAAATTTTCCTATTCTTTTACTGGTGGAGTGTTCTACAATGCAAAAATGACTTCACACTTGACTTTTAGCTCAAATCGTCATTATCTATTACCACCAACTAATACTTCTTCCATCCTAGTTGTCAACTCTTCTTTTAATACGTTTTTTGAGAAATCATAATTAAAAATGCAATTTTATTAAATTACTGTTTAAGTTTTTTTCTTTTTGAGAACTTTACGATTTGGTTACACTTCTTTTAAAAAAGTTAATTGTAAGAATAAAATAAAAATAATATAATTAATTTTATTTTGATTTTGTAATTCGATTTAAGAGAATTATTTTTGATAATAACTAATAAGGAAGGAGTAAATGGTAATGGAGCCAAGACATTTATTTTCACATGTCTGGTTGCTATGATATGGTCCCTAATCACTTTATACTTTAGTATGATCAAAAAATAATTGCTCACAATTACATTCTTTTTTTGTGTGCTTTACTGAAAAAAAAATAGTTAAAAGTGTTGTGCTAAATACTTGATCATGAACACTATTGGAAATTCTTCAAAGCTTGAGTCTTCTTAAAAATATTTCACCGATATAAATAATATAGTGATATCTTTTATGAATTAATAAATTTTTCTCGTACAAAATAAAAATTAACAAAACGAAAATTGAGCAAAAAATATACGTCATCTTCTATTTAGAAGAAAGTAAATCCAGAGACTATATAATATAGCCATCCAAAATGGACAACAGACTTAACATTCTGATAGCAAAAGAATATCCCAACATTGAATAATAATAAAAATTATTAAAACTTCAATAGTAGGAAAGGAACGTAACAAGTTGTTGAAAATTTCTAATGAAGAATTCAATATACCATAAATAAGTTGTTAAGTATTTCTAGTAGTCAAATGAATTAAATCCAAGGATTCCAAATTGTCTATTTAGCTCCACTTCATAAATGACAAACAGAACTCATTTTAGGCAATTATTATTCAAATAAAAATATGCTTAATGCGTATTTTGAATAAAATCATCTTTTCACATAAAAAATGATGTAGAAGTCGTTAAATCGAGTAATTTGACCGTTTCACAGCTTTTACATAGTATATAGTACATTCATACCCTATATTCTATCTTTAAGTTCACGCATTGCATTAATTATATATAATTAATTCAAGTTACCATCTTAGTGTGCTTTAGGTAATAATTAATATACTATTGACTTTTGACATTTAAAGGATTTGGAAATTTTATATTATATTAAGAAAATAAAAAAGCTAGAAAGGAAATTAAAGGCAAAAATAGAAGTTCATTCTTTACTAATTTTCGAACACGTGCAAACGCACGTGTATTCCGTGCATTGCATATATGTGCAGTTTCTAATGAACTTTATCCAGAAGAAGCTGCAGCGATTGAGCGGTCAGTTGGTTTTCTTCTCCGCTTAGACTCTCACGAAAATCCCAATCCTTGGAACATACTATAGTCCTAGGTGGCGAAGAGCCGACATCGAGGTGCCAAACCTTCCCGTCGATGTGAGCTCTTGGGGAAGATCAGCCTGTTATCCCTAGAGTAACTTTTATCCGTTGAGTGAGGCCCTTCCATTCGGCACCGTCGGATCACTATATCCCGTGCGATACACGTGTATTTCGTGCTATGTACGTGTATTCCGTGCAAATTAGTATAAATATTTTTTAAAAAAATTATTATTAATATGTGATAAGTTACGTAGAAATTGAAGAGAAAATATACAAGCTCAAATCAAGGAATGTGAATTCATTCAACCGATTTTATTATCATTGAAAGGTACATCAAACTGAAATATTTCTTTCAAATAAATTTCATAAAAAAAGCTATTTGAAAAACTTTAATTATGTAAATTTTTTAATATACCAAGTATTTAACTTGATTAAAGTTCTTTTTTAATATATGGTCACCAAGTTAAGAAACATGTCACAAATCACATGTGATGTACATAAAAATCTAAAATTCCTTCTTTACTACAATTAAATTATTTTTAGTCACATAAATATCTAAAAAAAATTTATACCATAAGTTTTAGAAGTAAAATTATATCAAATCAAAATGTGTCCACGTAATTGAAACAAAGAGTTTAGCTAAATATTAATAAATTTAGCTTCATTTATCAGCTAAACCACGCGAGCTCCAAATCTTGAAGTCATTCTAAATTTTCAATCAATTACTTTTATATAATCATAGATATTCCTCTCTCTCTTTCTTTATTCATATGACATAGGAATTAATTAGTCAACTAGCAAAACACTGACTTTGTTGTGTGAAAAAAAAAAGAAAGGAATCTTCAAACTCCCACTAGTGCCCCATGAATGGCTTCTAAAACTGACAATAAATTATCAAAGGGTGGGTGTTAGTCCGTATTCCCATGAACTCAAATGCCAATTAATATGCAAGTTGTTGAATAGATATAATTGGTTACTTCTCATTGTCAAAACTTATTAAATTTTACTATAACTACCTAAATATTAGCTTCGATTTTGCAAAAAAAGGAAAAAAAAAGTATCTAATTTTTCTTTCACTGATTCACTCTACCACCTATGGAGTCTTTGATTATGTTTTGTGTATCGAGGAAGAGAGGAAAGACCACCAAAGGTGAATACTTGTTTTTTTTTCTTTGGGTAAGTGTGATAATAGATAATAATTTTGACGTAAAATTTGATATTAGTTTTATTTTATAGTACTGTTTTGAGGTATTAGTTAATCTCAAAATTATTTTATCGCATCATTTATATTAACATGGTGAAACTATTATTCTATGTAGAGAATGAATAAAATAATGTCATAAAATATTACTCTTTCGATCCCATTTTATATGGTGCTATTTGAATTAGTACAACGTTTAAAGAAATAAATTGAAATGATGATCCAAATCAATTTTTAGATATTTATGTGTCTGAAAATCATTTTATTAAGAGTAAAAGAAGAAAATTAATTTTCTAATTATAACAAATAACATTCTTTTTGGGACATACAAAAATATAAACGATGTCATATAAAATAGGACAGAAAAAATATAATTATTGAGATATCCTTATTTATTCTATCTCACATATTATGGATGGATCTTTTAATGTTAGTTTTGGTGCAAATCCCTCCACGTTTTTTTTTTTAAAAAAAAATTGGCTTAAATAAAATTCAGCCATATTAAGATAAAAAGGAAGTCGTTATTAGTCTACGCAAATAGTTTCATATTGTAAAGTCTAAACATGATTTAGGATCACGTATCTCTTATCTGTACCCAAAAAGTAGATAATTTTGCTTTATAAAAACATGACAAGTTGGCACGTAGTGTTACCAAACTTTAATGAGCCAAAAATGTCACATAATTAGCCGGACGAAAACGGCAATTCTACCAAATGCAATAAATCTCGATAACTCTGAGACAAATCAACATTTACAGTGGGTTCCTCCGTCAAAATTTAATAAAAAATAGTATAATTAAAAATTAAATATATCACGTAAAAAATTAAAATAATTTTTTTTTTAAAAAACTATTGTTTTAAAACAATTAAACGAGGGGAGTTCTTACTAGTAGTAAATGTAGTAGTTGATTCATATGAGCTAGTCAAACTAGTACTCCACATTTAACTCGTCAAATGAGTTATAAATATGGAGTAGTATCCTACTGGATTAATCTTAATTTATTCATCTAATTTTATTTTTTGACTATGATATAAAATAGAAAATTTAAGCTTTAAAATAAAAATAAATTGTAAAGTAAAAATATATAAAATGTATTTAAAATATTTTATTTTTTTAACAGACGGGAAATAAATAGAGAAAGTGACGTTAACCTGCGATATTCTCAGTTACAGTCAGCTCTTAAATTCTTAACCTATCTGTATAAATAAGACAGCCAATTGAATACTACTAATAATGATTCCATAGATCATCTCTCTTTCGTTGTCTTAATCGTTAATCTTACACCCCCGCCCCCTCTCCCCTCGCCCCTCTTCCCCTCTCCTCAGCTATGGAGAATTTGTTAGGGCTTCTGAGAATTCGTATCCACAGAGGTATTAATTTGGCTGTTAGAGATGTCACTACCAGTGATCCTTATGTGGTTGTTAGGATGGGCAAACAGGTAACGCTTTTCTTCTCTTCATTTACTTTCACCTTTTTTTGGGTGTGGGGTGGGAGGTTCTGCTGTTACTTTTCTGGGTAGCTTGCATTCTTGATTTCCTGGAAATCGAAATTCTATTGAAGTTGTTTGTCAGATATAAAGTTTTGAGTCTTTATCCATTTTTGGCTTTTTATACTCTCGGAAATTTTTGTCTGTCTAGACGAAGCCGATGTTCATCAATCTGCACCCATCTATAGTAGTAGTATTCTTGTAGAAAATTTCCGCTTTCATAATTTTTAATAGTTTCCTTCTAAGGAATCGTTTGAGTTTTGAGACAGGGTTCAAGGAAATAGCTCTTTATATCTATGAGCTAATGGTAAGTTCTGCGTACTCCCAATATGTTGTTGTTCCTTTTAAGGAATCGACACAAACTTCTGTAGTAATAATATATCTGGTGTAGTTTTATCTGTGGGTTTGAGTAGAATAGAGTGTATGCACAAACCCAGGGGTGGATCTAGGAAGAAGGGCGTTCACAGGAGAACTCGGCAAAATATTACACTACATATAAGAATTTCTTTTATTTTTAAAATGTATTTCAGTAATAAAAGCACTTCATTTGAAGCAATGAAGAACATCCTTATGTGAACTTTTGGATCTGGTAACGTTTCTATGCAAAAAAAGGAGATTCAGAGAATATACACACTACACAAGGACATGAAGTGTTGCTTGGATTAATGTTATTCCATTTTTCCAAAAGAGCACATTTACCTGAAGCTGCTGGCTCCAGGACATATTTATCGTGAATTGGTGCCCCCAGTGTAACGATTTAGGCTTTCTTCACTATAAAGATGGTCAAAGGATACGCTG
>JAOTQR010000045.1:26012706-26045721 GCA_025774065.1 Solanum ossicruentum | reverse complement strand
ACATCCTGAAGCTTATAGGTGTCAAGTTTGGGCGGATAACAGGATCAACAAACTCATCAATGTTGTACATGTCTTTACACTTGTCTATTGCTTGCTTGAGTTCCTTCACAATGATTTTCCTCTCACAATAGGACTCCTTGCTGTCGCAAGCTCCTGCAGAAGAACCCCGAAGCTATAGACATCACTTTTCTCAGTCAGCTGTTGTGTTGTGTAGTTACATCACATATTTTTATATTTTTAAATTTACTGAAAACAAGACTAGAGGTTGGCTTAGGAGTTCACAATTCACCTTGAAATTTTAAAGTTTGTTCGAACTCCTCAATGAAAACCTTGGATCCGCGATAAGACTGTACCCCTACCTTGGGAGACAGAGACGTTACTTTCGTAGATGCTCGGCTCAAGGATATATAGAAACCATACCCTGTTTCCTTTCTTTTTTCCCTTTTTTGCAAGGGTGATTATTTGTTCAGTACTAACCACCTTTTTTGCCTTTTTGATGAATTTGAACCTTGGTTTCCATGGTGATCTCAATCTCTCTTGTTGTTGCTCGTGCTTGATTGTGTCACTTTGACTAGTTCATGTCTTAACATGGCTAATTAAAAGGAAGACGACTTTTAAGTAATGAATTGCAATAATAGATTTGAAACTAATTTAGGCTTAGTTGTTGACTGTCATGAACCTCGATAAAGATATGTGATTTCAAATATTTGGATCAATAGGATGTAAAAATGGTTTTCAGCGCGCTGTTTATTGGCTACTGTATTTCATTTTTTGATACAAATATACTTTCTTGTTTTGTTGATCATTATTAATTTTTGAAGCAGAAACTGAAGACTCGAGTGGTGAAGAAGAATCTCAATCCAGAATGGAATGAAGAATTAACGCTGTGTATTACTGAACCAATTCTCCCAATCAAACTGGTAATTACCTTCATTTTACGGTATTTTATCAAGGATCTAAACAGCAGATAGCCCTGTAGACTTTTTAATATGTACTAGTTTGCGTTAGGACTGGAGCTAGAATAAGGGTTATGGGTTCATTAGAACCCAGTAGTAGCTTTGGTCCAAATCTTGTATTTGTCTAAAGAAATTTGTTGAATATGCACAGATTATTAACTTGGAAATCATATCTTAAAAAGACTAAAATCCCAACTCATAAGCTTCAAATTCTGGTTCCACCTCTTTCTGCTTTCAACTTTTTCAAGAGGAAGGACATGCTTAACAAATGGACTTATTTTAGCAGAAAATGAGGTCGTCTTATATAATCACATGGATTTGTAATTTATGCAATCCTAAGAGTGATTCTGATTCCCACTTGTGGGATATTACTGGATATGTTGTTGTTGTTGTTTGTAAGAGCGATTCTGATCGTAGTTTCTCCTTGCCGTTGCAGCAAGTTTATGACAAGGATACATTTTCTCTCGATGATAAAATGGGCGATGCAGAAATTGACATACTCCCATTTATAGATGTGGTGAGAAAGCAGTTCAAAAACATCCCGAGTGGAACCATAATCACAAAAATAAAGCCAAGCAGGCAAAATTCCCTCTCTGAAGAGAGCTGCATTGTCTGGGAAAATGATCAGGTTCTTCAAAATGTGTTTGTTAGATTGCGAAATGTTGAGCGTGGTGAAATAGAGCTTCAATTGCAGTGGGTTGACGTTCCTGGCTCCAAGGGTGTGTAGGCTGTAGCTAATTGTAGCACCCTGTTATTCTATCCATCATGTACAGGGGGTATCCGATTAGCTTCATGTTGTATTAGCTCGTCTCCCATCTTTAGCCTGTAAGTTAATAACGAGATGTTTGTGGTCTTTTCTTGTTATATTTTTATTTCTATGAACCAAATGAACTACCTAGATCATCGTCATTGACTTCAGATTGTGATACTATCTTCTTTTGAGACGCTGATTTTTATGATCTTGAACCCAGAGCGCGGAAACAACATCAGTCTAGCTGATTTATCTCCAGTATCCCTGCAATTTTCGCATGAGCTTATCTATCATCAGGTTCTTGGACCAATAATCGTACCAATGATGATCATAATTTCACAATTTTTTATCCACCCTAAAGGAAATCAATGATAGTTTAATTTGCAGGCCATCTTCATGTTTTAGTTTTCTAAATTTTTGGTCATCTATGCTTAGGCAAAGGAAATTAGTCTCTCTGATCTGCCGGTGAGGGAGCTTCCTTCACATACCTAAATGTGCATCTTGACCTCCAAAGCTCCCAACTAGTGATGGCAAAAGGGCGGTCTAACCCCACACATGAGTTAATCGAAAATGAAATAGGCTAACACAAATAAAATATTTGGCCATTTTAGTTAAAACAATTTTCTCTGGTCCATTTATTTGGGAAAATAGATTGCGTTGGACATAATGATAAAATTTTCTTCATTTACTTTTTTATTATATTTAGTATTTATATTTTTAAAATAAAATGTCTACTTATGGTTTTGAGCTGAGGGTTTTAGGAAACAGCCTCTCTACTTCTATGAGGTAGCGGTAAGGTCTGCGTACAATCTGCCCTTCCCAAACCCCACTTGTGGGATATTACTGGGTATGTTGTTGTTGTTGTTGTATATTTTTAAAATAAAATATTATGTACTCAATAATATGAATTATACATATAATAATTTATTTACTTCATGTAATAATTTATTCATTTTAAATATATATTTTTAATTGATGTGGTATGATCTCTACATATGAAGGAATCTTTTATACCCAAAATTCATAATCAAGTCTATTAATTGAGAATAAATTGCACTACATTTTATCTCTAAATTCAACCCACAAGTGACTAACATAGCTTCAGGCTCACTCATTTGTTGAGATAAAAACAGCAAGCAACAAAAAATAAAACAAATAAAATGATTGTAATATCACGTGAACGAATTAGATCATCCAGTCAAAAAAACTTGAAATAAGTACAACAATAACATTACCGAGCTCAAGGCTTCGATAAGGTTGTCGTATTGGGTTGAACTATTTGGGTTCGGATTTAAACATCAACCGCATCAAATTTTCTTCCAAAACTCAGCTGCTGATCTGCAAATTCTTCAATCGATCTAGGGTTTTCATCACCAAACCGTCATTCTCATTCTCGTGCGGGAAGATTTCCAGATCTCGCGACTCTAGGGTTCTTCAGAGAGATCCAGTCGGTTTTTGAATGCGCATGGAACATAGATCGATTTGTTAGTGTATTGAAAAACCTTAATTTTGGAGATTATTATTGCAAAATGCCTGTGAAAGTAGCGAGTGCGTCATTACGGGATCAGACTCGGAAGTTTCAGAGTATAGCGGACCAACGGAGAGGTTAAATAAGTCATTTTCGTCTATTCAGAATGGGCCAATTATCAGCAGCACTAATGGTGGTTCTAGATTAGAGGGACAGAGGGCCACTATTGCTATGCAATCGGAGTTCAATTGAAGAGCCTCCAAAATTGGTTTTCAACTACATCAAACCTCTCAGAAGCTTGCAAAGCTAGCAAAATGTAAGTCAATTATTTTGTCTCACTAAATTCTTTTTTAGTGTATTATTTTGTTTTGGAGAGGAGGAAATTTGAAATTATGACATGTCTTAGATTCAATGATACTTTTCATTGAACTTTTTAGTATCTATCTTGTATTTAGAATTCATTCTAATCCCATTTGTTTGTGCGATTGTTCACATCGTGGGTACCAAGCCCGGATAAAGGAGGGAGGGTAGGAATAGTTTTAACTGAGGCATGTAAATTTTTATTTTGTTTTTCTATGCTTTATGCTTTCTTGTTGTCAGTTCTTCAATGTTTTTAGTTGTACCAGATCATCTATAGAGCTTATCATCGAGTCTTCAATAATATCTTTGATGTTGAATCCTACAAAAGTAGCACATTCTCTTGGAAAAAAAAATTGGCATAGGTATGAATAACATTTTTAAAGAGTCTAAGCAACATATTATAGAACATGAATCTTGAAGTGCTCTGTCATATTTGAAATGTCTTACAACTTGAGGATAAGAGATGCATTGCCTTTGCTCAAGCATGTACTTGTAGGTTGTCTTCATATTCCTTTGCTTATCTCTAACATTCATAGATTTCTATGTGCATCACATGTGGTTAGTGACATATTTCTTAACTTGGTGATCATATATTAAAAAAGAACTTTAATCAAGTTAAATACTTGATATATTAAAAAATTTACATAATTGAAGTTGTTTAAATAGTTTTTTTTAATGAAATTCATTTGAAAGAAATATTTCAATATGATGTACCTTTCAATTATAATAAAATCGGTTGAATGAATTCACATTTCTTGATTTGAGCTTGTATATTTTCTCTTCAATTTCTATGTAACTTATCATATACTAATAATAATTTTTAAAAAAATATTTATACTAATTCACACGAAATACAATTGCACGTATTCCAAAACTAGTATTATGAAATATACAGTAATCATGTAATCACATAAAAAGCAAAATATCCTATTATATCAAGAGGGAGACCGTATAAATGGAGGGAAATGACACAGGACAGAAACCGCTTCCTACTTGAACCTGCAACGGAAAATACCACTACTGCGTATACCACCAATTAGCTTTGCAATTTCTTCAACTTCAATTAGCCATGTTTGAAAATCATTCTCCTCCTCCTCCTTCTTCTTTAACTTTTTCCTGTCTCCTCGGTCCTATCCATCACAAATAATGTGCTTCCTCCTCATATGTACATTGTCCTAAGTCGACCTGCAATGGAGTTGAACTGTCATATCCATTTTGGAGATTTGACAGTTACAACTCCAGCGTTCCTCATTACTGTGGTTATCCAGGATTTGGAATGAATTGCTCGAAAGATCAACCACACCCACTTATTTACCTTTCAGACCACTCTTTCTACGTCGTAATCATAGATTACGCAAAATATTCTCTTACTCTAGCTGACAATGATATGTTCGAAGTGCAATGCCCTAGAGCACGTCACAACTTGACATTAGAAAAATTGCCATTGGTGTTTTCCAGTTCCCAGTTGAATCTTTCCTTGTATTTCAACTGTACGGAACCTCTACGTCAGGATCTTCCCGTAGCATGTTTGACATTATATGGACAGATGGATTATTTCTACATCGGGGACAATCAGCCGAACTATTTGAACTGGTTCGGAATTTGTAAGGAGAAGGTGGTGACGACGGTCATGGAGAGGAAAAGCTTCCTCATCAATGATTGGATGGAAAAGTTTGGCCTCGTCATGGGAAAGGGCTTCGTGGTGAACTGGCGGGGCGCGCCGAAGTGCCGCCAGTGTGAGCAATCAGAGGGGAGGTATGGTTACAATAATTCAACCCACACATTTTTGTGCTATTGCTGAGATGGTGCGGTTGAGTTTGAACATTGCAAACATACGCCCAAAAACTCTTGCTATTTATATTTGCTCGTTCCTGAACGGTGCCTCTAAATTTCCATATTTACCTTTCAAATTCTTAGCTAATTTAGTTTATTTCATAAATTGATAAAGCTCTTTGTTGACTTAACTCACTAAGGAGTTATAGTTTAGATGTCTTTTTGATAATTTTTATCATTATTAAATTTTCATATATTGAACAATATAGTTTAAATGCCCAAAAATAATGAAAATACAATTTTGTCCAAAACGAAATATTTTTTACTTATTTAGTATGATTGTATAAAGAATTGAATGGTCCCATGTCTCTGGAGCTAGACGGGTTATGTGATAATCAGTGAACTAAAAACAGTGAATCAAAAACACTCTTTTTGTGTGGTTACTTGAAGTTTGAACATTCCTTTATTACATTACAGGCAATAAAAGAAATACAGTGGTGAAAATTGCCGTAGATAATTATCTTTTGACCTTGTTCATGTTATATTGTCATTCTCGAGAATTACCCAGAACACAAGGATAATCGGTGAAATCTAACACTCCTTTTTTTGTGTATGGTTACTTGCAGGTATCTCTGATGTTGGGATAGGAACAATATTAATCTGCTACATAATCTACTCGTTTGTCTTTAAGAAATCCTTAATTATTTATATGTTTTAGAATTTTTTAATTTTTTTATTTTTTCTAATACCTCTTATCATAAATAACTTTCTCTTACCATATATTTACGAGTCTTAATTTTTAAATTTCAACTTTTGATTCATTCACTCCCTTCAACTTTTGATTAATTCACTCCATTCATTGATTTGTGCTAATTGGTGTTGATCTTATTTTAAGGTTTTTTTCGAACTTCAATCTGATTATCAGGTTTTCTTATATTACACATCCACTTTCTTTATTTCATATTATTTTTTCTTTTTCTTCATTTTTTGAATTTAAAGAAAATAATATTAATTGTTATGTTATTTCTACAGTCGGATGGAGCCAAAGATTTACTATTTTTTGGCTTTGGGGTATGATGGCATAAAGCAAAATGACTATGTTTTAAACGCTCATCATAGGTCATTCGAAAACAGTCGATCTATGTTTTAAACGTAGGGGTCAGGCTGCATACATCTGACCTCCCCTACCTAATAATGGGCGGGAGCCTCGAGGCAATGGCATGTTGTTATTGTTATGATATTAATTGTTATATCAACTTAATTTACTTTATTTGAGTTATATTATGGTCTTCGTTTATTTAACATAGTCTAATAAATTTTCGTTATTTAAAATTTTCTATTATCCTTATATAGATTTTTTTTTCCTTAACTATGTAACATGACAACAATACCTTCTAGATTAATTTTTATAAATATTTATTCCTTTGAAATCAAATTTTTACCAAGAAAAAGAAAGAAAGATGTATGAAGTATTTAAATTTAGAGATAATTAAAATTGTGTTATTAAAATATAAATAATTTAGATAGATAAATATAAAATATGTTAATATAAAAAAATTAAATAACGTGCAATGTACAAAGGTAAAAAAATTCAAAAAAAAAACATTACAATCCTATTCAACTTTTTTATTTTTAAATTTATTTATAAAGGTGTTACAGATAAAAAATTTTATCACTAATTAGAACTTAAGGTGAATTAGAATTTTCTTTAGCGGATGCAAAATTTCTTGATTCAAATAAGGAATAAATAGAAAACTATTAAATAAGAAAAATTTAGAGCTTTTTCACGATTATAAATTCTTATTTTATCACTCTTTTTCATATAATTAAAAATCAATATTATCGATTACCTTAATATTTAGAAGTCACTCCTTTCCAGTTTTTTTAGAACATTTCTTTTTTATTTTTTAAAACCTTTTGTTGATTATTATTTTAATTATTTTTCTCTTTTTTCTTTTTTTTTTTTAATCAAGACTCTTTTTCAAGTATTTTTGTATTATTTTCGTTTTGGATCAAATCTATTTTAGATGTTAATTTAACCATAATAAGAAAATAGTTTTCCATTTAAAGTTTATTATATTCAATATTTAATATCATTAAAATAATAATATAATAAATAAAAAATGATAAAAAATAATTTTATTCAAAGCAAAATTTTTTAGTGAAGGGCAAAAAATTCAATCAACTTTTCTGAAGGTATTCATGCTTTTAATATAATAATACAGATATAGATTGACTAAATTCCCTATTTGAATTTAACAAAAAATCAATATTGAATTTAACAACTAAATGGCCATAATTAATAAAGTATAATACAAATATACTTTATTAATTGTGTTTTTTTATAAAAAATATAAGTAATGATTCATAATTTATCAAATTGACGTAACATAGGGATAAGACTTGTACATGCAATAACTATAAATATCATATTTAATCATATACTTTATCCCAAAAAAATCATATTATAAATTCCATTTGACAATAACTTGATTTATAGCCAAATATGTTATATACCTCAAGTAAACTCTTAACAAATTAATCAAGAAAAAGTATATACATATATTTATATACCTTTATAGTAAATTATTAACCAAATATGTTTTGTATATATATATATATTCATTTTCAAAAAAAGAAATATATGAACTTTAACCAAACAATCATATGAATAGGTTGTTTTGGCATTGTGGTCAAATTTTGGACCAAATTTTGTGACTATTTAGCATTACCTGTTTTAAAATGTGCTACATCCCTTAAGAAAGTTTATTGAAAACATAAACTAAAGAGTCAAAAGTAGTAAAAATAAATTTTAAAAAAATAAAACTTTTGTTAGTATTGTTAGCGTGAGCTTACACTCACATGGTTAAATTTTCTTGATGGCTGTATTAATTTTCTTCGATAAAACGTGGGAAAAAATTTTATTAAATTTCTTAATTTATATTTGTTTTGGTAATTACATATCGAAGCTATAAAGTGTTCAGTTATTCACCATCTCCACTTGCATAGAAGGTGAACATACTTCCACAATTGAGCGTGCTAGCAGCTCCATGGTCCAAAAAGTAATTTGCATGAGGTAAATTAACTAACTCGACACTCATGCAATATACATTATAGATGCACTCTCTATATTCTAAAATTAAACACTTGAATTATTTATAAGTATAATATTATTATTCAGTATCGAAATTATTATATGTGTTAGTTAGATACAAAGAAAATGTGGGGGTGTGAATTTTAAAAAATTTAAGAACTCCACTGCTAAGTTTGAAGAACAATAGACTTTTATAAATTTGTGAAATTCATCCAAATTTGTAATCGGGACTCATTGAGTTTTGTATTGATGAATTTATAATTGGCATTTAAAGCCAAATAGAGAAAAGTTTCATCTATTTGTTATGAAATTGGTGCTCAAAGGATTGAAGAACTTGACTATTTTAGAAAGTAATAAAATTTGCAAAAAGTAATTAGGTAATTCAATAGTTTCTTATAGGAATCAAAATCTACTAACAGAAAGATTAGCAGCTCAAATAAATATTGAAAGGACAATAATTACATTCTGAAATCTTCTATGACATATATTGAATGCTTTTTAATGGTGATAATAGACATAAAATGCATGATAAAGCAAGAAATATCATCACATACAAATTAAATTAACATCATTCTATTACAAATATAAAATCTCAATAAAAAATATTTCATACATCTCTTTATTTGTTTCGAGTAGAATTAAAAACTCTGTATCTTTAAAAATGAATGTAGTAGCTATTTTCACGCCACATCTCAAATAGTAAAAATACCCCTAGACATGACTGACAACGTTTATATTTTCTGTCGAACGAATCAATCATTCATTCACTTACATATTAATAATAACAAATTGAACTAAAATAATAGCTTCCACGAATAATCACTTGGGTAATATAATTTCTGTTAACAAATTCGTCAATCATTAATCTCGCTTTGATCAATAAAATAACGGCTACAACAATGATATTTGCATAGATATGTAAAATAGATATATAAATAATATATAAATGTACGTGCAATTTTTAATGTAATAAACATATGTAGCAATATGATGGCTTATACACGTTTTTTGCTACATACAATAAAGTAGTACTATATATTATAAAAATCTTCCTTTTCCCCCAAAAAGTAACAAAAGTCCAAACAAGGTGTAAGGGATGCTTATATAAAGTCGGGGAGGCTACCAATCAAATGAACTGATTGACCAGACGTCTGCAGGAGAGACCACCGGAGCACCAAACGCCACCCAACCACCACCATTAAATTCCTCGCAAAATTCCAAAAAGCGAAAAAAAATCTTCCTCAAAGTTATCGATGAAGGATTTTTCCCCAGTAGTTGTTTGTTGATCCTACAAATTCAATCACGGCTCTTCTTGGATCTTTCGTTTTTATTCTCACAATTCATCATCACCGCAAAGTGTTGACCCTTAATCCAACTCTTCTGGTGGACGATAAGCACCGGACCCCTTCCCCTCACGGCGGTAGGGGTGCCTCACCCTCTGAAGGCGGTTGCCCCTCCGATCTCCTTTTCCTCGCCGGCGGCGGTTCACTTCTTCCTCTCTCTTTTCCCTCCTAATTTTTCTTGTAAGAATTTTATTTGTGATTATCCATCCAAGAACAGGAGCGATGTTGACTATGAAGAGGGTGCCGACACTGGTTTCCAACTATCAAGAGGATGTTCTCGAAGGTAACGCCGTCGGTTGTGGCCGTAAATGCCTTGGGAAATGCTGCATGCCTGGTTTGTGTTCGATCCTTAAAATCCTTTAATGTTTTTCTGTGAATCAAATCTCAGATGGTATGAATTGTTTGAAAGGATTTTCCCTCTCTGGGGAGTGGGGAGGCCTGTTTCTATATGTCTGATTTTGTTATCCTGGTAATTGATTTAGTTTCTTTCATGGAAATGTTAGGAGTAATTTTTGTTTAGCACTAAGTTAGGGTTTAGCAGAAAATATAAGGAAAGAGTTATAGTTGTAACTATTCCATAAATTCATCTTTTGCCAGTTTTAATGTGTGGTAAATTCGTACTTAGAGGCGTATCCTGTAAACTCAATGGATTCAATTTTAAGCCTTCAAGCATTAAACCCACTGTATTTGAGCGTTGTGGTTTCGTATATACTCTTTTACTATGATTTCCTGGAAGTTATGGATTCAACTGATCCTATAATGCTTGATATGCCTCTGAAAACTTGAAGGTGTATGCAGGTATATAGCTATATATGAATGTACACTCTTTGAGCCCCATATTGCTTGGTTTTTAAAATGGTAAACTTTTAGTCTATATTTGTGGTGTTAATGTTACTTGGAGTTGATATAACCTCGTGGTGTATGTTAGGTTTGTTGAAAGTATGAGGCAAAAAATATCGACGTTGCATTTACCTTAATGCAGAAATAAGCAAATCTCATGTATTTTCTGATGAAGCCCAGATTTGGGTTGCATGCCTTTGATGATTTTGCTTATCTAATAGATATGTCCCGCTTTTGTTTCTTAGTGGTTAAAAATGAGGTTTTGATAACCTCCATTTTTATTTATACTCATTATTCTTGCTTGATTTCAGCTTCCATGCTTCCTCTATATGCCTTCAAGAATGATGACAACGAGCCAATCGAAAATGAAATTCATATCTTGCCTGAGGAGGAGTGTCAGATATCATGCTTGAACAATTTACTGCTGGGCCTATGGGAGGAGCGGATGAGCCAAGGACTATTTCGATATGATGTGACAGCCTGTGAGACAAAGGTCATTCCTGGGAGATATGGTTTTATAGCGCAGCTGAATGAGGGGCGCCACCTAAAGAAGCGCCCAACAGAATTTTGCATTGATAAGGTTCTTCAGCCTTTTGACGAGAACAAATTCAACTTTACCAAAGTTGGTCAGGAAGAAGTGCTTTTCAGGTTTGAACCAAGCACCGACTACAAGTCCCATTACTTTTCGGGCACGAGAGTAGACGGTGGTATTTCTCCTAGTATTGTTGCTATCAATGTAAGGAAATTGTGCTCTGGTGCTCTTCTTATAGTTATTTTCAGATGCATTATGGCTTATGAATCCTTTTTTTTTAGGTGAGCCCAATTGAGTACGGACACGTGCTTTTGATACCTCGAGTTCTTGATTGCTTACCTCAGAGAATTGATCGTGATAGTTTCACAATGGCTCTCCATTTTGCTAGTGAAGTGGCAGATCCCTTCTTTAGGGTAGGTTATAACAGTTTGGGCGGTTTTGCTACCATTAATCACCTCCACTTCCAGGTAAAGGTTTAAGCAAATAATTTTCTAATTATTTGATCAGCATGACTGAACTATCTATATGATGTTCTCCTGTTGACATTCATGACAGGCATATTACTTGGCAGTGCCATTTCCAGTTGAGAAAGCACCAATGCGGAAGATACTGGCAAGGAAGGGGCTGGGTGGTGCTGGTGTGATAGTTTCTGAATTATTAAATTATCCTGTACGAGGATTTGCTTTTGAGGGAGGAAATGGAAGTACCGTCCGTGCTTTGTCTGATGCTGTTGTCAATTCCTGCATCTCCCTTCAGAATAGAAACATCCCTTTTAACATTCTCATTGCTCAGTGTGGAAAGAAGATTTTTCTGTTTCCCCAGGTAAATACCTTCTCTAAATTTGTGTACTGTTGCTACATCAAATCTAGAAGACTTTCTCTTAGGTTCACCTGTACAGTTATGGAATTTGTCAGACTCTGCTGTTGAAAAGCTTTGATGAATACTTGTTAGATTCTTTGGGAAATGCATAAATATCTTTGAAGATGCAACTGGAGAATTTCTAGTTAATCAGCTAATACCTGCTGATTGCAAATCTGTGCACCTTTGTAGGATATGAATGTTACTTGATGGATTTCTATAGGCTATGGATTGGAAGGGGATCATAATGAGTAGATTGTTAGTGATACTTGACGGGTTTGTAATAGGATTGATGTAACTTTATTGCCTGTTGGTTTGTCAGTTAGTTGTGCATTTGTAGTTAGAGTGGTAATTTGGGTGGGGACAGTGGTGGAATATGGGCTGTTTGGATCGGATTTGAGTGGATTGAAAATGGATTGGATTGCAATCCATGCTTATTCGTATTAGTAGAAAATGGATTGGCTGAAATAGTCCTAACCCACTTTAATCTCCTAAAGTCAAAAAGCTTTAAACCATTTGACTACAATTTTTTGTCAATGGTTGTAAATATAATAACAACATACCCGGTGAAATCCCACTGTCAATGAATTTATAAATCCCCGAGACAGTGAGCAATGGATTGCTATTAATTTACTATTAATCGTTCTACCAAAAAAATTGTAGATTGAATAATTTGTCAAAATCACATGAGAGAACAACAAAGTAATGTAAAGGCAAAAGGAGAAAGAAAAACAAGTCATAAAGGAGGTCCACTCGTGAGCAACATCAATATGCGGAACCCTAAATCTAACAACAAGAAATAAAGATCGAAAAAATACATGAGTAAAGGAATTAATTGAAAATTAAAGCTATAGAAAGCTAAAACCTTCAATTAATAAACTAAAACAAGCACCAAATCTATGAGGATACACACTTGAGGAACGATCCCTCAAACACAAAATCTATCTCTAAGATGACCTCTAAGATAAGCCATCTTTATATCCATCATGCATCTTTATATCCATCATGCATATAACATTGTTTCCCCATGATTGCTCAGTTTCTGTCAACAATTGCAACAGAGCAAGAGATAAAGGCTCTTCACCTATAGCATAGTTAGGAATGACAACATACCTAGTGTAGTACAGCAAGTGGGGTCTAGGGACAGGGGGTGGTGTTATGCGGCCTTACCTCTGCCTTCAGAATGTAAAGAGGCTGGCTGTTTCCGATAGACCATCAACTAAGTAATTAGTTCACCTTTTTGATCTTGTAGCATTAGTTGCCAATTTTGTAGCAGGGGAAGCTTGAAACATTCAACTTTAAACTTGTTTCCGAACCAAGTTTCTGTCATAGTAGAGTAGCACGGTATATGCACACCAGCACATGGTTATCATCTTGAAAATAGAATGTTTTGTGACTTGTGCTTGCAATTCTCTCTGACGGTGAAGAAGCTTACATCATCCTTTTTTCTGTGATAATTGTTTAGTGTTATGCAGAGAAGCAAGCTCTTGGAGTTGTAGACCAAAAGCTCCTTGACACTCAGGTGAACCCTGCTGTGTGGGAAATTAGTGGACATATGGTGCTTAAGCGAACAAAGGATTACTATGATGCGTCAGAGGAATGTGCATGCAAACTTCTTTCCGAGGTTTCCTTATTGGAGGAGAGATTTGAAGAAGTGAAGGGCTATATTTCTGAAGCAGCTGACATGCAAGAAACGGAGGAGGATAAAAACGTCTGTCTGGATAAGGACCTTCCAGATTCTCCTGGTCCGCAAGTGGCCTCACAAGTGCCTCCAGATTGTTTGGTGTTGCACTGAAGAATTTGTGGCTTGCTCTTGAGGATCTTGTAATAGTTGAAGTATCTAGTGTGTCGTTCATATTTTATGTTGTTTTTGCAGAAACTTGTTTGATGTTTGCAGTAGTTGGAGTTGGTAATCCCCAAGTAGTGTTTTTAATGGCTGCGAGCTGTGGCCATTAGCAGACTTGTTTAATAAATATAGCAGTACCTTTTCTGTGGGTGATTAAACTGATCGTTTTTAGTGGTGTTTCATGTGAACGTATCACAGGTGAGACGCTTGCTTTGGATATCTTCACAGGTGTTTCAAGAACTCAGTATGATATTATCCTCTTTTTCTTGCACAATCTTCAACCGAGGATGACAACGTAATCCAAAGGTAAAAAGAGAATAACTCATGTTTGGTTAGTTACAATATTTTGGAATTTCTTTTTTTTAAGTAAACAAGTTCTTATAAAAAAAATGAGGAAAATAATTTTCCCAATAAACATTAGGGAAAACAAATTACATTCTAAATTCATCGTCTCCTTCCCAGGCACACAATGCCCCCAACCCTCACCTGTTGACCAACCCATCCGACTGTATTTAATTAGATTATACATAAATATTTTAATAATTAAGCTACTTATCAAACACCAGAAAATAAACAAGTAATCTAGTTGTTTTTCCCAGCAAAAAAAAAAACTTTTTTCCTTTCGTACCAACACACTACAATACGGAAAGCTAAAAATTTGCTGCATTATTACATCTATAACTTGCAATATACTTAACTGAGCCTTTAGATCAAAGAAAATGTTTTTTCCCGCATAATCAGCTATCATGTGGTGCATTCGTTTTCATTAATGTAAAAGATCTTGTCATATATATTTTTATCATTTTTATTGTCTTTAGAAACATCGTTTGCTTTCTATTCTAGTCGTTTGGTTTCACATTTAGTATTTTCTTCTTTTGGGATGATATTTTTGAGATGATGGTCTTTTAAAAATAGCCTATTTATTTTTATGAAATAGTGTTAAGGTCTGCGTATATTTTATCCTCTCGAAATCACACTTGTGGAATTTCATTGGATATGTTGGTTTTTTTTACAAGTAAGAAACATCTTATTACTGATATAGATTTATATATTTGATGATTTGCTAAGAAATATATTAAACATGAGAGCAAATAGTTAGAGTTTAACACATTTGGTCAGACATAAAAAAATTAAGACATTTATTTATATTTTATATTACTTTATATATAGATATGGCAAACTTATTTTTATTCACATTAAGAAAACTAATTGAGTAGCACATGCTGTTTTGTTTTAGCACTTGCTGAAAAAAAGAAGTGTATGTGATCACATCTTGAAGTCCACAAAAGAGCACTAAGGGAAATCCAGCCATCTCTCGTATCATGCATAAAGAACTATTCTAATATTTTGTCTCGTTTCCTTGTTTACTTGGTTGTGTTTTCATCACTACCATTTGTTGAGAATAAGAAAGAACATAGCAGGCAGTATTTGTGTTGGCAAGAGATATTTCATGAAATTAATCGAAACGTTCATAAGCTAAGTTAATTCTAACACCACGAAACTATCTCCGGATCAATGACCGTTAGTTGGGCTCTACTATATAAAAAGGCGATTAAAAATAAAGATGTTATACTTATTTATTACAAGTGTGGAATTAAAATAGAGGAGGGCAACAAAGCTTAAACAAATTTCAATTCTATTGCTGGACCAAAAACAAACTTTGAAATGGATTCCCAACAAAATTTATATCTTGTGAATTTCTCAATATTACCCCTGATACCCAAGATTCCTTTAGGTATATACGATAATGACTTCACCACTCAAGGCAGTTTTACCCAAAAGGGGAAAAAAATATTAGAGAAAAAATAAAACCACCTGGTACTTTTTATGCCTCCATTGTGTGGTATAACTTAATTGAATCGGATTCTAATAAAAAAGACAACATTTCCACACATAAATTGAATATCACAAAAATAATAAAAGTACTCTAGTAAACAAAAAACAATCAACAACAAAAAAATTTTGAAATGTTTTATTCTTAGGATTAATTTTTTAATTCCTACATTATTTTAAAGACTTAATAGTAAATATCAATTACTCCCTTCATCTTATTTTATATAGTATCTTTTCTTTTTTTAATCTCTTTCAAAAACAATGTTACTTTATAACAATTTATCTTTAAAATTCCCGTTTTACCCTTAGTGAAATACAAATGTCTAAAAATGATTTTTGACCACAAGTTTTAAAAGTCCCAACCATACAAATATTTGATAAATGATTTTAGATCACAAGTTTTAAAAGTATTATTTTTTTTCTTTCTTGAAGATCATATCAAGTTAACCGGTGTCACAAAAAATGAAAGGGAGAGAGAGCATACTATTAAAGTAAAATACTTTTTTTTGGTACGTACAGTAAAATACTTATTTTCATATAAATCCTTCTGTTCAATGGACATTCAAAATCTAAAGTAACGAAAAAGATATTTGTTTAAATGTTTAGTAGACTAGCTACCGTATACTCAATTTTTCTATGAAACGGACTATGAAAGAGACACAAAAGTGTAAAAACAGGTGGAAATAGCATTAAATGCGAAGCGCCTTTAATAAATGAGAAACGGCGTTTCGGAGAGGAAAAAGAAGTGACCTAGCCAGAGCCCATATTTAACACAATACGAAAGCTATAAGCGCGTTGCCCTACTAACACGGTTTTGGCAATATCAGCCACTTTGAAAATTCGTACGCCACAAATTTCTTCAGCAGCACTCCAAAGTATCAACCAATCACAATAAAGCAAATAAAAAGAGATGGATTGCGCGTGACTCAATAGTAAATGTCACAAGACACAACAGGATGTACGAATTTTCAATTTTGCAAAATATTGTTCTTTCCTTTTTGGAATTATCGTAATCAAACTCGATATAGTATTGTGATAACCCAAATCATATAGGAGCAGTAGAGATTTTTGCTGTTTCGGAAATTTTTTTAGACCTACCTACAGTTAGAGTGGATTGACAGCAAAAACGCATGGCAGAAATCTGTCAAACAAGAGAAACAGAGGCAGGTAGAGTATCTACAAAGTTGCGAAATCGGCTCCAGCTAAAACCTACCGTTGATTCCATAAGTTAGAATCTGAAAGTCAGGTCCTACTCATCATCTTCTTAAACTCCTCAAAGTTAACACATCCATCGCCGTCGACGTCCACCTTGCTGATCATACGACGGCAATCCTTGAGCGAGCACTTCTCTCCAAGGCTCTTCATAACAGAATGCAATTCAGCCGCCGTGATTTTGCCGTTTTTGTCCTTATCGTACAAGTCGAAAGCCTCCCGAAGCTCTTTATTACTATCACTGTCCGCTCCTCCTGGACGGTGAAAAGCAGCAAACTCCTTCAAGTCAATAAAACCATCACCATCAGTATCAACTTCCAACATTATCCGCTTTACCTCATCCGGCGATGTCTTACTGCCAAGCGCATTCAGAATTGCGCCAAGCTCCGATAGAGAGATTTTTCCGTCTCCATTGGCGTCAAACTTCCGGAACACCTTCTCGACTTCGTCCATCTCCGCCGTTGAAACTGTCGGCTGTTTGGAATCGCTGGGAGTTTTGGCCATTTACGGAGACAGTGTGGAAGGAAAAAGATGAGGAAACGGAAGGGGGAGGCAAGAGAAAATTTTCAGTTGAGTTGGTTTGCTGGGTATTTATATGGCAGCATCACGCGGTTTGACGCGCAAGAGTGGGATATAATTGCCTGTCACGCGGGATTTGGCGTGAAGTCTACAGTTTTATTTGGAGAGCCAGGATCCAGTACGGAAACGCTCGCATGGGTCACCATAATAAATATGGGTAGTTCCCAATTATGGTAAAAAAATTAAATCTTTCTTTAATTAAATTTGAGGTATTTTAATTTTTTAAGAGGTAAAAAAAAGGCATCTTCAATTATTTTTTATTTAATTAAATCATAACAGAACAAATATTTCCCAATTCCATATAATTTTTGTTTAAAAATAATCACATATAAATCAATTAATAATTAAGGTATCTATTTATTTAAACCCCCTCGTTATGTTATCATTCCACTTGTCAAATGTCGTATGACACTTAGTTAAAGATTAAGGACGTTACATACTACTAATTTTATAGATAGTTGAAACTTGGAATTAACTATATGAATCTTTTGTAATCTCTATTCTAGTAATGTATATATCCTGCCAGAATGATATACTAATTAGTATCAATTAGTTGAAGGAAAAACGTAAATGAGATATTATTAAATAGGAGTTTCTTGAATTGTTATTATTGGTATTTAATAAGATAGGTGGATTATTTATAAAAATTGGATAATTCTCTTTTATTTGAGCTAACTTTTGAAATGTAATTTAGATACAAGACGTAGTTTTATATGGTACCAAAGCAAGACTCATCTCACTTAATGTTGGGCCTTTAAAAATTAAAAATTGTCCATGCACCAGATGCTAAGCACTGAGATAAGATGGATGGACTCCTTATAAGACATGAACAATCCTCCTTCCTCTGGACTACCTAATGGGGTATGAGTTATGCTCAAAAACTAATTTTATAATTGCACGCTCTATTTTAATTTTTTATATTATTTATCAAATTTCTTATTTTGAAAGAACTTATCTTCCTAAAGAATATAATTTTTTGAAAATTATCAGATATAAACAAAATTTAAATTTTTTTTAGAAAAATATTTTTCGTCATATCCACACCGACACGAGTATAAATAATAATAACATATTCATTAAAATCTTATAAATAATATATGAGAAGGGTAAAACGCACGCAAACCTTACAATTATCCGAGAACACAGGTGAGTATCATCTTTTATAATGGGACATCACATGCTGACGATCTTGACAACCAAGGATTCTTACCTTTCACTTTACGTTGGCAAATTCGGCAGTCAGTTACAATTTGTCTGATTATATTATGTAAGTCAACCTAGACATTATAATTTCCCATAACTCGATTACGTATTTGGAAATGTTCCTTCCTATTTCTGTTCTTCTGATTACATCAAAGTCAAGTTGAATTTGTTAATTCCATATAATTATGTATTTTTTATTTTTTCTCGAATAATTGACATCATCAAAACGCGTTTGTATTATGTAATTCAGTTTCTTGTCCCAGTTCGGCATTTAACTTCCCTTTTTTCGTTAACTACTTAATACTATACAATTTTGGAATAAATGGGATTTATTATAAGTTGACATGACGTGGCATTTTATAAGTTTCTCATTGGGATTTGAAAAGTAGAAAATGAGAAGACTTCCTAGTGAATTTTGAACCTGTAGCAATGTGGTACTTAAAAAAGCAAGGTGGATGTTTTAATTGAGCTTTGAATATTTTTTATTCATTGTTATTCATAAACTATATTTTTATTTACTTAATTATACCTACAGTATGATCATCATCTGTATATGTGATTCTTTCGGATGAGTTAAATGAGTAATTTTATTTTAGATAATGGAGGGTAATAAAACTCGAACTCATACCTTTGTTTACTTTGTTATCTTATTGAAAAGTGTAATAATTTAATTTAAAACATTAATTATTAGATAAAATACACTTTTATTTACTTAATTAATATGCTTTATAATGCAATGTCCAAACCTGTGTTTTCCTTGTACTTACCCTGGATTGCTGAATGCATGCCAAAAATGATGGTGAAATTTCTTAGCTTGTAAGCTCAAATGGTAAAAGGGTTGAGTGCATAACACTTCTAATATTTTTCATTTATTGAGTTTATAATAATTTAAATTTTTGATCTAACAACAAACTACCTTATTTAAAAAGAATGTATAATAATCCTAGTAAACTAAAAAGATTCAAAGAAGATAATATCGATCGCGATTTATTCATTATCCTCAATTTTAGCACTAATACAACTTTTTGTTTACATGTATATGATTTTTAAGAAAATTGAAGTATTGAATACTTATACTAAATTACAAATAAATCGAACCAACAATTCGTTTCAAATTAATAAACATAGATAACGTAAGAAGGTGGCAATTAATTAGTCTAACTTCTCTCTATATATATGTAGCAACTACCAAGGTTCCTTGGATCTGTGAAGTAGGTATCCATTACTATCCATTAGATCTAAGCCACACAATTCCATACAATATATATGATGTTAAAAAGTAGCACGTACGTACTTGTACATGCTTTTAATTGCCTCATTACTCCCCCATAATGTCCATCAAAAGGACCTCGCATTGAGATTAAAAAAATAATTATAGTTTGCTAAAATTATAATTTTTAGGTACATATTATAGGAGAGCGGCGAGCGGAATCAAGAGAGTTGAGAGAGGCGAGTGAGATTGAGAGAGAGTTAAAAGAGAGGTGAATTGCACATGTATATTTGTCAAATTATATATGTATATCTGTTAAATAATTGTATATGTGCAACTAATATACATATATATTTGTATATCTGGCAAGCGAGATTGGGAGGGAGGCGAAAAAGATCGAGAGAGAGAGGAGAGAGCGAGAGAGAGAGGGTAGAGAGTGGAGAGAGGCGAATTGTATATGTATCTCTATTTGAATTGAATATGTATATATCTATCAAATAACTGTATATATACAACTGATATACATATGCATTTGTATATCTGAAAAGAGATTGTAGAGAGAGAGGAGGGAGGCGAGAAAGAGGAAGAGAGGAGAGAGAAAATAACAATAAAATCCTAATTATAGCTATAAATTATAATTTTTCAACTATAGTGATATAATGTAAATACATATAAATTATTTATCTGATTATGTAATTTACCCAAAAATAAATTAATCTATAAGGTCAAAATTGTCCAAAATCATATCAGGAAGCCACATCCATAATCGATTGGGAAATCTAACAAATTGTCAAAATTATTTTTTCCAACAGCATGAATTATCAAAGGCTTAACAAGCTAATTATGATGGCATGAATTAGAAGTTCGCATTGGCCAATTAGTGCGGAGACACAAGTAAATTGTAAAACAGGATCTATGAAATAAGCCGGGTAATATTTAACATCGAGTGTTTACATCAAACTAATGTAATTTATTATAATTAAAAAATTTAATAAAGTGAGTACATACATTAAGTAATCATGATCAAGAAATGTGAGTATATGTTTATAATTTATACACATAAAAATTATACTCATATATTAATTTGATATAAACATTCAATATAATATTATTTCCTTTCTTTATTCTAGCTGAATGCACCAGTGAGTAATTTGACTGAATATTCTGTCGGCGCTGAGCTCCTTTTTTTTTTAAAAAAAAAAAAATTATGAATGAAGCTCTTTGTTAAGATATAATTCATTAGTATTTGAAATTGTATCATGTGCAGTAGTTGGCATCTGCTTCTGGCGGTGCTTAACATGTTGTGGTCAATATGTCCCATAAAAGGGTATCAATTATTGTGTTAGCTTATGCTCCATCAAATAATTGATCGATCCATATTCATCAATTTGTGCTCTATATTTCTCAGTCTCTTTCATTGCACATTTTCATAGTACCAAGCAAATGTGTGCTGGAAAACATGTACTTGATTTTAGCATCTTTGTGCCATAACGTGGGCTTATTGTAAAAAATATTAAATTCCACATGTCAAGTTTTAAATCTTTTTTTTGAAACAAAATTTTAACAGCTAAATATGTAATTAGGGGTGATAATGAGGAGTAGAGTAGGCAGAATTTCTCTTAGTGGAATCGATGAACACGCGGGACGAGAGCTAGTTTTTCCAATAATCTCACCTTCAAATTATATTCCATGTGGCCGATCAACAAATGTCATATGTTAATTTTGAAATTTATTGCGTACCATAGTGTCATCCATGTGATAGCCATCAAAGACGAGAACTAGTTTCTTCTTAACGTGTGACTCAACTATCAATTTTAAGTTAAAATTATGTCGTCTTAGTCATTTATTTTTAATCTTAACTTAAAAATCACTCAATTATGAGTATTTTACTTATAAAATCATTAACTTTTTTTTAAATAAATTTTTTTGAAATATATATTTTATTTAAAAATAAAAAGATATTCATTCAAACGATTTGATCTGCTATAAAAGTATAATTTTGACCATCCTCCTCAATTAGTCCCTTTGTCTCTAGCTCTTTCTTTTTTTTCTCCTCAGTTCTTTTTTCCTTTTCCTCTCTTGCTCAATTGCTACCCTCTTGACACGAACAAGTAGAGAAGCATGATAATAAGTAGCAAGAGAGATCCAAGTGATCAAAATATGAAAGATCTCAGCCCATTTGAATGACGCACGTTAGTTAAGTTTAAAAATTTTTGTTTTGACTAAAAAATTAATTAATAATTTTGTAACTAAAACACTAATAGTTGAGTGACTTTTGAATTAAAATTCGAAGTTGAGTGATTTTTTGAAAAAATAAGTAATAATTAATGGACTCATAATTCTCTCCTAGGCCTTGAACCATTAAAATATATTTAGATCTTATATGTATCATTTAATTTATGTAATTTTTTTCTATGACTAATATAAAATTTTATTCGTACATTTAACAAACAAAAACGCATATATATAACACATAAGTTTGCACTCATTGATTTGGCATGGCAATATAAATGTTGTTCTATTTTTTTATAAGTGAGTTTCAACCAAATCCGGATTAATTAAAAAAAAAATTGGCATGAAATCACTATTAAGCAATAGGTTAGATTCGCAAATGGTGATTTTGATTTCTTTTAGCCATGTTAAATAATATTTTAAAAATATTCTCTAATTCAAAAATTTTCTAGGCAAATTTTTATTATCCATCGAGTATAATATAATTTTATAAGACATACAACAAGGATATTTTAAAGGGACAATTATAGTGCATCATCGCTCGGTCAAAATAATTATAAAGAAATACTCATTTATTGTATAGACATATATAATCAATGTATATTTCATATATTGTCAAACTATATTTAGTTTTTAAACGTATCATAATATATTTTAGTGTATAACACATGTATAAATAATCTATACTATATAGCCAAACAATTACCAAAAAATACTTATTTGTTGTATAGACATATATAGTTTGTTTATTTGATTATTGTCAAGTTATATTCAGTTTTTTAATGTATCGTAATGTATATTCAGTATATAATGTATGTATAAGTAACCTATATTATATAGTCAATATATACTTTCTATGACTTTTTGCAAGTCATATTATACAGTCATATATATTTTCTACAATTTTGAGCTAATCTGTTATATAAATTTAAACAATTATTTATTATCAATTAATTAATTTATTATATATATTTGAAATTATCCTGATATTAAAATAATAAGCATGGTCAATTGCCATAAATTCTATCTTACAGAATATTTTTAATTTAAGATTATCTTTTAAAAGAAATTATTAAATGGGAATAAAATTTCAAAATCGAATATTTGACGAACATTAGGCGGAATTTCTTGATATGGAAGTGGGTAAATCATGATTTTTGTCTGAGAAGAATAACTATAGATCGTCGTCGGCTAGTCTTTGGGCCGTCAATTTCCACTCATTGCTTTCTCCGCTGCTTACTATTTTTCCCCAACAGAAGAATTAGGGTTTATTGTCTGAAAATTACAAGTTCCCAACGATTGCTCAACGCCTTCACCTCGCAATTTCACTTTTAGTTGCTGAAATCTAACTCTGGATGTAACTGTATTTGGTCTCAATTTTGAAATTCACAGATCAGTCCCTAAAAACCTCATAAATGGCTCTTCATGTTACTGCTTTCTGCTACAGTGGAGTTTCCACTTCAAGTCAAGCTTCCAGAAGCTCTTTGCTTTCAGTTTTTCCTGCTCCGAAAAGATGCACTGTCAAAGCAGCAGCTTTCCCGTCCCAGTATCAGCCCATCTTTCCTCGATTCGAACTTCAAGGTGTTCATCTTTTTAATTTAGAAAATTTAGACTGGATTTATGTATGTTTGTAGAAAATTTAGTGAATTTGCTTCGTACCTTTTTGTATTTATGCTTGCTTTTTCAACTATATTTACTTAAGGAAGAGCATTGCCAAGTGACAATGGGCCACAGGAGAAGGATGAATCATCCCTTGTTGTGTGCTTCGGAGAAATGCTCATTGATTTTGTTCCGACCACAAGTGGACTGTCATTGGCTGAAGCACCTGCATTTAAAAAGGCTCCTGGTGGTGCACCAGCTAATGTTGCTGTTGGTATTTCCCGTCTTGGTGGTTCATCAGCTTTCATTGGGAAGGTAAAATGCTTTTCTACCTTCTTTCTGAACTCAATATGCTTGATGTAATAAGTGTTTAGGCAGTTAGCTTTTCAATCAAGTACGTATGATCTTCAAGTTGTCTACTAATCCTTGACTATTAGGACCAACTCCAGGCTGTTGGAGGAGGCTGCTCTTTGTTATTGTTTGCCTCTATTCAAAACATATTCAGCCTCTGGTTCCCGGAACTAGTGAGTTTAGAAGCTCCAAGACAATTCACATTGTTTGAACTATCAACCTCTAATACATGGTTGAAATTTTGTGATATCTGAATAGAAATTTGCCCCTTGCTGTAAACAACAAACAACAACAATATACCCAGTGAAATCTGACAAATGGAGTCTGGGCAGGGTAAAATGTATGCAGACCTTACCACTACCTCATAGAGATACATAAAGATGTTTCTAGAAGACTCAAATTTGCCACTTGCTATGGAAACATTAATTGCACATGTTGTCCAGCATCTAATGTAACGTGCTTCAAATAACTTTTTCTTTGGTATATACTAATTACAATGTCATCTCCCTTCTGCCCTGGAAGTTTTTGATAATTTGATTAACTGTTGAAGAATCATATTCTGCACAAAGTTTGCTTATTCAAATATTTCCTTTGCTGCGGTGTGCAAATTAATTAGAAAAAATATGTATGAAAATAACCTATCAAAAAGAATTAGTGAAGATGGATCATCAAAAAGTATGTGAAGATGATATAAATTAGAAAAACATAGGCCTTCTCAATCATATTAAGCATTTTATGATATGTACTTATAATTTCTAATCACGAGCAGGTTGGTGAAGATGAATTTGGTTACATGCTTGCTGATATTTTGAAGGAGAACAACGTCAACAGTGATGGTATGCGTTTTGATCCAGGTGCTCGTACTGCTTTAGCATTTGTAACACTGAGAAAGGATGGAGAACGTGAATTTATGTTCTATCGTAACCCGAGTGCTGATATGTTGCTTCAAGAGGATGAACTTGATTTAGAGTTGATCAGGAAGGTACATGAGGTTCTTTTATCCTCGAGATAGAAATATTTCAAAGTTTCTTTATAGCAAAAAAAATAAAGGTGGATGAGAAGAACGAAAATAGGATCATAATATGAATCCGAAATTGGTTTTGGTTCTTACATGAGATATCTTTAGTCATAAGGCCTTCTGTATTTGTCCTCTTTGTTACTTCTGCTAAGAGTAACTTATCTTATTTAAATGGCTTTTTAGTATATTAAAAATCTCATGCAGTTCGTGATTTGGTTGCAATCCAGATCTTCAGATTTTTGAAGACCATCTTATTTGAGCCTGTGTGAGCATTTCGTATGCTTTCTTGAAAGCATGTTACTCTATAAGTCCATCAAACTTTAACAATATTTTTATCCAATGTTGCTTTAGTTTAATCGTGGATACTTCACATTTCTTCTGTTATTTATGGTGTAGACTCTTACTAGTAATTTATATTGAGATAGTCAACTCAATAGTGATACCCAGTGATTCCTCTACCTTATGACAGGCAAAAATTTTTCATTACGGTTCCATAAGTCTGATTACGGAGCCATGCAAATCAGCCCATATTGCAGCTGCAAGAGCAGCTAAGGATGCTGGTGTGATCTTATCCTATGATCCCAACTTGAGACTTCCATTATGGCCATCTGCAGAAAGTGCTAGAGAAGGAATTCTTAGCATATGGGATACTGCTGATATAATTAAGGTACTTGTTTGCAAGTGCCCAACTGGAAATATAGTTAATCTTGTAAGAGAGTTGGACTGTGGAAAGTCTGAACTTTCATATGAAATGTTATCTCTGATGTTTCAGCTGCTTGTTATCACCAGATAAGTGAAGAAGAGATTTCGTTTTTGACACAAGGAGAAGACCCTTATGATGATAATGTTGTTCGGAAGTTGTACCATCCAAACCTCAAGTTACTCCTCGTCACTGAAGGTCCAGAAGGTTGCCGATATTACACCAAGGTAAGCTTCTAAGATGTGGCAAAACTTGCGTTATGAAAATTATTCAACTCTGTGGCATGCCTATTGTTCTAGTCAAATTGTATAATTGCAACTGCATCCCACTCTACACATATTAATGTGCTTAAGCAAATCGTTAAAATTCTTTATCATGATGTTAAGAAATCTCTTTATTTGTTCCTTTTATCAGATGTAAAATCCATCTTTTCATTTCGTAACTTTTTACATTACTACAGCAATTATTAAATATACAATCTGCTATTGGGCTGTCTAGGTTTGACCGCATGGATGCTAGAGTT
Organism: Solanum ossicruentum; assembly: GCA_025774065.1. Classification (NCBI taxonomy): domain Eukaryota; kingdom Viridiplantae; phylum Streptophyta; class Magnoliopsida; order Solanales; family Solanaceae; genus Solanum; species Solanum ossicruentum. The sequence continues at coordinate 26,019,440 of JAOTQR010000045.1, read as the reverse complement.
GATTGGCTTGTTGTTTGGTTAATCTGGAATCAATATAGATTCATCACTGAAGGCTTTAATCAATTGCTCTGTTATACTTTGTCAAAATAATACTAATATTACTCCTTGCACTCTGAAGTTTTTTTCATAAGATTCTTTATTCTGTTTCCTTTTGTGAATTATGACCAGAAAACAGAAAAGCTCATTAGAGGTTTTCTTAGTCTTATCAGTCTCGTTAAAGCTGGTTCAGATTTGTCAGCTTATTGGAACAAGTTTAGAAATATTAGAATTAAATGCATCTTTAGTTCAACTTCTAGATCAGTCACCAAGTTCTCTGACATTTCTTGAATAATGAAAACAGGATTTCAGTGGACGAGTTAAGGGTATAAAGGTGGACGCTGTGGATACCACTGGTGCTGGAGATGCTTTTGTAGCTGGAATATTGTCACAGCTAGCATCTGATGTCTCCCTGCTTCAGGTATTGATTTTGGTTTGTTATCCAGTGATATAAGGCAGCTGAAAAATCACAATTTGAAGCTAAGACCGCTACTAAAACTATGCACATGCTTTTTCTTGCTATAGCTACTTCTGAAACAAAAACTGAAGGTGCTGAACTAATAAAAAGTCTCACATTGGTGGTAAATGAATGGGTAGTCTCCTCATATGGACTTGAGCAAAGCAATCCTCCCCTCATGAGCCAACTTTTAGGGTTGAGTTAGGCCCAAGATTCATTTCTTCACTCTCAAAGTTTAACCTATTTTTCTATTTGATGTTGATCTTTCTGTTATACTTCAACCCAAAGCACGGCGCTCTTTAATGCTAATTATGAATCTGAATTTTTTAGGATGAGGGCAAACTTCGAGATGCCCTTTGTTTTGCTAATGCTTGCGGTGCATTGACTGTGACGGAAAGAGGTGCAATTCCAGCTTTGCCAACAAAAGAAGTAGTATTGAACACCTTGCTCAAGTCAGTTGCATAATATCCATATAACCTATTAATCAGTTGTCATTTGAATGTACTTGCAAAAGTTTTTCCATGTATCCTCTTGCATAAATTCTTGTAGGGCAAAAGAATATTAAGCACGTGTATAACCACATTAGCCAAATAATCGGTAATAATTTATGCTAAATATGTGGAAGTTCATAACCACATTATTAAGCTCATGTATTTATTCAAGATCCACGTTCAATTCTTGTGGCTAATGCATTGGTTGCAGATTCAGTTACATTCATTCATCATGCGGATCCCATAATATTGTTACTAATATGTAGGGATAAGTTTCATATTTTGTAAAATTTTCAACTATTTTTCCCTTTTCTCAACTACAAGCAATTTTGAGGTCTCAAAATGTTGTCAATTAGTTATTTATTTCCTTCCGCAAAGTATAAACAGATTATTTGTTGCAAAATTTTATGAAGGCCATGAAACCTCAAGAAGTTTTTTCACAAGGCCCGAGTCCTAAGGTTAAGGGTGGCCTTACAAACTAATAGGAATAACTCTTTATAGCCCAAATTCTAACTCATTTTGCGGATCTAATTGAGCTGCCAAAAACAAAACTCAAAAGAAGGCCAACTTTGCCTATTATAACTATCCCATAAACAAGAAAAAGGCAAAGAACAAATCAAAGAATGGCTGAAGATCCACAAGACAAAGCTGATCGCGAACAAGTCTTCAAGCGTTTTGATTTAAATGGTGATGGAAAAATTTCTTCAGCAGAACTTGGAGAGACCTTGAAGATGCTAGGCTCTGTAACTCCTGATGAGGTCCAGTATATGATGGCTGAACTTGACACTGATGGGGATGGCTTCATTTCTTTTGAAGAATTCGAAGAATTTGCTCGAGCCAATAGAGGTTTGATCAAGGATGTTGCTAAAGTATTCTAGCTAGCTTTCTTGATGCACGAACTTTACCATTAGAAACGGATTTAGGGTGGGTTTTGCGGGTTCAACCGCATTCATTGCTTTCAGCTCGAACTATGTATGTGTATGCAAAAAATGTTTAAAATGTATACATATAATAAAATCATTTTCATTCTAAAAACGATGACCCTTTGTTGGAATTTTTTTAAAAAAATTTAGTTGAACTGTAACGTCTTGCATTATTGTTGAGATGGGGTTGTATGAATATCATTTCTTTTGGTTTATAAATTATTTGGTTGGTTCTAAGTTGTTTGGCTTAAATAAAATTCATTAATTTAGGCAACTAGGTTCAGCAACATTGAACTACAAGTTTGTCCGCCTTGTATTATGTTTGGTCCTATGTGAAAGTTTTAGCTGTCATTTTCTCAGCAATATCAAATAATATCAAGGTGACCTAATTTTTGTGGTTGTACTAATTTCTGAACCTATCTTTTCTTAAATACCTAACCTGAATCAGATTGATTTACTTTAGTTTTTATTTATACATAAAGGATAAACGTACCATCAATTGAGGTGGGAGGGGTTGGCACAAAGAGAATATGTTGTCAACTTCCAATAAATTCAGAAATCCAAAGAGTTAAGTTTATGGAGGTCCCCCATATCTTCTAAATAAAACAGAATTTACTAGTCATTAATTTTATATTTGGTGGCCTACTGTAGATTATCATAAACTGCTCCCATTTAGTTGGTTCTTGGTTGGTCACTAGAAAGACAAAGGTCAATTAACCTCAGCCTGCACAAGGTAAAGCTAAAACACACTGGTGGGAGATGAAAAGTGCTCTGTGTTTGACAACTGGCTAAACCACAGTGCATTTAGATAACCAATGAAAATCTTACCTTACAATCAATGAAAGAAGTAAGATCATACCAGAAAACAATTCACAAACTTCTTTATGTATTCTCACAAAACAGAACCTGCCATATCTTCCCCATCAAAATCAGGGACAAATATATATACAAACAGCCTATACTTCAATCAGACCACCACTTCTCTATCTACATGTTAAAGAACTTACCAGTTATCACCCTAGAATCTTAGAATGGAGTGAGGGAAAAAAGAACAAGGAAAAAAAACGAACTAATCATCTTAATATCAACGACAGTAAAAATCATCATCCTCAAAGTCAGGCACTCCTAACATTGCCAAGGCTAAGTGACTATTCATTTCACTTCTTGTCCGCTGCAAGTGGGGATCAATCACACAATTATTACTGGAAATAGACTTCTTCCTGGTCAAGGAACGAACTTCTGTGCCTCTCAATATGGCAATGATCTCATCCATGTTGGACCTTCGAGACTCTTCACTGTGTATACATGCAGCTGCTGCTTGAGTCATGCGAGCGATTTGCTGTAGGTTCTTTTGAGGGAATTTGAGTCTTGGATCAAGAAATTTTTCAAGAGCTCCTTGTTGCAGCAGTGGCTTTGCCTGAAAAGAGCAAAGAAGAAGACTATAATTTCCAGCTCTTTCAAAATATGATAAATGATCCAATTTGTTAAGCAGTTAATCATGGTAATAGCGATCTTATATGGCAGTGACCATTTAGAACATAAAGATCTAAATAGAAGGAAATGCACTGGCCTGAACAGGTTACTCACACATCACTATATATGTCAAAAAGTTCTCAGTAGTGAAATTTATAATTATGCAGCAACTTTGGCAAAGGTTATGCCGGGTAATGTATATGAGTATGCTTGCATTAACAATTACCAAATTGCTGCAGCAAGATCGATTCAAATATCACAAATATAGGAGATATGATCACAGCTTAGTCATAAACTAAAGCAAGAACCTACCCACAAGACTAAGTTCTCTTCTCCTGGTCCTCTTTTTGCTTCAATTGGCTTCCTTCCAGTTAGCAGCTCCAGGAGGACAACTCCAAAGGCATAAACATCAGTTTTGTCCGACACTTTACCATGCTGAAAATATTCAGGAGCTAAATACCTGCAAATGTAATTCAAAGACCGTAAATATAAGAATGTTCTTCATTGTCAAGCAAAGTAAGGTTTTAATTCGTAGCTATGCCTATTTACGAGTTGTCAAGAAAATATACCCAAATGTTCCTTTAACTGTTTTACAAAGGAAAGGCACAGAGGGTGCAGGAGTCCATGTAGCTAAACCAAAGTCACACAACTGCATAGATGGAGGAAAGGATTAAAATACAGAATCTATCAAAGAACAAACTGTTCACTAGCAGATACGCGTAAATAAGACAATAACCAATTCGAGCTGTTAAATATGAATGTTCCTTCTATTACCTTAGGTGTCTTCTTGGATGAGAGAAGAATGTTGGAGGGTTTGATGTCCCTGTGAACTACACACCTCTCAGTGCCATAATGCAAATACCCGATTGAATCTGCAATGCCTACGGCCACCTTATACCGCGTAGACCATGGAAGTGCTGGACCACCTTTCACTCCCCTCTTCTTCTTATCTGTGAATGGAACAATTTTTTAGACCCAATAAAACAACAATGGCCTTATTGAGAACAAAAACAAACCAAGTTTTCTCACCATGTAAATATCGCTCTAAACTTCCACCAGAAACATACTTGTATACCAAAAAGAAACCTTCCTCTGGATCAATACAAAAACCAACCAGAGGAACAATGTATGGGTTATGAAGAGAACTAGCAATCATCAATTCCCTACAAAATGCCTTTGGAGACTCCTTGCCTTCCCTATCTAACCTCTTAATTGCAACAGTAGTCCTCATAAATCCAACTCTTCCTCTGAAAACATAGCTCAATGCTCCTCTTCCCAAAACTCTACCTACCCAATTCAAGAAAAGTAAGTCAATTTCTCTTTCAAACAGGGGAAAGTAAAAAAGTTAAGAAATTGAACATAAAAAATTGAATACCTTTACAAAAATTACGAGTAGCAGAAGCAATCTCAGCATAGGTAAACCTAATTAAAGAATGAGTCACAGGAGAAATACTCCTCTCAAGTGATTGAATTTTCCTCCATTTTAGCTCTCTAGACAGGGGATCAGTTAACCCATTATCCAAATTCACCATCAAAACAGTAGCAGAGGAACATCTATTAACATTCATAGCCTCAAGCTCAACCTGAGAGCAAAAACTGAACCTAAAAGATGAATGAACAGAATGTGGCTCAGCATTAATCAACTCAGTACCACAAGCTCCTGACTCAGCAAGCAACCAAGCCTTATTATGCTCCAAACTGCTGACATCTTTATCCTTCTCACCGTCATCCTTTCCGGAACCTCGCCGGCGGCGGTTCGGAATAAAACAAGCCAACCCAAAATCCCAAATCATTCTGTAAATTAAAGACTTGAGTTTTAACTCATCATCATTGCTACAATGTTTATCAGTAACAGATGATAAAGCTTGAGTCTTTAAAGGGTATGAACTGTGAAGAGGCTCCACAGAGTTAGTAGGAAGAAACCCCATTTTTAGAGCGGATCTCGAAAAGCAACACAGAAACCCACAAACCCCAAAAGCAAGAAAAAGATAAAGAATCAAGAAAAGTTAACAACTTTACTTGTAGGGAAAGATTGAGTAATTTACTCTCAGTATATAGAAAAAAGAAAGAGAGTATTGGAGAATAAAGAATCGAATATGTAATGAGAAATGTCGAAAAGTGTGAAGAGATTTTGATTATATGCTGGAAATGGAGACTGAGAGAAAGAGAAAGATGGTCCCTTTAACTAAAAAAAGACTGACCCAGTTTAATTTTTTAGTAGATGGAGTTAATGGCATTATTATTCCAAGAATGAGAAAAATGTGAGTTGAGATAAATGCAGGATTCTTGGTGTTAAGGCTTTAACAAGACAAGAAGAAACCACACACAAAAAAAGATGCTTCTTTCTGGGTAGGATTTAGGAAAGACCTTATCTTTTATTGGGGATTATGGATAAAGTTTAAACCAAATGTGGGAAGAGATTTATTAGGCTAGTTAAGGGTTAATATGGTGTTGAAAAATTGGAATGTTAATTATTTAGTACAACAATTAAGTTGGAAAATGAGGTAATAAGATGATGGAATGTATTAGCAGTTTGGTAACCTTCTCATCCCCCAACTACCTTTCTTGACAGCAGAGCTGCCTCTCTTTTGTCATTCCACTTAAACACTTCAGTTTGGCTTGGCTAGGATAGCTGTGGAAATTGTATAGAATAATGATCTTTGTCAAGAGAATATATGCGCATTTATTTTAGGATAGAAAGATGGACCGTGGTCAATATTTCACCTTGATTTCTCATATAGTCATTCAACTATCTCGATTAATAACATAACAAAATTATCATCATAGTAGGTGTAATTTTATTGTCATGTTTCTAACTACTTCTGATCTTTTTAGGGGTATATTTGGTTTTACCTCTTTGATCAAAGTAGTGGCAACGTGGCGTTGCTACCAAAACAAGCATATCAACGATTACTAGCTCCTATGATTTGAATACACATCAATTCTCGAGTCTCGTTATTATATGATATATTTAAGCGAGTATGAGATTGAAATTTTTATAATTAATTTTTTGAATGCAAATGACGAGACAAAAGATATAATTTATCGAGAAAATAATTATTATCTCATAACGTCACTTTCTAAAAGACTATAATAACGTCACTTTCTAAAAGACTATAATTTAAGCAATTCGTTTGGTACAAAAATGAATAACGCAAGGATTAGTAACGCAGAAATTAACAATGCAGGGATTAGTAAAGCATGAATTAGTAATGCAAGGATTATTTTTTATCAAGTGTTTGGTTCATCTTTCCTATCTAATCTTATACTTAGTTTAAACAACAACAACAACAACATACCCAGTATAATCCCACAAGTGGGGTCTGGGGAGGGTAGAATGTACGCAGACCTTAC
>JAOTQR010000045.1:25969536-26003856 GCA_025774065.1 Solanum ossicruentum | reverse complement strand
ATAACCCAATAAGATTATAATAATTTACTATTTTATCCCTTCGTAAATATTAAATATTAGTAATTTAATAGTAATATGACACTATAACAATACTTTACCTATTTTAATCTTTACAGTACTTAAATGATTAGTTATTCATTTTAGTATTTTAATTTGTAATTAACTAATTATAATTTTTGCAAGTCTATAAACATAGTATTCATACTCTATCAATTTTTTATTAATATAAATTTCATTATAATTCTTATTAGATAAATCAAAAATCGAACCATTAAAGACTTAAAATCGATAAAAAATATTTTATTGGGTTCTTATTGGTTTGACATATTTAAAAATAAAAAATCTATAGATCGAACCGATAATGTATAAAATCGAATCGAATCGATCGATACACACCTCAAAAAAATAATGCATCAAGCTGTTAACAAGGGCCAACTTGATCCTCTTCTCCGGATATCTTAGATAAGGGAATTATTTTTTTTATACATCTAATTGATGCTGAATTCTTTTAACTAATACACATTTTTAAAATTCTAAGGAAAAATTTTGGTTTTTATCATTGATAATAAAAACAAATATCACAATGTAACAGCCATCCACAAATAAGACAAATGAATTCAAAGTTCAATTTTATTTAACCAAGGTAAAAAACCTAAAATGTCCTGTGTGCACCGAGAATTGCCATTTGCCTTCTTTTTCAGTGAACTCTAAACAAATTGGGGGAATAGCGAAAAAATATCTTCTTCTTCAACCATGGCGGACGTGAATTCTGCGACTCAAAGCTCTGAACAGCCCAGCAAAATGGTCGAAGATGTGGCAAATCAAAACCCACTGCCAAACACTCCTAAAAATGTATCTGATAAAGGAGAGCGTCAAAGTAAGTTCCTGGTCTCGTTTCTCATTCTATGTTTCACTGACAAGTGCTGGTAGAGATGGCGTTCTATTTTTCGCCTGTTTGGTCTCTAGATCTGTAAAATTGACCAACCTAGAAACTATTAAATTGTTTTATTTGACTCGGGAGGGGTTAAATAGTTGAGGTTTGTGATACCTGGTTTTTGCCAATCGACGGATGTTTGTGCTTTAGTATTGTTATTTGGGTTCTGTATGCCTGCATGCTGGTCTGTCTTTTCTCTTTTAAGGGTTTATTTCATATGAAGGAAAATGTTTCTTTTTTACTTATTTTCTTGTGTTCAGTAGGTTTGCAAAAAATATTATCCTTGAAGCATTTGTATATAATTTAGACAAATATTATGGGAGGCGAATGTGGGAAGGTAGGGGTGTGAGATGGCGGGGATGAGGGCTTGGGGAGAGTGGGGGTGAAGATGAGGTATGTTGGAGTATGAGGACATAATCATTGTGGAATATCACTAGTGGAGCTTGTTTCCCCTGCTTCCGTCAGGGGAACTTGTTTTCCTAGAGAATGTTTTTGAAAATATTTGATCAGACTAAACATGAGAAAATTGGTTTGTACTGATAAACCTTTAGTCTTGGGGAATTAGTTGTTTGTCTGTAATTTCTGAAGTGTGGATGTTCTTCAACTGTAGCATCCAAATGAATTTTTTTTGTTCCTAATTCTTTCCTTATGGAAAAGAAAAAAGAAAGAAAAAACACTTTGGTAAGTAGTAGAGAAGCAACTGTGATAGTACAGTGGTTTTTTTCCCCTGGCTTGGGGCATCTGGTATAAAGAACTCACAACTGGTATTAAGAACTCACTACTGCGACTAATCCAAATCCCTATGGTGTAAGCCCTGCTAGAGGGTAGCGGTCTTTGTATAGGAAGTAATATTCCTTCTTCATAGGGTTTGAACCCCAGACCACTACTGAATGTTAGATGTATTCCAACCATTACACCATATCCCTTGCTGGTACTGGGGAGGTTTTCCTTGAATGGTTTACAAAGGAAATAGACTTATTTAGAAGGCTAGGGTGCTGAATAAGTAGGATAATGCATCCGAACCCCTACTCCTAGAAGGTTTTTGTTGTTATTTTGCGAAAGATTTATCTGAAGAATCAGCGCATAATCATTTGGTTTATACACATGTATATAGGTGTGTGCTAGCGTATATATCATGAAGTATGTAGTAGGCTTTGAAATTAGTTCTCTGTTTTCAGAAAGATAATTATGTATATGTTTGAATGGAAATGACCATTCAAATCTTGCTGTTTTGCCTTTTTTACAGAAGATAACAGACAAATATTTTTGGTTAACATGCTTGAAATTCTTGGAGCCTAATGTGTTTGTGATACTAGCTCCACTCTGACTTGTTACATGTCATTTCTCATTGTAGATATTAATGAGGAATTCATTCACAAGAATCGCCTACAAGAGTTGACCCAGCGATCGTCCCTAGGTCGTCCTGTTTATCACACTGTGAACACAGGATCTCAGCATGCACCCCTCTTTAAATCCAGAGTTTTTGTTGATGGGGTTTGGTATGACTCTCCTAGCACATTTTCACATCTAAAGGCTGCAGAGCAGGACGCTGCCAAAGTTGCCTTGATTGGCGTGAAAGAAAAGATGAAACACGAGGGATGCCCTCTTATTCGTGAGGTTTGTTGTATTATTGCTAAATGATATATTTAGGTTATTTAGTTTTATAAGAGTCTAAATGACTCATATCTTAGTTGCTAGGTGATTTTCTCAAAGGAACCCTCTTCTTTAAGGCATGTCTGATTTTTAAGTGACACTCAATTTTAGAAATGGGCCTGGAATTTTATTATATCTTTGGGTGATGTCATTAGGGTTAGAGTACTGGATATCTTGAGGTTAACAAGGTTGATTCATGATCATCCTGAATTATGATACTGATAATGTTGTAATATGAGATGAAAGTCTCTTCTTTCTACCACTGAATAGGTCAATAGATGAAAAGCATGAAAGTTGTAAAATGAATGAAGAAGTGCACTCATACCCTTCATATAAGGAGGTGTAGACCAAGGCATTACAGTACTGTTTTCATTTTTTTAGTTCTATGACTAATCAGAAATTCATTTCTGATCTATCCTTGATCTGTTTAACATGTGAATATTCAGGAAGCCCACAGTTAAGACTGTAATATAGTAGTAATTTTAGAGGGAAATCCTACAAGGTAGGCCGTGGTTTTTGTTCTTGGAAGAGGGGGTTTTCCGCGTAAAAATCTTGTGTTGATTATTTTAATTCCGCATTTACCTCTTCTATAGTTGTTGGTTTTTCAGCATATGGGTGGCATCAGAAAATAACACTAGATTTTTCCCAAGAAACTTAGAGGGATCGAGGGAGCATATTCTGATTTTAAAAGCTGGTTTACTTATTTATGAGTTGTTGAAGAGCCAGAGAATACAACAACAACATAATACCCCGTGGAGTCCCACAAGTAGTGTCGACCTTACCACTATTATAAATGAAAAAGCTTTCAGTTAGAGCTGTTTGGATATTAGATGGGCAAATTCTGATACAAAAAGTAGGTTGATTTATTTATGAAGTGTTAAAGAGCCAGAGAATGAGACTAATTGAAGGGCTTCAGTACTAGTGTGGCATTTGGATCTTAGGTCTAGCATACTGGTTCGTAATTCTATAGTTTCTATTTCTAAAACTTATGCTCCAAAGATCAGTTGATCCAAACCTGTTTCAACTCTTGGTCAAATCAGCCCGATAAAATTTTTCTAGATTACACCAAAGCTGGAACTAGAAGGTGTTCTTTGTGTCACGACCCAAGTTTGGGGCCTAGGTGTGACATGGAGAATGAGGGGCCCAAGGGAACTTCAAATAAGCCTCTTAGCATTTGTTCAGCATACATAGGTAATGAGTAAATGACATAAGTGGAAACTAAGGGGAAACAGGACTATGGGCCAGAGCATAAGATTATAGCATGATAAAGAGCTTATTATAGCACATATCCAACAATACGTCTGATTAGACTTAGCGGGGGATAAAAATTGTCCCTAGCTCACCCTTAAGGGAAATGTAATATCGTCTCAAAGTCATAAGGGAATCAAGCTAGATGAAAATGGATCATCCTCTAACCAAGAGGACTCACCAAATAAAGTCTTCAATTCCAAGCTAGAAATCAACCTCGTGGAAGAGGAGAATAGGCACCTGTTCTTACATGGTGATATCATGTAGGCAAACTATGTGTTAGTACATTGGAAACTAAGTATACGGGTATGCAATGCAACAATAATGCAGTGATCAATAGGGTGCATATTACAATACTTAAGTGAGGACATGAATAATAATTAATAACCAATGCATCAACATAAGTAATGTCATGAGAGGTATAATAACTTAACATATATATATGGGAAGTAACCTTAACCGACAATAAGTCCATGTGAGCTATAACATGGTATCAAATGTAACTCCTGTATTGAGAAATGAGAGCCTATTTGCCAAGATAGAACTCTGTGTCATTTATTCATCCCATCATTGAGGGCGCTATGTGGATCCACTAGCCTAGCCTAAAAATGCATCCTATGGTGACACATAGTTTTGGAGAAGAGGTTGCCTCTAGGATTCCCTTACTGAACTCCACCTCAAGTCTTCTCTGTGCCTGTCATAATCATAATCATAGTCATAGTACCAAGATACGATAGTTCACCAATCATTTATATAGCTTTAAAATTCATTTGACAATCAAAGGTACATGGAATAGATCATTAAAACCTTAGTGATTCAAATGTGAGAATTGTCCTTTCACGTAGAATCCATCATTTAGGTGATAACACCCTTCCAACATTCATTTATCGTCAGTGGACTCTCACAATCATAATCAATAGCTTTCACGAACATTTAATTGGAGCTCATAACCTTCAAGTCACATTCCTTTGAAAGTATAGTAAAACTAGGTGGATTCAAGTCACACCATCTTTAAATCATACATTTCAATGAGATGATGCATAAACACAATGAATTTCATCAATTTGAAACATAATTTCAAAAACCCACCATGAATCTCAATGACCCAATATAGCTTGATACAGGAACACTTGATAAATCAACAATTCTATGTTATTGAATATCAATATATATAAAAAAAATAGGTAAATAAACATCAAATAACTTATAATCTATGCATTTGATGAAATAACTTGAAAACCCATGAAGTTACATAATTTAAATTAGGAAAAATTGGTAGAAAGAACTTGGGTTTCATGGTGAAAGGACTTATGAATGAAAATTCACATACCTAAGATGAAGAAACTTGAAGAATTTTGGGTGAACCTTGCTTGACCTTGAGGGGTCTTCTATTGAGTCTTCACTTGGAGTAGAAAGGGAGTTTGAGATTGTACTTTTGAGAGATGAAGTTGTGAAATGGGAATTAGGAGTGAATGAAAGACTTTGAGGGGTTAGGATGGCTTATGAGAGGGTATTTTAGTCAATACAAACGTTTGGTGGTGGTGGGGGTGGGGTTTAAATAAACTATTTGGTAAAGGACCAAAACGACCTCAACTTACCCCTGAAGAGGACCCTTGGATGAGACCCCATATTGGTCGTCTCAAGTCAGAGTGACCGTGTAGGGGTCTATCTTGGGGCGTCTTGCCAAGGATAAGGACCACTAGAGGGGTCACGGCCAGTATGACCTCAAATGGTTTGTGTGGCCCCTTGTGGTGCCATTCCTTAGGCTTGGGGTTGAGAGGGGTTACCAAGGGCAACACCACGACACCCCCAAACGGCCTATCTTAAGCCAAACAACAGTCGAGGCCTTTCATCTCAATCCAAACGGTCCCTGAGGCCATCCATCACAAGCATCAGGTGCCAAAACTTGAATTTTTCCTTTGGAACTTCCTTCAAACCTACTTTATGAACTTTTGACTTACGGGGCCTTACACTCTGACAGTTTGAATGACATATCTCCCTTTTCATATTGTGAGAAATATTGGAGAAGAATATTATTAGAATTGTGGATCTGCATTATTACATTGAGACCCCATTTATAAACAATAGTCACAGTACAATACAATCCTTTACAAGTAGGATTCTATATACTATTGTTATTCCTATTCCTATTCTAAGTAGTATTGTGGATATTATTGTTGTTCTATTTCTATTCTAACACTCCCCCTCAAGCTAGTGCATACAAGTCATATGTTCCTAGCTTGTTACAAATGTAATTAATACGAGGATCAATAAGGGGCTTGGTGAGATATCTAGAAGTTGATCACTTGACCTCGGAAAATTGACGGTCAATCTCAATGCATTTCTGTCTTCTCATGAAATAGAATTCTTGAGTTGTAGTGTTAGAACTTTTCAAACCAAGATTGAGAAGACTATTTCATACCATAAAGTGACTTAAACAATTGACATATAAGGCTATCAAGACTCTCCCCCAGCAAAAATTCAGGTGGTTGGTCTGTATAGACTTTTTCCTTGAGATAATTATGGAGATTTAATGTCCAAATAATTAACAGGCCAGTGGAGAACGACAACCATAGATAGAAAAAAGAACATATGCTATTTTAGCCATGAGAGAGAAAATATCACTGTAATCTGACCCAAATATTTGATTATGGTATAAAATATATGGATCATCTCGAAATCAAGAGATGAGTAGACCTCAAACTAGTAAGTCACCATAAAATTGGCCGGAACATGCTCATGCGCTTGATTATTAGATTTGATGACTAAAAGTGGTCAAAATCTGAGAAATAAAATGATATGAGTAGGGTCAGAATGATGACATAGCCCTACTGAGAAAGAGAATTATATGGGTAGGGTCGGAATGATGGCACGACCCTTCTGGAAAATAGAATTATACAGGTAAGGTTGTATTGACGGCACGACCCTACTGAAAAAGAGAAATTGTATGGATATGTTCAGAATGATGGCATGATCCAACACAAATAAGAAAATAGTCACCGGAAATATGTTATAGTGCTACTCAAATTGAATATGAAATAGTCCTCATCGGAAAGATGGCACGGTACTACACAAATCGGATATGTGAAAGTAGTCACCAAAAAGATGCATGGTGCTACACAAATTGGATATGGAAAAAAAATATTCACTAGTATGATACACTGTGACCTAATTTTTGCTAACATAATCATTGGCCAGATAGACAACACATAGGGGTCATAGCCGCCCGCCAACAACAGAAGCTCTTTGATTTTCTACCAGGACTGTAGAAGCTCTGATACTATGTGAGAAATATTGGAGAAGAATATTATTGAATTGTGTCTCTACATTATTACAAAGAGACCGTATTTATAGACAGTACAATACAATCCTCTACCAAGTAGGATTCTATATACTATTGTTATTCCTATTCCTATTCTAAGTAGGATTGTAGATATTATTCTTGTTCCTATTTCTAACACATATTACTAATAATCATACTCATTTTACCTTGTGTACTTTGTCTAGGATATGGTCTTTTGCAAGTCTATCCTGAACGAGTATGCTGTAAAAATGAACTTGGAGAAACCTACTTATCAGACAGTTCAATCTGTGGCAGTGCTTCCGGTTTTTAAGTCCACGGCTGTCTTCAATGGTATTCATTATATGGGAGAAACTGGGAAAAACAAGAAAGAAGCTGAACAGCTGGCAGCTCGAGCAGCGGTTATTTCCATCTTAGGTCAACCACCTTCTCCCAAAACCCCTTCCGGACAAGGAAGGAAATCTCAGTATCTCATCTTTCAAGTGCTAACTTATAATGAAGTGTTCTGTTCATCACTTGTTTTGCAGAAACTGGTGCTGGAACTGTGATGTTTGAGATCATCAAGTCTAAACGCAAGCTTTATGCTGCACTTGATAAAGTTCAGGATACAGGTGATTTGACTGCTGGATTCATGCCAATGGATCTTGGTCGTCCACTTCCTGTGGATAAAAGAAAAGAAATTGAAACTATTGAAGGTGGTGAGGAAAAGGCTAATAGAGGACTTTTAGCATATAATTTGGGACAACCTAGTGATGTTCTGGCACCTGATCAGCTTCGTGTGTTTAAAAGACCAAAATCAGGATCTTCATCAGTGGAAATGGCCCCTCCCATAGTATTTGTGCCCCCTGTCGTGGAGCCATCTCTGCTTTGCTCAACTTCTGGAAAGAAACGGCGAAAGAAGAAAAAAGCAAAGAAAAATGTGCAAGTTGACCCTCAGTAAGTTCTAACTTGTTAGAATGCATCTGTATTTATCATACATCTCTAGGTAATTGTATAGTAGTAAATACAGAATGCTTTTAACGGTTGTGCCATATACTGAATGCTTTTAACGGTTGTGCCATATACTGAATGCTTTTAACGTTTGTGCCATAATTATGTTTCTTGTTGTTGTGTATGTTGTTATTGTTTGCCATAATTAGGTTTGCTATTAATTAGAGAGCTTTTTGTTTCATGGTACTTAAGTCCTGTATAAGATGTCTGTTCATTGTTCACAATCAATTAAATAAGTTTCTTTTTTTTTGAGTAAAGGGTAACTTGTATTTCATATCCAACAAAAAGACTCAACACCTACAGATCAGGTTTTGAGGGGGAGTATTACATACATAGAGAACTCATAAGAGTTCCTTGTCAGTTGAGTAAGTTTTAAACTGCCTATAAATTCTACCATATTTACCATCTCCTCCAGTGGATCTTGGTTACCCCAAAAAAAAAAAGAAGGTTGAGGCAGTTCATCCTGATTTTGTGGATGGGATTGCTTTGATTCTTAAATTGTCTAAGATTCCTCTCCTTCCATGCAGTCCCCCAAATACAAGCAGGATACTCTGCCACCAATCTTCCTCTGCATTTCTTCTGCCAATGCTATTCCAATTTTTCAACAGCTCCAATGTTGTTCTTGGCATTGCCCAATTCTCCCTCAATATATGAAAGAACATTTACCACAGAATTACAGTTGTCTCAGTGCATGAAGAGATGCTCTTTTATTTTCAGCTTCCTTTTCACAGAGAAGGCATCTTTAGCAAATCTGAAGTTCAGCTCCCATCCATTATCTATCTATACTTGACCTACGTTTGCCTGCTTTTGTAAACTTAAAGCGTAGAGATCTGTGAATAAGTTCTTTAAAATACTTTGGCCATCAACTGATCATTCCAAAATGAAGTTTTGGCTCCATCTCCCACCTTGATCTTGATATTGGGCCAGAACTCAGGCCATAGGTTTCTAATGGATCTCCATAGGCTACACCCGAAAGTGGTGTTCACTTCTTCAGTTGACCAGCTAGTCCATTGACCATACTTTAAAGAAATGGCTCTTCTCTACAAGGCATTGTCCTCTGTTGCAAACTTCCATAGCCATTTTTGCAACAGACTTCTATTATGGGGTAAATTTTTTATCCCCAAGCCCCCAAGCTTCTTACTGCATATTACTGAAGCCCACTTCGCCAGATTTTTGTTCTTCTTTTCTTCACAGCCATTCCAAAGGAACTCCCGTCTCAGTTTGTCTATTTTCTTCACTATTCCTTTAGGAATTGGAAAACACGACATCATGTAGTTTGGCAGAGCATTCAAGACTGAATTTATCACTATTAATCTCCCCCCTCAAGATAATATAGTCTTTTCCAACTTGCCACATCTTTCCACGACATCACTCCAAATCTCTGGAGACTTGCTCTTTGCTCCCAAAGGCATCCGAGGGTACTTTGCAAGTACTGACCCGATTTGGCACCCTAAATTTGCTGGTAACAGACCCATATAATTCACCTGATTGATCGCGAATACAGAACTTTTGCTCCTGTTTATATGAAGACCAAAGATTGCTTCAAAGATTGTTAGGATAGGATAGCATAGCCCTCAAGTGCCTAATTTATTCGACTTTTAGCTTCACAAACCACTAGGGACTCACAACATATAGAAGATGGGCAATCTCCATATTCATCTCCCCATTGATTTGTGGCCCAAACCAGTAATCCAACCATTTGCGCTTTCCTTTTTGAACATATGATTGCACCCTTCCATTGCTGAGACGAATAGAAATGGGGACATTGGATCACCCTGACTAAGTCCCTTTTACAACAACAACAACATATCCAGTGGAATCCTACAAGTGGGGTTGGGGGAAGGTAGAATGTACGCAGACCTTACCGCTACCTCACAAGGTAGACAAACTATTTTCCTGGGAATCCTCGTCTCAAAAACCTCTATAAGCAGAATAAACTAGATATGGAAAAACGGGAAGGAAAAGAAAGGGAAACAGAAAAGGCGACTAACAACACAAAGCACATGATAGTGTATACACTAACATGATATAACGATAACATCAACATGTATATGACAGATAATAACAACACATGATATAAAACACGACTATTCATACTATACATTAAGGCCAAACATCCTCCTAACCCTACCAACCAATTAGCTTGCTACTCTACCTAGTCCTATCAAGCACTTAGCTTGCTACTCTAATACGCGACCTCCACTCATTTCTACCTAATTCCCCTTTGAGAATGAGAAAAACAAGTCTGGAGCCAAAAGGGCAATAATTTATTGAAAATTCCAAAAGAACAATTTTTGTTTTCAAACTAAAAGGGAAAAGGTGCAAGGGATTGTGCACCTTATCCATATGCCGTAACGTTGTTAGAAACGGAAAGGCGGCTGGACAATTTGTTGATAAGGCACAGGCACAATTGCAGCTTGCCCAAAATTTTCGACTTCTGACAAATATTTTTGTAACAATTTCTTTGGGATAATTAATTAGATTTTGCAAAGACGAGTAAAGAGAGAATTGAGAATATAGGAGTACTTTTGTTTCTCTTGTTTTTTCCTTTTCAAATTTCGTCTTTCTTTGTTTGGGAAATATAATAATATGGCATTAATTTATATTTTAACAAAAAAATATACTATGGAATTTATTGACAGAATATGCTGTGAGAGAACATGCATTAATTATTTTTAACAGGAAAATAATTATTGAAATCTATTTCTGTGAAGGTTTTGTAAATAATTTAAGTAAAATAAAACGGTTTATCCCTTTGATTATTTTATTTATTTATTTATTTATTTATTTTAAATTTTACATGTTTGTAAAAAAATAATTAATATGAATATTTCTGAGGGCCATCAGACTGGGTAAAACCTAAATTAACCCTGGTGCACTTGAGGGAAACTCCTTGCCGAGGGCCTGTGCACCCCCGGGATTAATCGGGGCTCTAAGAGGCAAAAAAAAAAAACTTTTTGCCGTGACTTACAAATTTCCACTCATTACACATGCTTTAATACTACAACAGACATTCAGTGTAATTTTATTAAATGGACTTTGAAAAGAATAAAGTGTACAAAAACTTTATCGTTACTTTGGACGTAGAATATTAATGTTAGTATAATTGCTTTTGCTTAAAATAATTTTTTTTTCATAACGAAGAACTCATATCTTTGGTAAAACTAGAATTGAACTTGTCAAACTATGAATGAGAGAAAGACAAACAATAAAAAATTCAAAGTAAAAGGAAAAAAACAAAATGGGTTAATCAAAATAAAAGGTTAAGGCTCAACTGCACCTGCGCGTTGTCAAGAACCCAGCCGCCCTTCCGTTTCTGACAACATGAAGGTGCAGGGATAAGCCCATAGTCCCCCAAGCCTTTACCGTTTTGGTTTGAAAAAAGAATAATTGCCCTTTTGGAATATTTCAACAATCTGTTGTCCTTCTGGCTCCGAACTCTGGAAAAAACCTTCTGGGCTGCCGTTGATTAAAATAGAACTTGACACTAGAAATACAGAACTTTATCCACCTTATCCATTTGTTGCCAAATCCCATATTCATCAAAATTTTCAAAAGGAAGTCCCAGTTGACATGGTCATAAGCCTTTTCAATGTTAAGCTTACACAGAATTCTTGGAATCTTTTGTTTCACTCTTGAGCCCACCAATTCATTTGCCAGTAAAGCCGCATCTAAAATTTCCCTACCCTTCAGAAATGCCATTTGATGTTCGTCAACTAGCTTAGTCATGACAGTCTTTTAACCTTTCTGTAATCAGCTTAGCAATGATCATGTACACTCCCACGATAAGGCTGATAGGCCTGTAATCCTTAAGTTCTTTGGCACCATGCTTCTTAGGTATTAAAGCTATGAAAGTTGCATTAAAAGATTTCTCAATTAAATAAGTTCTCTGTTCATTTTTTCCTTTTCCATCTATATTCTTCCTTTTTCTGTTCATGAGTGACTAAATCTATGTGTTTGCCACTGGTATTTTCTTTCACGTCCTTTGTTCGTTATAGTTTCTTCTCAACTCTAGCAAATTGATTTCTGGTCAAATACACCTTTTCAAGTCAAAAGTCTATTAGTAGACCATATTATAAATATTTTATCGAGATGAACACAAGTGATACTCTTGTCCTCAAAAGTTCTGCAAAAACACAGTAGTGCATTTGTTTGTTGCGTCTGCTGCACCATCAACCATATATGTTTGATGTAATGAGTTAATATCAACTAATTTGTCAAGTTAGTGTGTATGTCAGTTAACGTTCCTTATTAGTTGTCCATGCCAGCTGTGACGCATCAAAATAATGAATTGTTCATGTAGCAGTACGCACTACACATTTCCAGTACTTACTTCTCACACATGTAGTTGTGTCTTCTATAATAATAGTGTTACTTTGTTAGTACCTGCAAAATATGGTAACTGGTTCTCTGTGTTATTTTAATATTTTGATTCTGTATTTGCAGTCGAATATGTTGAGTTGACTCTGAGATTCCAGAATCCAATATATGTATGACCGCTCAATAAATGAAATTGTCGAAAGATTTTCCTTTGAATTGTTTGGAAGTTCCAATATATGTATGACAAGCCTAGGACATAATTGTGTTATTTCTATAACAACAGTATCTAGGCTAGATTGCATGCAGTTGGGCTATTACACCATTTACTTGCTACCTTTCACCAATATATTTGTCGGGTAGTTCTGTCAGCAGGCATAGACAGGGAAGAAGAAATCACCTAATATTTTTTATTACTTTATTGGGGTTTGAATCTTGATATCCAGGGTTCGCATTCATTTTATTGATCCCTTTAAGTGTCTGTTCTTCCATATTTAGATATGGAGATAGATCCATATAGAGATCTATATCTTTCTATCGATAAATAGAGCCACATCTTTGAGTGGAGTTTCAGATATAATCATGTCGAGGATCTATCGAAAACAATCATTTTACCCTAACAAGGTAGGGGTAAGGTTGCATACACACCACTCTCCCCTGACCCACCTATGTAATTTCACTTTGTATATGGTTGTTGTTATAAGATACTTCTATCATTTATTTTAACATCAACATGGGATTGTTGATGTTAATTATCTTATAGATTATGTCAGTGACAGTGAAGGAATATCAGAAGAATAATTTAAAGATTAATTTGATAGAGAAAATATCTCTTGTAAGTTTTGAACTTAAATAATTTAATGAATGTAAATCGTTAAAAGTAGTGACAGGAGTATATAAATGGAATGGTTTCAAATATTATACAACTGGCCAAATTGGAACCAAGTTCATGCAAAAAAGTTAAAAATTTCAACAATAAAATAACAAACAATTGAAACAGGGAATACTATAGAGAACATTCTCAAATTTCATGCCATAATTATGAATTCCAAAAGATTATCTCTTACTTTATGTAGTCTAATGTCCTATATAAGCAAGCCGTCCTATCTGTTGTTTCAACAATAATGTAATTAGGATGGGGCTATGGTCAGAGAGTTAGTTGGTCAAGAACTCACATATTGTGAAGATGAAAGTATTTGGTAATGAAGATGTTGAGATGGGTGTGGGTGGTTACTAGAAGAGATTGGATTAGGAACAAAGATATTGAAGTCAAGGTGAGAGTGACATCCATGGTGAACATGATGAGGGAAACGAGGATGAGATGGTTCAAGCATGTGAAGATGAGATGCACAAATGCCCTTGTGAGGAGGTGTAAGGGAGTGACTATGGTGGGTCTTAGGAGATGCAGAGGTACGTTAAAACAATATTGGGAAGGGGTGAATAGACAAGACATAATATACTTGTAGCTTGTCGAATACATGACCTTAGATGAGAGAATATGAAAATCGAGGATTAGGACAAAAGCTTAGTAGGTGTTTGAGCATTGAGTAGTTTCCCTTATCAATATTATTATTGTTACTACTTTGCTATGTATCTTATTCTTCGATTTCGATTTTTATTATTACTAGGTGTTTCCTTTGCTTTGAATATTGTATTATTTGTTGTTGCTACTATTCTTTTCTTCATTATTTTCAACACAGCTTCTTCTCTAGTTAGGCTGCATACATGTCACCTTCCCTAGACCCCCTTGTGGGATTACACTGTGTTTATTATTGTTCTCTTTTTTCTCTTGTTTCACATATATTTAGATGCATGGACCAAATTTCTTGTGCATGTGATATTTGCATGTGGTCCCATGCTTTGTTTACAGCAAGAGCCAATTTCGATACATACTTTTACATAGTATGCTAATTTCCAAGCAAGTCTTTAACCTTGTACTGGATGGTCTGTTGGCCTCCTTCTGGTTTTTTTCTTTTTTGTGATTTTAAGCATTTGTGATAACTCTCATCTACCTGTTGTGCATTATTAGTCACTATTATGATTTAACTTTCTTTCTACTTTTGGTTGTCCACAATTGTTTTTTTGGTTTTGTTTCTCTTAAGGGAAGTTTCTCTTCTGCAGTTTTTTCATTTATTTTTATGAGAAAGCAGCAGAACTTTTAAATTTCCCTATACAAGAACTACCACACAAGATCCTCTTTCATATTTAAAATATTCGAATTTTTCTAAAGGTTGATATCCATTTTTAGACCACTAATATTGTATGCAAACTTCTTGCTTGAAATTGTGCTTAAGTCGAGGAGGGCACGAGAAGTTGGCCAAAGATATATGTTGGTAGTTAGTACAGATGTTAACTTGCTTGACGCCCAGATCACGTTTTCCCTTGGACTAAATTCCAGTCACTCTTGGCACTTCATTTGAAATATATTTGGAAAATTATATCGCATTTGTAAGTTCAATGTTACTCACTTGACAAATAATTACCTCAAAAAGCTACTGCGATTCTTGTCTAAAAAACTGTGGAGTGAATTTAGGGAAGAAAAGCCCCAATGAGGGAAGAAATTGGTCGCATGTTATGTTGGTATGACTCAGAAACATCTAAGGTGGTTCTATATTACAAACTTGTTTAGAAGTTAAGATGGAGAAGGGAGGGGGTTTTAGAATGTGAAACCAGCCTACATGAATGAGAACCATTCAATTTAAGATGGATGAAAAATGCACGAGAAAATGCAGGAATTATTATTTACTTGTGAATGCTTAGCTATTTTTGCTTTCATGAGGTTTCCAGCTTTGACTTCTTCAGGAGAATGTATTCAGTGTTTTGCTTTTTTGTCTACAATATGAACTGTAGAGATCTCTATCAACTGATTTGTTTCTGCGACTAATCAGGCTCTACATCTCTCACTACACACCGATCACACTAATCTGACTCCTAGATAGCAATCATATTATGAGTTTTTCAAGTTGTCTTTGTATTCACAAATCACAGTCACCACTCTTTTTTTTTTTTTTTTTTAATGGCAGCTCTGTGGTTTAATTTGCTTAATCAAATCAACAGATCCTCTAATGTATGCAGGGTGCCTGCTGCTACGCTGTCATTGGCTCAAGCTCCTCCCTGTTCAGTGGCACAGTGAGTTTCTTAGGCTATTACTGTTGGCTAGAGGTAAAGGAACTTGATGAACTTTGTCTACTTCTGTGAAAACCATGAAACACCAATTATGTTAGCTGGATTAATCATCCGTTGGAATATGTTGCAGGTTTCAAGTTTTGTTGCATTTGCAGGAATGAAATCCTATGCAGTTACCATAACAAAGGCATAGATGTATGTTTTCTTTTTAGCTTTGGTAAGTTGTTCCACGTAGTAACTTGGTACAGACAGCGTTCCTCTTGTCAAAGACATGCCACGTTTGCTGTAGTTGTGGATAGTTTCTTTATGGTTTGATAAAATACTTGTATATTTCCATTTTTGGGCACACTTTTTACTTCTCATGGCATTTTCTTGCATTTTTGGCTCTAATGCTAATTGCTAATAAGTCGGATTTCACAAATGCAAGAACCTTGAGGTGAGAATGAGGATACCTAAGGCCATATAAGTAGATCAAGCACAATAGACAGGTGACAACTTACACCCCTGCTCACCCCCGCCTGTCAATTGAAGCATGAATGATAAACAGGTGACAACTTACACCCTTGCACACCCTGGCCTGGCAATTGAAGCATGAACGATAAAATACAGGTGCTCAACATGAATAAACTAAGAATTGATATGAATCCGACTCCGACACCATGGATCTGAGGCTTAAACATGCTTGTTTGTGGTACATTTTGATGGTAATATGTTACCATAATTTGCCAACGTATTTTGTTCTTCATCATGCCCCCAAAATTTAGTCCGAGTCACTAATGGTCCATTTATTCAAGTGGCAACAAAATGTAATGAAGGATTGCTGGTTTACGTGAAAGTGAATGTTAAACCGTGAGAAAAATTGCTACTGCTGCTGCTTTTTGTTTTCAATAGAATAATTATGATATATCGACTTTTTGTTTTTGTTAAAATATCAATCTTGGAATTAATTCGACTCTTTAAGGATTGTCAAGTACGGGTTTTCGCTGACATGATTCATCTCATTAATTATTTAATCTAGTACATTTCTGAACATGAAAATATTTGTATGTTACTATGAAGACACATACCTTTGAGGTCATGCCTTCTTGCGCATAGCACAAGTTTTTCACAAGTTTTAGTGCACCGGATTTGGTTCTTGTTTTAATAGTATTGACTTGATATTTTACATTATAAGTCATTTATTATTTTAGTTAGATTTGATAAATTATCTTTTTTTCAAATGTTTTAATAATTTTACTATGATATTATATTTATAATATTAATATTTTTGTCAAAAATACATTTCATGATGTTTGTATAAATATTGTACTTTTAGTTTTGATGATTAATTTATTAAAATACAAATTTAAAAAATATAAATTTATTTATTTTATAATATTAGTTAGGAATATATTTTTACTAATTAATATATTTCTAAAAGTAATACATATCTTAAATATTTAATTTGATATTATTTGTAAATATTTTTATGTCTAATATAAATTTTTAATTTTAAATAATTTATTTTTATTATAAAATTTAATATAACTTTATACTTGCACAATCAAACTACAAAATTGTAACTGCACTATAATTACATTATAACAAATAATTATATCATAATGATTATTAAATTAATTATTATTCTAATAATTATATTAATTTTAATTATGTAATGGCTTTCCAAACTCTCGGTACAAATATTAATTCTGCCTAACTAAGAAAAAGTGGGTGCACATATTCTGAATATGACTATCTTTCCTCCCAAAATTCGTAATCCTATAGTGACCTTTTATTTGCACCATGTGGAAATTGATATGACACAAATCGAATGTGGCAGAAAATTAAAATACCTTGAAGTAAATTAAATTAAATTAATTTATCATACATATATACTTATCTCGAAAGTTATTTTACTAAACTTAAAACATTAATTTAAATTCTAAAGATGGCTCTGTCCATGTGCCGGCACAGTGACACGTAGCAGCAGCCCATGTTAAAAAGAGCAGGATTAAAGGGATCCAGAATTAATCAAATTCAATAAATCTCAGTTAATTAATTTATTGAGACTTAATTGGCTGTCTATTAAGGATATTCTTACATACATATTATTTCCCCCAGATAACATGTATATCTATAACATGTGGTACTACATGCTGTAATTAGTACGTACAATATATACTGCATAAGTACATTTAATTTATCATGTTTAGGGATTATTAAAAATAATTAGTCTAAAATAATTATTATACTTTTCGTTTCATTTTAGTTGTTATGATAAGGTTTGACACAATTCTTAAGGAAAAATTAATTGGAAGTGTTGTTTCATTAATATAACCCTTATAGGTAATTAAAATCTTACCCCCTATATATATGTCTCTTAATTCTACAATAATTAATTAAGGGTAAAATTAAAAAAAAGATAATTAATTCTCTCTTGATTATTTAAATTGATAAGAATATTATGGGATAACTATTCTTAGTATATCTGACAACTAAGAGGGAAAGGAGGAAAGATTATTTTATAAAATCAAGAAATAATTAATTATTATTCCCTCAGTCTCATATTAATTGAATTTGTGAATTAATGCACACATATTAAGAAAAGCATTCAGTAACAAAATTTACACTATTCTTTTCATTATTTTCCTTTGTGAAATTATAAATATATAGTGTAATTTATCTCCTAGAAATATAAAACTTCAATAAATGAAAGGAAAAATATGAAAAAAGTTTCAAACATTTTTTTTGAACTTTGAACAATTTAACTATTTTGAACATTAAAAAAAGTCTTAAAAATTCAATTAATTTGAGACGAAGGGAGTACACGAAATAGTGCGTGGGGATGATATTTTTGAGATAAGGGTCTTTCAGAAGTAATCTCTCTATCTCTATGAAATAATGATAAGATTTACGTACATTTTATCCTCCTTAAATTCTGGTTATAAGATTTCAGTGAAGATATTGTTGTGCGTGAAATAATGCCTTATTAAATGCACTCGAAAGTAAACACAAAACAAAATCAATGATATATTCAACTTCATGAAAAAAGAAAAGGTAAAACAAAACATAATCTCCTTGAGACATGGAATTCTGTTC
Organism: Solanum ossicruentum; assembly: GCA_025774065.1. NCBI lineage: Eukaryota > Viridiplantae > Streptophyta > Magnoliopsida > Solanales > Solanaceae > Solanum > Solanum ossicruentum. The sequence continues at coordinate 25,985,209 of JAOTQR010000045.1, read as the reverse complement.
ATCTCTCGGTTGCCAGCTTTGATTTTCACATTCTCCATTTCGTATTGTCTGTGACAAAACATACAAACATGTGGATGACTATCTTCATCGAGTTTGACAAATTTAATTTTAAAAAATTGCCTAATTTTTAATGTTAATTTTATATATTACTTTCTCCACTTATTTTTACTTGTCATTATTTGACTTGACGTATTTATTAAAAAAATAATTATTCTGATAGTTAGAAGTATTTTACTACACTATTAGTATTAATTGATGTTTATTATTGATCTTGAAAAATGATATGGAGAACAATATATAATGCTAACGGTAAAAATTAAAAAAGAAATAATATGCTAGCGGGGGGAGCATCCCCACTTAGTGATCGGTCCGCTCACGAGACTGATCGGATCTACCCTAGCTTCTTTCAACGACCGGCCACTCTACAGAATTCCGAGGCATTATTTTTTTTTGATAAATAAAAAATAAAAATCTATTTTATGAATAAGTGACAAATAAAATTAAACGAAAGGAGGACGACCAACATTCTCATAGTTCACACATTAATTTTTCAAGAATTATTGGATTTACCTCCTCTATATATCTCAAAATACTTTTTTGTGTTTTTTATTTACGCATAGTGCGATTACATTAGGTTTGTTACTGGAGAAACAAAAAGCTAATTTTTTTTTTAGACTTCTAAAATAATCAGTATCTTGAGATAAATATTTTTCATAAATTAAAAACTATAAATATTTTGAGATGCAAGGTGTACTACTTACTATACATAGTACTATCTCCATCCTATATTATAAGGGCGTTTTTAATTTTACTCGACTATTAAGAAATAATTAATACATTAATAGACTTTATCATTTTACTCTTTATTTATATTAATGTATATTAAATTAAGTTAGAAATTATCATTAACACTAATTAATGATGGAGGTAAAATAGGAAAAAAATAATTAATTCCATCCTAATTTAATAAATGTCCTTATAATATGGGATAAATATTTATAAAAAAGGATTCTTATAATATGAGACGGAGGTAATAATTTTACGAGAGAGGTTATTTAGAGGTTGCTGAAACAAAAGTGCCACTGTTAGTTAACAAAAATGGAAAGTTGTATCCCAATATTAATTAAGGCAAAAAGTACTCTTTCCTTCCAAGTTTAAGCAGGCCAATAATTGGAAAGAAATTCCATGCAGACCACTTGATTATTTGAATATTGATCGTCAACTTGATTGGGATGTTGCATCCTATTCACAATAACACAACTTGACTCATCCCATATTGTACAGATATTTATATATCATGAAAGTATAAATTTTATTTTTCATCAATTTTGTATGGAGTCAAGGATTTACTATCTTTTGACTTTGGAATATGATGGCATAAAGCAAAATGGTTCTTTAAATTGGCTGCGCTTCTTTCAATTGTGAAGTAGCAGTCAGTCAATGCAACTTTCGACGCTCATCATGGGTCATCCGGAAACAGTTGCGCTATATTTTTAAACATAGGAGTCAGACTGCGTACACCCAACCCCCTTACCCCGCAATGGGTGAGAGCCTTTGAGACATTGGGGTAATATTGTTGTTGTTGTTTGAAAGTATAAATTTTAAAAACAAATTTTATGATTAATGAAAAGGCCTATCGATACTTGTTGCATGAGCAACTTAACACGGGAGTTCAACATCCATAAATAATATATAGTTGTAATGGATCTATTCTAATACCATATACTTCCTTCGTTCCATTTTATGTGACATTCTTTGATTTGGCATGATGTTTAAGGGAAAAAATTAAAATTTGTGGTCCAAAATCATTCTTAGATATTTGTGTGGTTGAAAATCATTTCATTAAGGATAAAAAGGGTTTTTGAAGATAAATTATTTTCAATTAGAGCAAAGTGACATTCTTTTTTGGATAAATTAAAAAGAAAAAGATGTCACATAAAATAAGACAAAGAAAATAATTAAACAACATAAGTATTAAATCTAAGATACCTCAGCCCTCAGGAAGGGGTCCATATTGTACAAGGCTATACAATAAGGAGTCATGCACTAGTCCCTTTTTTTTTTTCAATTCGACGTGGAACTCTTCAACAACATGCACTTGGTAGTGGAGCCACATTGGAATTAAGGAGTTAATTCGACCTTTTTTTAATAAAAAATTATACTTTTTTCGTCCCATTTTATGTGATACATTTTGATTTAATATGATATTTAAAAAAAAACTTTTAAAAATTGTGGTCCAAAATCATTTTTAGATATTTGTATTAATTGTCTCTTATTAGAATAAGATGACATTCTTTTTGGTACAGTCTAAAAAACAAAAGATGTCATATAAAATGGCACGCAGAGAGTACTATTTATAAATGATAAAAATAATTTTTTATGAATATATAATTAACGTCAAACTAACTCCCTTCACTTAATTTATATGTCTATTTCCTAAAATTTTGAATCCTCTTAACAAAAATTCTGACTTTGTCATTACATCACTCACGTTAAGATGGTGAGATTTCATTTATTGCTTCAAGCTCGGAGTAAAAGAATGATTACCAATATATAGCTCATAAAAAGATCAAATAAATGGTGTATCGTATAAATGAATAACTACTTTAAAAGATCTCATTAAACGTCCGTAATAATTCAATTAAAAAGAATTACACTGATCAGACCAAAAAAAAATTCCAAGTGAATCTGTCAGCATGTTAAGTATATCTCAATCAAACATAAAAAAAAATGTTAGAAGAATTTCCAAACTAATCTAGGCTGGAGAAAGCATGTAACTAGTTAGCTCCATGGAATGTGAAATATAATTTAAAAATACAAAGATCCACGTGCTCTAGCTAAGCTAATTGGCTTCTCAAATTTGAATTTGGAAAGTTGGTAGGAAATAGCCCTTCAAACAATACAAAGTCCATTTAATTTTCCAGAAATTCATGACATTTTATTAACATTAATGTATTAATTGGGAATCTAAGACGTGCGTTTTGCGTAAGAAACGCCGAAGGTCTTGCTGATTTCTCCGATTTTTATTTTAACATTAATCACTTATCTCTTTCAATTCTGACAGCTAATTAATTACTAGTATCAATCTCTAAATATTTTAATCAAATACTCTTGTTCATACTCCCTCCGTCCATCTTTATATATTGACTGTACTAAAAAAAAAGATATCCAATAATACTTGTACATTTTATGAAATAAAAATATTTACTTTTTCTAATTTATTTTTATCATTAACTATAGTCATTTCTTAATAAATCCTTTCTTTTCAAAAAGAATGTACTTTCCTTTTTAATTTGCTACAAAAAGAATGACCCGTTTCTTTTGTTGGCAAAACTTCAATTTTCAACTTTTCACGTGACATGTTTCAGGCCATAAGATTAAAGGACATTTTGGTACATTTAATATAATTTTAATTTAGGACTACAAGATTAAAATGTCTTCATTATTTTCTTAAACTCTATGTCAAGTCAAACTAGATCATTCTTTTTTAAACGAAGGGAGAATATTTTTAAAGATATTGTATTTATTATAATGAAAAGATGATTTGATAACATTACGTTAAGTACAAAATGGACATATATTGTTATTATAATGTATAAATAAAATAAATATTTATTTTTAATATTATAGAAGAGTAAAAATAGAGGGAGAAAGTATATTGCAATCTATATATAGTCTAGTATCTTAGTCTCACACTTGTTCCAATAAGACAATTGGACCTTTTCACTAGAAAAGCCACAAACAAACAAAACAAAATTTAGAGGAAGATAGCTAGCTTTTTATATTCTTGTAGATCTTTTCTTTGTGTATACACAATTCTCTAAATTCATAAATGTCTATGGCACTAGCCAAAGAACATGTTGTTATGAGTGACACAAAAATGGGCATGGTTGACAATTATGATCAATATTATGAAGGTGAATTTGGGATGAATGATCATTCATCCCCAGAGTTATATGGCATCAATGAAGAAGAACCTCCAAAGTCAATTTTTGAAGAAAAAACAAGTCCAAAAATAGCCAAGAATTTTGCTTTAAGCAGTTGTAATTCTTCCCTTTCTAGCCCTAGTAGTTCAAATTCCAATGGCCATTCTGTTATTAACTTCAAAGGGGGGTATGGTAATTTTATGTATTCAGCAAATGGATCTTTGTTGAGTTTTGAACAAAGTGAAAGATTTTGCCCAAATCCAAGAATGATGAGCAGTATTAATCAAGTGGAAGGCTCTGTTTGGGAAGATAATAATTTGCATTACCAAAATTGTGTTACTACTAAGGGAAGTAGTAACACTAGTCCTCGTGTGATTAACGAGAATTCCAATAGTAATGGAATGCCATTTGGATGGCTAAATTCTGAAGCTAATCATGTTGAGGAATCACATTTCAATAAGCGCCCTTCCGCGGTAATTTCTTTTACATGTCAAATATGTAAAAATATTTTTTAACTTTTATACGTAATTCTTTAAACTGTCTGCGGTTTTTTTCAAATGTGAAATGACAGTTAGTCAATGCAACTTTCAACGCCCATCATGGGTCATCCGGAAACAATCGCGCTATGTTTTTAAACATAGGGGTCAGACTGCGTACATCCGACCCCCTTTCACCCTGCAATTGGCGGAAGCCTTTGAAACATTGAGATAATGTTGTTATTTGTATAGGTGACAGTAAAATAAAAATTCCAAATTTGAGTTGTTTGACTATCTAATCTAAAAATTTAAGGGATCACGATTTTAATTAGTATTCCATTATATTATGTCTCAACATCCTAATCATATTCTTCATGCTAATTTATTTTGGGGAAATTACATATATATATATATATATATAAAAAGTTTATAGCTCATGTTCTATTTACACAGAAAATAGTTCAAATCAGCGAAACTATACGTGACTATACAATATAGTTTGCCAAAAGTATATTACTTATACATGAGTTATATACTAAATATACATTATGATATACAAATATACACTGACTATACATGCCTATACAACAAAGACTTTTTTTTTATAATTTTTTAAATTTAGTTTCTCCCGATGTAATTTGCTCATTTATTTTCCCAATTTTTGGATTTAACGCAGGAAGAGAGCATGCAAACAAGTAAGAAACAATGTACTGGGGGTTCAAAAAAGGGGAAACCAAATAATAATAATTCAATTGGTACAAAGGATCCACAGAGTATTGCAGCCAAGGTTTGTATTAATTATTTTTTAAGTAATTAATTAGTAAAATGCTTGATTTATTGCGTGTTTATTAAGAAGAAACTAAATGAATGTTTGCTTTGTAGAATCGTAGAGAACGGATTAGTGAGCGTCTTAAGATACTACAAGAACTTGTTCCCAATGGTTCCAAGGTACGTACAGAGTTAATATAATTAAATACTTTTGAGGTTTCATTTACTTAATCTAATAGCAATTAATCACGAATATTCTTAATTAATGCAGGTTGATTTGGTCACCATGTTAGAGAAAGCAATTGGTTACGTCAAGTTTCTTCAGTTGCAAGTTAAGGTAACTTGTCATAAATTAAACCTCATGAGTATTTTTGTCTGATTTTTATTTTCTGGTTACTAATTTCATTACTTGGTAAGAGTAATTATCGACGTAATAATAACATAGAACTATATATAATTCGATGTATAAAAGTTAAACTCACGATGTTGTTATGAATATAGGTGTTGGCAACTGATGAATTTTGGCCAACGCAAGGTGGAAAAGCTCCGGACATTTCACAAGTAAAAGAGGCTATTGATGCAATCCTTGCCACTCAACGAGACAGAAACTCAACCTCTAAGTGATTGTAATATCTAGCTAAATTATATTCTATTGATGAAAAAAGGACGTTTCACAAATAATTGAAGTTTCGCAGCAATGGCTTCAAAAGGAAATAAAGTTTTCCTTTGGAAGATTAATTAATATGGTGGTGAAAAATCGGAACCATATAGTACTACTTGTCGGAGTTTTTCTTTGATCAGAAGTAAGATAATTAGGTCAAGATTGTGTGATCATCTTATTTAAACTTGAAAAAAAAATCTTCTTTGTTTATGTTCGTCTTTTTTTGTCATGCTTTCTCAGTTTAGTGTAATATAGAGATTTTTTAAAATTTCTTTTTTGTAATATAGGAATGAAATTTAGTTTTATGGAAGAAGCTGTCTCAATTGTTGTTACACTCTTTCATATTTCAATTTTAAGATTCCACAGACTCCTAGAAGTGATTAGGAAATAATTAATTGACTAATTGGAACAAATCTAAGATATATTTGAATGCATGTCAACGAAGAAGCTAATTACTAGTATACAGATCTGCTAATTACTAGCTACAAATTAAATTTTTGGATGAAACTTTGCATACAGATTTTTTTTTAAGATTAATTTAGAAATGAGAATATAGAAAAAATGATACATTAACTGCACATCGAGACGAACAAGCCATAAAAAAAATTCAAACTCCATATCAATAAGATTGGAACATTTAGTGTAGCATTGTAGTTTTGACAATTAGCAACTGTGAGAAAGCGTGAATTAGCAAATTAATATTTTGTATCTAGTCTAACCAAAAATGACTGCATAAATGGATTTATGTATGCTACATTAATTAATAACAGAGTCAAGTTATATACTTATATATACAGATAATATAAAAATATATTTACACTATAAGTAAAAAGTAGAATAATAAATTGATTATGACAAATTAATCATATGTAATTATGAAATAATGAGACGATATATATATATAGTAGATCCAAATTGGTTACCACGATATATTATTTACTGTAAAGGGGAAATAATATATATGAGGAAACAAATTAAATTGGGACAGAAAAATGTCATGTGTAGCTTTAAATAAGGTTCACATGGCCGGTTGATCTCACATGTCAATCCCACAAAAGGTGCTAAATGTATTCCCAACGTTATATATATCGATGCAAATTAAATGAACCAAAAATCGACTTCTTTTATGCAATTGATTTAGTTATCTCATGAAATCAAGATTTATCAAATTTACAATTAATTGCATCAAAATGACCTATATAGAACATGCAATTACTTGATTTTTGCTACCATCTACTCTTGATCCATTACTAGTACAGTCAATGTAGTTATGTTTCATGCCGCTTCTAAACAAATTGGGATCAGAATTAATAAAAAAAATAAAGGATGTTACATGCACAAATCATTTTATTATTATGCATTTGAATTATATGATATAGGTTATTTCTTCATGCTGAGACACAAAGCCCACATTGGTGGTTAATGGGATGGGTGATCTCCTTATAAGGTTTAGGTAATCCTCCTCCCTTTGAGCTAGGTTTTGGGGTGTGAGTTAGGCCTAAGACCTAATTTCATCGTAGTATCAAAGCAGGGTCCGTCTCACCCAATGTTGGATCTCCAAGAAAATTATCCACACACCAGATGCTATGCACTAGGCGTGAGGGGGTTGTTGACCTTCTTTAACACTTCACACATGTTCTAGTGTTAGTGAATAAAGTTACCTGATACATATTGTTGGTGGAGATGATAGGTATCCCATATATATAATTAGTCAAAGTGCGCACAAGCAGGCCGATTATCTTCACTCGAATTTATCAAAATATTTTCTTAATATAATCTTAGTCTTAAACATATTAATTATGTGAAAAATTAAAATTATTGATCGAATGCCCCAAACGTAAAGAGATGATGTTTTAATAGGATTAAAAAGGAAAAAAATTATTGATATCCCTAATTAATATTATACTCACTAATCCTTCCATACGGATAATTATATATAGGTACTTTGTGAGGGATAATTTGGAATTAAGAGTAGCTGTTAAGCATGTTAAAGCACATGACTGAGATTGTACTTTCGTTGTCCCTCATCATTAGAGAATGCCAGATCAGGACTAATTCTTTTTTATTTTAATATTTTCATTTCTTTAATGTATACTCCATTTTACTCATATTAATTGGTTGTCACATTTCTCTTAAACTTGTTTTTTTAAAAATCATATATAAAAAAAAAATACTTTTTGTACTAATTTAATTCAATTGAATCAGTATTATTTACTTTCAAAAATAATTAATTTCAAGGATAAAATGAAAAAATACTAATTACTTTATTACTTTTGTAAATTGACAAATATTTTATAACAAACATTTCTAATAATGTTGACAATTAATATGAGACAAAAAATATATATAAGTATTTCGTTTAATACCATTATTGTATAGCAGGACTCCATGAGAATATGATTTATTAATATCTACACGTGCAAGATCGATTAAAAGTAAACAAAAGAGTATTCATTAATCATCATGTTGGAAAAATTGAAATATAATATGAAATAGAGAGTGGAGGCAAGATAAATAGTATTTAATTGGAATTATATTTGAACATATTGGCGATGTATTATTGCATATGTTCAGGTTGGGAACAGATTGATATGGGCAAGTGCAACTAGATAGTCGTAATGTATTACGTGCTTTCTCAAATTGTTTTATTTTTAAGTTGATATTCTTATAATTTATGTAAAATAATTTACACTATTCGAGTAAATTAAAACTATAACGAAGTATTTTAATAAAAGAAATTTCAAAATTCCATAATTTGATAAAATCGAAGTAATTGTTAAAGTATAGAATTCTTTCGATCAATATAACTTATCTCGAAATATTTCTACGAAGAACAAAATAGGTTGCATGCATGATCTTTAGTACAAATCCCATAATTGGAGGAACTTGGAATAAACTCGAGTCTTGTCCATGTACTCAATAACATACATGCAATTGACTTCTCAATTGCCCTTTATATATATTATTAATTATTAATATTAATTATGATAGAAAATAAATATATTAACACACTATGTATAGCAGTTAGTGCAGAGTCGAAAAATTATCATATATAAGATTAAAGCTACTATTTTTTATTTTATATGGTAAATAATTTGCTAAGTTGTCTTCCAAGTGAGTCATGATGGGCAAGCATCATATTTGCGTTGACATCCACTTATATATACATGTTACCTTATCACTAACTGTTGAATGAATCTCTTAAATACTACTCTCTCGATTTCAATTTAACTGAATTTTTGAGATAATGCACACAGATTAAAAAATATATTTTGAAACAAAATTTAAACCACATTTTTTAGTACTATCCTTTTGTTTATTCCTAAGTCATTAATTCAAAAAAATTTAAAATTTGACTAATAAATTAATACTGATAGAAGTTGAGGAGACCTATTTGAATTCCAACATCAGTTTTTTCCTACAAATAGTCATTAAATTTTTGGCTTTACTTAAAATTTAAATTGACTATTTTTTTATTCAATTATTTGTACTTGGAGCCAATTTTTTCAAATGAAAATTTAAATACAATACGTACTCCTCAAGATTCAATTAAAAATATTTCTACTTAAAAACTTTAACAAAGATTTAGATAAAACCAAAATTTTAAACATTTAAATTTGTTTATAATATGTTGAAACTAAAAAAAAAAGAATTTTATGAAGTAGAAATATAAATGATCCTTTATTGAAAATATCAGACTCATAAAGATAATTAAATATGAAATCATAAATGACTTTGTAAAGAGTGTAATTTAATTTTTAGAAAAAGTTTAATTTTATTAAAGGGAAGGGTAGTATTGAAAAAAATTTAAACATCTATCTTGAAGTTTGAACAATTTAAATATTTTGTACACGAAAAAAACTCTAAAAATTCAATTATATTGAGACGGAAGAAATAATATTCTTCTGAAATACTAACTATATGAAAGAAAATCTCTCAATAAATCCTCGTTTTTTCTTCTATCTTTTTTTTTTAATGATAAAAAATTAATCTAAAACTCAAGAATGATGGGTATATCCTTCTTCCTTTAGCGTAGGGCTAGCTTGAACATGTGATCTAAGTTGCAAATCCCTCGATCTTTGTCAATTGAACTAATTACTCTCGAGGGTCGAAAACAGTCGCGCTATATTTTAAACATAGGAGTCAGGTTGCGTACATCCGCCCCTCCTTACCTTACAATGGACGGGAGCCTTTAAGGCATTGGGATAATGCTGTTGTACTCTCGAGGGCTTTTTTAATTTGGTAGTAATCTCTCAAATCTCAACTGCATCGTCATATTCATATGGCATATTCGTTTTTACCTTTATTTTAAATGCTAAAAGCTGTTTCTTTTGTTCGGAAAATAATAAAACATAGAAAAACCAAAAACATCTAAAAATAAAATAAAATTGAAGAGCATATGAATATAGGGTTCTTGTACCCATCATCCAGTGCTTTTTACTTGCAAAAAGCTCAAACCGAAAGGTCTGATTGAAAAGAAAAATAGAATGTTTTTTCCTTTGATGAGTTCTACTAAGTGCAAATATGAATTAATCAATCAAATAAATTTTCAAAAAATAGGGTAATATTGCACACAAAACAAAAAGAAAAAAGAATTTTTTTAAAAAAAGATGGGCTTCAAAGCTATTGGGCCTCCTTAAGGAATCTTAGCTCGTGGATTGGGAGTATTACAGCCCATTCGTCCCGTACAAGTTGCTATAGCAAAGCAAGTCATGTGTCCTATTTCGTCCAACTTGTTACTCCCTAAGTTTAAAAAAAAACGATGAAATATGTCATGTGGTCTGAAATATGCCATGTTAAAAATTGAAATTAAAATTTTATCTTAAAAGAAAAAAATCATTTTTTAAAAAATAGATAAAAAAGAAAAGGATGTGATTCATTTTAAAAGTGAGGGAATAATTACTTTCCCAAAATAATTTTCAAGTAGTGCCATTGACCATTAAGCATCAAGGCATAGTACAATATTCCATTTAAGAGGAAACTTTTTTATGAGTTTGTTCCAAGAAAAATTATGTATATTCTTATATTTGATAACTTAGTAATTAAATTTTAAATTTCTCATTTTATCCACATACTCATATAGTCAAAACCATATTTTCAATTGGTATGTGATAGACATATTTTACTTATATCTAAAGTCTTTTTTTCCCCTAAAATTTCATGTAAGTCAAAAATCTTCATATACAATAATGGTGATAAAAAGTAATAATTATATAGTATATATTACGTCTATACGTAAATGTATTAGCACCACAAAGTCCTATAATAACTATAATTTTTATTTATTTTATTTTTGGTAGAAGAAGAGGTACAACCAGAAAGTTTTTGGAAACGGAGAGACAATTAATATTGTTTGTGTTCAAATTTGATTGATAGTAATATGAGTCATACAACGTGCAGTAGGGCAATTGGTCTCCATAATGGAATACGTCTAGTCTTAATCTGATGATAACAATATAAATTAATTGATGAATAAATATCATGTCAAATATTAGGATCCCACATTTGAAAAAAGAACTATCAACCTTTTTAAATGACATTGATTTCTATCCACCAATTATTAATCAAGTAATATGTACTGTGGGAACATTTCTATTTACACTTTATGGATAAAATCAAATTGATCGAATATTATTACATTTCATTTTTGAGAATATTCGAAACTATATATTTATCGATATCATATATGTGTAATTCGAGGAATATATTCTGATCTATATACTCTCTTGATTTATAGTCAACTTGATTAGAAAATAAAATTCATGAAAAAGGTTTAAATTATACTCTTATGACTTTATCTTTCTGAAATATAAATAAATTAATAATTAAGAGAGCAATATCTCTTTATAATAACTAATATATATCATGTTTTACACACTTTTACATGAGAAACTTAGCTTAATGAATAATCACTTGAAATCCAAGGAAAGAATATAATTCTAATTTTTTTTTCCTCTTTCCTTTTTCATGGGGTACATTATATTAACGTTAGATGCCTTAAACAAAACGTATGCTCTACGAATATGCCACAAAACGTGGCAAATTACGATTGACCTGTCAACTTATCTACTTCTCTAATCCCACCAATAACATGAGTTTAATTACTTAAGTTGCATCTACTTTTTCAAAACAACAAATTATTTAAGATAATTGTTTTTAGGAATCATATAAAATACATCTTAATATCTTGATCAAAATTCATATTGTTTAATCTTGATAAGTGAAATAATAAGAAATTAAAATAAACAGAAAGAGTACAAAGTATTGATTGGTATGAAATGATATGATATATTATTGTAGATTTTAGTTAGATTTTGATTTTCAAGTTTGTAAATATATATATATTATTACCCTACTAGGGTAATTTTGTATGGCGCAACATTTTTAAGTATGATTTGTTATTTTGATGTTGAGTAAATCAGCAATAATTTTATTTCATTTTGACTTAATTATACATATTCATATAATAAAGAAATAAGATTTTGAATCTTCGGCAAACATCTTAATTATATCATGCATCTTTGACATTTTATACATGTACTTTAAGAGAAAGTACAAGTAACTTTTTGTTAATCAATTACACACAAAAAAAAAATCAATAAAAATAGAATAGTCAAACTTTTAATATCTAAATAGTTAGTTAATTTACTTTATATACTTGTTACTATTAAATAATATATATGAACTCCATTATATACATAAATGTGAATGAAGCTGTGTAGTAGGCCAATATGCATGCTTGAATAGCTTGAGAATTATCCATAATTTTTCAGTGATTCTTTCATTTTAATTTGTTTTCCTTAATTTTTTAAAAATATCTTGTAGACAAAAAAATGATTAATTCTCAAAATCATATTAGGGCCACATAAATTCTAATGAAGGGAGTAGTATGCATTATTTGAAGATTGCTTCAAAAAATACAATAAATCAAATAACTAAAAAATTAAAATATCTAAAAATCATATTAAAATTATTGACTTTTCAAATTTTATTTGGATAACATATATATATATATATATGTTCTCACCCTGTCTTCGATGGAATGAATTCTGAACTTAGATCATGAATTGGATTCAAACCAATATTGCTTTTGTGACTTTCTCTTTAGTCGATCATGATGGGAAGATCCCGCTAGGATCTCGGCACCCCTCCCACCTTTCGATGAGATATTTGCCTAACCAATACCAATGCGATCCCTTTCCTTCCATTCCTCTGCCATCCGATCTATTCGACTCGTCTAATATAGCAACTTCAAGCACGTATAACAAACATTTCTCACGTCAATCTCGTATATACGTCACCTTATTATCTTCCAAATATAATATTGATATAGATGGACTTTTTTCCATTTTTTAGAAAGTTGATCCAAAAATCTTTTACTAACGGGCTTCCGCCCTCTCGGTCAAGTTTATCACGTACTGGAGCAAGAACTGAACAGAGGCTTCAGTCTATGAGGCTTCCTTTTCTTCCTCTAGGTCTTTTCTTAGGTAAGAAAAGATCTTTCTAAAATAGAATCTAGAACCGATGAAAGTAAGATTCGCTACAACTAGAAGTCGATCTGATACCTTCCTCAGGGTATTCAACAACTAGAGTCATCTCCCTTTCTCCTTTTAGCTTTAGTCAGCCGAGTAACTTATTCATATATATTAAAAAGAAAACTAATATATATTGAACCCGTGCAGTGCACAATGTTTACCACTAATACAATTATATACATCAACATGATATCATACTTTGATATTTTTCTCCACAATATCAAATATTATACTAAATATTTGAAAAGAAAATATCAATGCTATAATATCTGCAAAGAATGAGTAATAAGTCATGACGAACTGCCTACTTACATTAATTAATTCATTAAGTACCGGGAATTCTAACCAATAATAATATGATCTCTTGAACCAAATTAAATGGCTGATAAAAAATAGTCAAATTTAAAATACTTAATCCCTACTAAGACACATAACTACATAACTATAGGGCTATGCAAATATAATTTAATTATGGCTGTACACGTCGTTAGAAAAAATAATTAATTACAAGAACATTTATGTGGTTTTATTAAGCTTGATAAGACTAAATTATATCTGCTCGCCGTCAAGATTTTAAATCAGTAAATTCGTTTAATCCCATTTTATATGTAAATTCAGATAAGTAAACTCTTTTCTTTTTTTTTAAAAAAAGTGAGATTTGCATTAATTATTGTTTATGTGAGAAAGAAAGATCTAAAATTAACAGGGGTAATATAATTGCTAATAAATAAAAATAATACTTTTAGTCAATAAAATAATTGTTTTTTACATTATATAAGAAATTGAAAAGTACTCATAACTTTATCAGACCAAATATTTAAAGTATTAACGCATATATTAGAAAATATAATAACTAAAGGGAATATAAGACTGTTGAATGGATAGGCGAAGAAAATTTTGTACTAGGAAGCCTAGTTTGGTCAAACGGATGCCAATAACGTTTTTAATTAAAAAAAATATACCGATTAGAAGAATTACTGACCATCCTTAGGGTTCACGAATATTTTTGTAATTTATTCTAAATATAATTTTAGCTATAAATAATATATTTTTTTAATATAATTATTTTTTGTTATTTAAATTATAAGTGGACGTAAAAAAAAATCCTGTAACAACAAACCCAATTATATATAAAATTAATATGTTAAACCGACGAAAAATATTTGCCATTATGTGCAGGGCATTTTAATTTTTGATCCACGTGTCTATATATTGGCCATTATAGACCCCTACCCTTTTCAGCTTGGCTATTCACGCCGGCCAAAAAAACCAAGTCGACTTGATTGTCGGACCATTCAACGTTATATTACGAATAGATATTTAATAATATTTATTATGAGATGATTTTATATATAATTTATTTTTATATTATATTTTTAATATATTCAAAAATAATTTGATAAGATTATCTCTATCATATAAATTAATAATAGACAAATATTATTGGACTGTTACGATTGTGATTGTAATGATTCTTATTTAGTTTCTAAAAATATCATTTATTGGATCAAAAATTAGCTTTGATTTCATATGGAAACAACAACAATATATTCAGTGAAATTTCACGAGTGGAGTTGGAAGAGTAAAATGTACGTAAATTTTATCACTGTCCCATAGACATGAAGAAGTTGTTTTCGAAAAATTCTTATCTCAAAAATATCATCCAAAAAACAGAAATTACTATATATAAAACAAAATGATTAGAGTGGAGATTAAATGACAATGAATAAATAACGAACAATAATAACAATAGAATATATAAAAATACTACTATTTTTACTAATATATTATACCACTAAACAAAACATCATCCTACCCCTATTAATCATCTAACCTTCTATCTACGTGCCCACCAAACCTTTTGTGTGCGTAAAATGTTAGTATTACAAAATGAAGTTAGGCAATGAAAGGTAAAACCAGAGAGAAAATGGAAACAAGTTAATTAATTAACTAACAATAAATATGGCCCTACGAAAAGATTTCGAGGAAAGAGAAATCTACTCTATTTAAACTATTTTATTAATCATGGTTTTCTTTGGTACATTTCTTTAAAAAAAAAATAATTAAAAAGAATAATTATTCTTATTTACTTTTTATCTCATTTTATTATAGGGAGAATACACTAACATGACCCTAAACTTGGCAAAACTTTTTAAGTTGAACCTTAAACTTTCATAGTGCACAAATATGACCCTCAACTTGGCAATTCCTGAACAAGTAGGCACATACTAGTCGCTGACGTGGCGCGTGAGGTACAGTGGCGCTGACGTGTTTTTTCAGCCAATTATGTCATGCCATGTTTGTCCA
>JAOTQR010000045.1:25925807-25941345 GCA_025774065.1 Solanum ossicruentum | reverse complement strand
CCCTGTCCCTCCTTGTGCCGCCGCACATCCATCTCAACATCCTCATCTCTGCAACATGTATCTTCTGTACATGTGCCCTTTTTTAGCCACACAAATATCTGACTTATTTTAGACCACAAGTGTCAAAAGTCTTTCTTAAACTCCGTGCCAAGTCAAAGTAACTTATATAATTTGGGATAGAGGGAGAATGTAATATGAAAAAATCAGTGCTAATTGTTGCAGTTGAGACTAGAGGGGTATGTCCAGACATGGATGGTTCTGTGGCTATTCCTATCTCTCTCATTGAGGTTTGATGTGCTTCTCATGTTGAAATTGCAGGTCCATGTACCATCATTATGCATGCTTGATGGAGTTCACTCACAGCATTTCTTTGGAACTGGTGTTATCGTATACCATTCCCACAACATGGGCTTGGTTGCAGTTGACAAAAACACTGTTGCAGTTTCAGTTTCTGATATAATGCTATCTTTTGCTGCTTTTCCTATTGAGATTCCTGGAGAGGTAAAAGCTATTTTTGTCAACACACTTTTATTTTTTCTTTGATGAAGTAAGTAATTTTCATTAAAAGACATCAAGAAGATGCAAGGCAAAAAAATTTACAGCAAAAGAAGGGGTTTGCTCTTGTACAAGAGTTTACTAAATAACTAAAGAGCAAACATAGTCCAAAAAAAGATCACCAGTGGTTAAAAGGGCCTGATTGAACCAGCTATATAAGAAGATCAAGCAGTTGGATTTGAGAATATTTTTGTCAACACTTTTACATGCTATAATATCAATTTTTTGTTGAGGTAGTTGGAAATATTTTCAGGTAGTTTTCCTCCACCCTGTCCATAATTTCGCTCTGGTCACATATGATCCTTCTGCTCTAGGAGCTGCTGCTGCTTCTGCTGTTCGTGCTGCTGAACTTCTTCCTGGTAAGTGGAAACTTCCTTTCTTGATCCTTTATGCTTGCCTTTCTTGTACTTCACCACAAAAGACAGACATGTTCACTTGCTATTAAAACATGTCTCCCTCAAAACTCAGAAAGTGTTGAAACCAACTTGAATTCGTTTATTTTGAAAACGTAGAAAGCTGACACCAAATTTCACTAGTGCACAATCACCAAACAGTAAAGTGGTCCTGGAATTCTTTCTGGCGGAGGTTACTGGTGCACCATAAAAGAGAGTGCTTCTTGCAATGCACACGTTAATAAATCTAGTGGGAGAGAGTATTGTCACAGCACAAGTGAGGTCTGGTGTGTACATAGCCTTATCCTTTAAGAGAGGTTGTTTCTAAGGACCCATGGATAAAGTTAAGAAAAAAAAATTATGTGAAACAAATACAGTAGTGAAGAAGTCATGCTGAAAACAATGAGGAAGAGAACAATAGCTACGGCAAGTAATACAATAACTGAAGCAAAGGAAACAATACATAATACTAAAATTGAAGAAAAAGAATAAGATAGTACGAGAGTAATAATTACAATACTGAAAAAGGAATTCAACAATGCTTGATCTACTAACCTTTAACCTTAATCCTTGACCTTCATATCTTTCTAGAGTCATGTCTTTCGGATTTCATCCGTTTCTTCGTTCAATTCACAGTCACAAGGGGCCGGAAGGACTTTTAGAATCCCCTAGAGTAGTAAAATATATCTTTGGTTCATTTTTTATATAACTAGCAGCAGGCAATAATGTCTTTCTTTCACGAACGCACACCTTTGGCCAATTTGGTTCGTTGGAGAGATAAAGTAGTGGCCCTTTCTATTGTACAAGCAAGATTGGTTGCATTAGCTCACTTCTCTATAAGTTATATATATTTACTTATGCGGAGTAAGCTGCAAGTAAGCCATTTCCTGTCTAATTAACTCTTCGCGAGACTTCTTTGGTCTTCCTTCTCGTGTGCTGTTACGTGTACTCCTATGTCACTAAATTATTTAGAAAGCTTGCACTAAATCGTTTAGAAAGCTCCTAGTTATTGAATGGCGTTTTGAACATTCAGCTCTGATCATAATACACTTTAATCCAGCTTTAGCACTAGCTGTCTTCTCCTATTATTCAGTATATTGTCGTTTTTACTATTGTATTGTGATCATGGTCTTGTAACCGAGTTTATAAAACTGGTCTCTCGCTCCTTTTTTATTATTCTCTTGTCGAAATGGGTCTGGGGTTTATAATTTTAAGGAACTGTATGACAATATTTATTAAAATGAAGCCCCTTCTCTCTATGCAACTAAGGTCTTACAATGAATGGGATATCTTTGAATTATCATTGTGGCAAGTGGGATCCGTGTAGGTCATATTAACTTGCTCCAGTTATCATGCCTTTCAGATAATGACTGTCGTATCCGTTACTATTTTTGCTAATGTTTGTTTAAATTTTAAAATGTTCTGTTGCCAACAGATCCTGCTCTTCGCCGTGGAGATTCAGTGCATCTTGTGGGGTTGAGCAGAAGTCTACAGGCAACTTCCAGGAAATCGGTTGTGACCAACCCATCTGCTGCTGTGAATATTGGTTCTGCTGATTGTCCCCGTTACAGAGCAACAAACATGGAAGTGATTGAGCTTGACACTGGTAAGACTCTACCATTATGCCTTCTTGATTCTCCAATCATATAGTAGGTTGGCATTTGTTTTGGGCATTTCTTTGATGCTGTTTCTCATTTCAGATTTTGGAAGTACTTTTTCTGGTGTGCTGACTGATGAGCGTGGCAGGGTCCAAGCTCTATGGGGAAGCTTTTCAACACAGGTTTGTACTCCCAACGGATGCTTCTCTCTTGTTAATTGGATATAATTACTTTAGAACTTCCTTTTTGAAAAATTAACTGGTTTTGCTTCTTCCATTTTTTTCCAGCTCAAGTATGGTTGTAGTTCGTCAGAAGATCACCAATTTGTCCGGGGTATTCCAATTTATACCATAAGCCAAGTCCTTGGAAAGATTATTTCTGGTGCTGATGGACCTCCTCGTCTTATAAATGGTTTGCAAAGACCTATGCCACGATTAAGAATATTGGAAGTTGAACTTTACCCAACTTTGCTTTCCAAAGCTCGAAGTTTTGGACTCAATGATACTTGGATCCAGGTAAGCCACTAGTTTCAGAGATATCTGTTTAGTTTGTCATTTCCTGTTCTTGCTTTTCCTTCTCTCTGTATCTTAGCCCGAGTGTTATTATTTTCGTTTTTTATGTCTTTGATTTAAAAAGACTAGCCAAAAACACATTTAGAAACTAGATGTATTTCTTTAGATCTTTTTCTAACAACCTAGGTTTGTTG
Organism: Solanum ossicruentum; assembly: GCA_025774065.1. Taxonomy (NCBI): domain Eukaryota; kingdom Viridiplantae; phylum Streptophyta; class Magnoliopsida; order Solanales; family Solanaceae; genus Solanum; species Solanum ossicruentum. The sequence continues at coordinate 25,938,094 of JAOTQR010000045.1, read as the reverse complement.
GTTGGATTAGGTTTTTTTACTCTCTTTAAAGCTTAGGTATCAATTCTCAAGTTGCAGAGAACTAGGCAATAATTATTTGATGGTGACTAGTGTGTTATTGATGTGTACGCTTATATATAGACGTTTGTAATCCTGAACAGTTCTGAAATTGAGTGTTTTATATACACTAGTTAAATGTGAAAAAACTTGTGCATTAAAAATGGTTGGATATTCTAGTTTCTTATATGTTTGGATAGGAGATCCATGGATATGCACTCGATCATTTGATCATAGGCATCTCTGATTGCTGGAACTGTTTGCGCTAGTTTCTTGTTTCTTAAATATAGTCTATTCTGCCTGTCTTGTAATTAATGCTAGGTTTTATGCCTAGCGTACTTACAAAATAAACTAGATAATCAGCAGAAGATTTTTGAAATGGGTGCACCATGTGTCTGATGTAAGCATTTTGTTAACGCCTGTCATACTTTCTAGGCCCTCGTAAAGAAGGATCCCATGAGACGCCAAGTATTGCGAGTTAAAGGTTGCTTTGCTGGATCAAAAGCTGAAAATTTGTTGGAACAAGGGGATATGGTCTTAGCAATTAATAAAGAGCCAGTTACATGCTTTCGTGACATCGAAGATGCATGTCAATCACTAGACAGGTCTAATGACAGCGATGGAAGACTTAACTTGACAATCTTTCGTCAGGTGAGCCCGGGGGCAATTCCTGTTAACATCTCCTTGCCCATTTTCCTTGTACATGACCAAAAGAACTCTACTACTGTCATACGTGCTGCTTGAGTTAGTTCTTCATTCTCTTAAATTCTTGTAAGTTAATTTGATGAATTCTCAGGGCCATGAAATTGAACTACTCGTGGGAACAGATGTCAGGGATGGAAATGGAACAAGTCGTGCAATAAGTTGGTGTGGTTGTATTGTCCAAGATCCTCATCCAGCAGTACGTGCACTTGGATTTCTTCCCGAGGAAGGCCATGGAGTATATGTAGCAAGGTGGGTAGTTGCTAGACTATGGAAAGCTTTGTGTAGATGTCAAGAAAGTTGGCAGCATGTTCCTTTAGAAAATTGGAGTAAAGGAAAAGAAAAAGGAAATAATTTTCTGTATGCATTTGTTGAAAGGAAGAATGAAATCCAAATTAAGACACATTTTTTGTTTCAAGTTTACTGCACCTTTTTCAAGAATAATTTGAAAGAAATATTCTTGTGGGAATCTTTTACTTGTGTTGTCATATTTTATTAACTGAAAGAAAAAGAGTGGTGTAATTGTTCCTGGGTTTATCACTGATCAGCAGGTGATGAGGGACTTTTTGTTCTGATGAATGGCCGATTGAGTCTCTCTAATTTTTCACAATACATTTTGTAATGCACATCTAATGTAAAAGAAAGAGGAGGCAATTGGGTATCTTTTGTTGAGTTAGCTATTAGCTATATATCTCTATTATTAATGCCTAAAGTAATTCTCAGGTGGTGTCATGGAAGTCCAGTACATCGATATGGTCTTTATGCTCTTCAATGGATAGTTGAAGTCAATGGAAAACCAACTCCCTCTTTGGATGCTTTTGTTGACGTCACGAAGGTATGACTTGTACTCCAAGATGCTTTGTATTCATTATGTGTGGGGAAAGAGCTATGAATATCAGCATAAAAGAAGCATTATTCATATTTGTTGTATTGCTTTATACTAAATGATATCGGACAAAATTGAGTAAGATAATTACTTAAAAAGCCATCCACTAGAAAAGAAAAACATTTCTTGTTAATTAAGGCATTCTTCTTTATTAGCATTCAAACCCTTTAAAAAAACTGGGTCAAGTTGTTTGGGTTATGATCCAGTCCCCATTTTTAGCCCAACCCATTCATCTACTTAGTTCATTTTGACCCCCACAAATCCAGTCCAACCCGCCCATTTATCACTCTTACCTGAAAATCATGGTCAGCTTTCTCCTTTTCATTACACACCCTGTAATGCTTTCATTCATTTTGGATGAACTCTTTCCTTGGCTTTCGCTGGCACATATTAATAATAATACCTTACAGAAAATGATCTTTACTGATCTTGAAGTTACTGACTTGATATATTGTTACTGTCCTGTTCTTATAATTAATTTTTACAGACAATAGAGCATGGAGAGTTTGTCCGGGTACGAACAGTCCACCTGAATGGGAAGCCTCGAGTACTTACATTGAAGCAGGATTTACACTACTGGCCAACATGGGAGTTGAGGTTTGATCCGGAAACTGCTATGTGGCGACGCAAAACAATCAAAACTTTGGACTCTGGTGTTTTGTGAATTGACTCGGCTTAGGATTACTGTGGGAGTGCAAAAATTGCAGAGCATATGAAAGTTCACTGGGTTTGTTGGTAGTACTCAAACTTATTGGAGTTCAAAGTCGTCATACATCAATATATGCAAAATAATATAGAGCAGGATCTGGCTTCATTGCCTAGTAGTTGTTGTAAATTACATTTTATCTGATTGAAATAATAAGTTGGATTTATTTAGACATAAGTTATAGGTTCTAGCACTGTACATGTCATTCTCTATCTGAAGATGTAAACAATGAATTAGGGACGACTTTTAGCTACCAGATTTGTGGTGATTCTCCTTTTTAGCCTATAGGCTTAAAGCATTTTTTTCTAATGAAATTATTGTGTCAATTTAGCTGAACGTTATGGCTAGCGTTGATTAGAAAAGGAACAATTTTTTATGGGAAGAATTCAGTTGGTAATAAGTCGATGCTTCAACCTACTCATTCCATAAAACAATTTAAAAAGAAGATAGTAACGAAGAATCAGAATACTGTTGTCCAAAGAGTACTCTTGGTAAAAGAAGATTACCATGTTTATACTTGCTGAAATCCAAATGCTAAAAAAAAATATTCCTACCAAATCGTGCCACCTTTGTGCATCACTGACCCCAGATAAAGAGCAATGTAAAGAGTAGGAACAACTTTCTTGTCACATTATGAGTTGCAGCTGAAGAGTAATCAGACGACGGTGGTGGTGGTGGATTCTTGTAGTAAAATGGTAGGTAAGGTAAAATGGGATTAGGAGGTGGAGGGCCATTCACGTACAATGGTGGAGGTAAAATATATCCGTCTGGTGGCAAATAATACCCCATTGGTGGAGGGTAGTTCATTGATGGCCCTGACGGTGGTGGTGAGGGTGGTGGGCAGTCAGTAGGGGTGGGTGGAGGAAGGCAAGAATAGGGACATCCATTTGGTGGTGGTGGAGAAGTATAGAGAATAGCTTGATCATTAGAACTTGTTACCCCAGACACTTTAGCATTTCCAGAAGAGCTGAAAGTTAATATTGTTAGGATGATTAGTGGAGGAAAAAGGGTGGCCATGGAATAATGGAGGACACTATGCTAGATATATATATACATAAAGAAAAATGATACATTCAAGTTGATGTTGGCCTCTCTAATGGAATATTAAGATGGCACCCTGGCTTTTGGATAAACACATTTCAATAATCTCTTATTACGTAAAAATGGAAGCAAAGGCTTCCTCTCCTCTTGACTTCTAAGTTTTATGCATTAACAGCTAATCTGATCATAATCTTATCGTTTATTCCAACCACACGTTAAATTACACAGATAATGTAAAAGTGGTATTACTAAATATTTTGTATAGTCTTTTTTTTAGGGGGAAAATTACGGTAGATGATCATTCGGTCAAAGTAATTATCAAAAAAATGGTCATTCATTGTATAAGCATATATAGTCGGTATATATTTCATGTATAGTCAAACTAACTTCAGTTTTTTTAGGTGTATCATAATGTATATCAATATATAACTCACGTATAAATAATCTATATCATATAGTCAGTATATATGACTTTGGCCAAGATATATTGTATAGTCACTCTATATTTTCCATAATTTTTTACGTTTTTTTATGTAAATAAAATATAACTATATTTATTGTAAATTAATTAGTTTATCTGAAATTATCTCTTTTTCTGCTTCTAGTAGTTAGTGTGATAGTTGCACTTACAAATGTAACAACGTAGCCAAATAATCAATACAAAAGAAAACTTGCCTAGCAATCACTTGTAAGTATGATTCGTTATATTGATCAAAATGGAAACACTTTTTCTTTGCACTTTAGAATCTATTCTTTTCTGAAGTCTAAAAAATGATTATATTTTCCCCGTTTAAATAATACCAATATATCGAACCTTCGTCCATGAGAAATAATATGTAGCACTGTATTTGAAATCTGCTTAACACCGTGAAATATAAATAATCTATACATTTATATGGATATAAAATTTGCATCAAGACGAATAGCATAGTGGCTCCAAAAGAATTATTAAAAAACAAAAAAACAGTAAGAATAACATAAAGTTGATGAGCATCAAATGTGGCTTGGGGTGCATGTGGCTGAAAAGTACTTGGAATCCAAGACCACATTGATTTATGTTCATTTTGAGAAAGGCTTTACATTACATATCCAATTTAGTTCCAAAAAGTAAAAATTTCATGGATAGTTTATTTGGATATTACTATTTAACTTCTAGTCAATTTTAGAAAATTTTTGCACATCACTTTTTTAAATGACTAAAGTTCAAGCAAAAATGATGGTAAACTTTAATCTTCAGCCAATTGAAATTTCTGATACGATATTATTAAAGTTATTTTAAAGTAGAAAAACTTATATATTTTAACTCACCGCAACTATTGTTTAAATGGTGATTTGATATTTGTTATATTTTGTCTGTTCAAAAATTATTTCTTTCATATAAATGTACCAAAAATCGCACAATTTGAGTACAAATGCTTACGAAGAGCGTTGGAGTATGGGTGTTTGGGCCCATTTGTTTTGGAGTTCGTCCGTTTCTTGGATTAGAGCGTTAGTATTTTTTGGGCCTTTCCTTAATTTATTGGTTTTAAAGTGAAATATCAAATACACCAAAATTATATTTTTTTTTAAAAAAAATTATATTTAAATTATCGACAGTCTGAATTTTTGATTTTGCGTTAAAATAATACTCTCTCCGTCTCAAATTAATTGAATTTTGAGGTTTTTTTGAAGATTCAAAATAGTTGAATTTTTCAAAGTTCAAGACGAATGTTTAAAACTTTTTTCATATTTGCCCTTTCATTTATTGAACTTTTACATTTTCTAGGAAATAAATCACACTATATATTTATGATTTTACAAAAGACAATAGTGAAAAGTATGGTGTAAAGTTTGTCTTTGAATATTTTTCTTAGTATATGTGCATTCCTTTATAAATTCAATTAATACGAGACAGAGCGAATATTGTTTATAATGGTTTTGGACACGTGGCACTAATCTACAGTTGATGAACACGTTTCCTCTGCATCTAACTTCAGAAGCCAACACGTGTCTACTTCCAAATTTAAATAAACCAAACATTATCAGCACCGCCATTCTCCATACATTAGCGATACAAATCCTATTTATAGCCCAATCTTCAATTTCCAATTTTGCGTTCATTCATGTTCCTTTTAGTACCATTTTTTTGTAACATTACAAAAATTGCAGCCTTGTTGTTCTTCATCTTTGCTCAAGCTGGTCCTCTGACTCTGCATTTAGCAAATATTATTTAGAAAAACATTAATGGGTTTCGTTGGGGTTCCGATTTGTGTGCAGTGTGGCAACGCTAGCAACCCTTGTAGGTAGGTTTTATTGCTTTCGACTCGAACTATGTCTACATTAATTGAAAATAATTTTTAAATATTTGTAGGTGCAAGGTAGTGGGGCCAACACTTGGTTTTTTGGCATTTGCTGCGGCAGCAATTGTAGAATGGCCAGTTGGTGCATTAGTTTATGTGTTCCGTCACTCTAAGGGCCGCAGGATTATGGGTCATCCAGCAACTGTCATTTATCCCTCTGTTACAAACTCTATTCCTATTTAACTTTGGTTTTTTTTTTTCCTTTTCAGCTTTAATAATGTGAGTTAATAATGTTGCTTGTAATGGTCATGTATGTCAGTTTTAATTACCTTACCTAGTAAAATAATTAGAAGCTCATGTGCTTTGTTTGTAGCACGATAATATCATGTATGTTGCTTTTTGTATTGTGAAGTTCTACTGGAACGATATCGACAAATAGCCAATTTGATTGGTGCTTTCAGTGAAGATAAAGAAGAATAATGAAGAATTGGTCTATTTAGTGTATGGTTGCTAGTTTTTTTGACATCATTTATTCAAATAAAATATATATTTTTGTTTAATTTGGAAAAAATGATAAAGTAAAAATAAGAAATAAGTTTTAAAATATTTGACATGAACGAAGATAGCTCATTTATAAAATTGAGCGGCTAATACAAATTAAAAATCGAATTAAATATCTCGTGAAGGCAGCAATATCAGATTTGATTAAGACGGAGCAGTGTAAATTCAATAGTTCAGATATGTATGATGATTTACAACAGTTTTTAGTAAAGGATTAAATAGCAAGAGCAGAAATAATGAAAGAGGAAAAGTTTATGAGTATAGATAGCTAATATATGTATGTCGATTTGGGCAGTATCGGTATTTTAAATTTGCGAGTTTTGAATTTAGAAAAACATAATTTTAGATAAATTATTTGGTCTATGCGTGCATATTAAGTGAAATTCCTTAGTAAAATTACGTTTAGGCAAATATTATGAACCTAACGTCACACAGGGTAATTTAGTCATTGGCATTTAAAGGGATTTTTTCGTCATTTTGCATTCAAATTTTTGTGGTCAAACTTGGACTTTCAACACGGTAAATGTTTCTAGTGTCGGTCTTTGTTCATACGGCTCAAGTCAATGAGTCAAGTCAGCAAGTCAATGAGTCAAGTCAACTGTATATGATATGCTAATTTTTTTTTATCTATCACTATTTAATTTGGCATATTTATTATCGATATTTAGTATTATGTCTTGATTTTTGAAAATAATTTGGTGAAAAATACTTAATATTAAAAATAAAATATAAAAGAAATAATTATATTTTTTTGCTATTTTAAATAAATAACGAGTAAAAATATAAATCTATTTTGACAACAATTGGCAAGTAGTAGCGCTTGACTCTCGGCAACCCCACATCCATTCATTTTGAAGATGAGTAGTCCTTAGTCATAGTCAATATTCAAACACCTTTTTTATACAATGACCAAATTGGCCTGTTTTATTTATATGGAGAAATCTTAACTAACATTTTGCTGGAAATTACTCTGCAGAGATAAGCTAATAATGATAGAACTTTTATTGATAACAAAGAGAGCTCTAATGAAAAGAGGATATGGTCAATTGGCTATTAGAATACAAAATCATCAAGTTATTATAGGAAAAGAAAAAAAATCTCCTCCCATTTTGTCAAAGAACTTTTTTGAAATAAAACATAATTATAATAGAGAAAAAAAGGCTCATAAACATCCTTAATCTATGGAAAAAGGCTCGTACATACTTCTCTTTCATTTTTAGATCTAAAAATATTCCCTAAAGTTTATTTTAGGGTCCAATAAGTAATTTTTAAATTTTTGGATGGTCTAAATGATTATGAATACGTATGAATGTCACACGACTTTTTAAAGAATTAAAGTTGACCCGATTATTTCAGTTAAATCAAAAATAAATCTTATAGAAATTTTCAGATCCAAAAGTGAAAGAAGGATATTATAAGTTAAGAGTATTTATTATTCTTTTCCCGTTATAATATAATTCAACTAAGGTAGAAAATTGAGGGCAAAGGGTAACAATATCTACCTTGAAGGAATTTCCCAGAATGTTCAACTAGTAAAAAGATTGACTTTGAATTTTCTATGAAGTATAAACAAGTCATTCTACTCTGCTTACTTAGTAGTATATAAAGCTATAAATAACCATAGGAAGCAACCATTCAAAGCAATTAGCAAACTCTCTTCAATTTGTTTATCATAAACTTGATTTACTTTTCTTTTTGATCATTTTGCTAGCAATAATCTTAGCTAAACTTTCCATGATGGCATTTTTATGTGGAGCTGGCTTTCACAAGAAGAAGAGGCAGAGTGTGCGATTAGGCGGTAAAAAGCCAGTGGAAAGGCTAGAAAGCAGCATAAGTAGTAAAGCTCTATTGATGGTTAAAATGATATCTTGGAAGAAAAAGGTGGGACATGATGATGATTATCAAGAAAACTGGGAAGACGAAAACGCGCTGTGGAAGAGAACCATTATTAAAGGAGAAAAGTGTCGCCCTTTGGAATTTTCAGGCAAAATTTCTTATGATGCTAATGGCAATCTTGTGCTTGACTGATCAGTCTTTACTCTTTTTTATTTCTTCATGTTTGATGGTTGTAATTATGTTAGGATTTAAGTTATACAAACCGATATAAAGAAATAAAATTGGGGCAGAGGGTTAATTGGAGGAAACAGAATGATACAGTATTATATTCTTAAAGGTTACAGTTTGCAGAGCTTTTGGTACTTTTGATCAATTTCAGTTCCACTTGCTAACCTTATGAAATTCTTTCTTATAATCTCTCGTATAAGCGAAAACAAATCTTAATTCAGTTTCAAAATCTAGCTCATAAACTGGTTCCCCCAACCATGTGTAACTTGAGCAGGGGAAAATCCCTACATGTTTCATCTGATAGGGTTAGGCCAACTTTTAGGCCACTCCAGCAAACTTAAGAGTACCTCGTAACCTTTGCGTGCCCACCAAAATCTCCATCTTTTTGGCACTCCCATTTCAATTTTTTTGCTCCTATCCATTATTCGTATTGAAGTTTAAGTAAATTTGAATTTCAGGGGCAACTTTAAACAGAAATTTCTTTGTTCTACAAACTAGAACTCAAGGCTCTGATCAACGATGAAGGACCCCAACCATCTCACTTTAATCCAATAGTTTCATTTTTTATCTAACCGTAACACAGCGTGCAAATTATAATGAATAATTAAACATGTAGTGATTTGTTAATTTGTGAAGATTTACCTTTTGACTTCTGAGAGGGAAAAAATGCAAATTATTTATTTTAGAATATATATATTTAATTCAAATTATAATCGAGTAAAAGATTAAAGATTAAATATTATAAAAGTTATATCAACTAGGGCTTCTTTAAAACTTAAAAAGCGAAAACGCGCTCGATCCGTTAGTGAATAACTTATAGTATCTGATCAAAGAAGTAAATAATAGTACTGCATAAAATTTGTGTACAAAATAATGATTTTATCCCATGCAATTAGGATTGATATCCTTGTCTCTTCTGCCTAACTTTTTAATATCATTGACGAGATATTCAAAAGCATTGTACGATGAACCTCCTTCTCCAACACTAATTTTTGCCAACGTAGATAACTTGTCAATCGATTTCTTGAACTTATCCTTATTTGTTACCATCAAATCTTTCACCACCTCCTCAATAATGTATCTATCACAAATGTCTTTCATGTCCAAGCCAATTTTCCATACCTCACCCACAAATCTACTAGTGACCCTTTGGTCCACATAAACACCCCAACAAATCATGGGCTTTCGTTCAACGATACTTTCCATGGTCGAGTTCCATCCACTGTGAGTTAAAAACCCACCAATAGCTGGGTGGGATAGTACTTTCTCTTGTGGAGCCCAAGTCACTATGTAAGCTAGCTCGTTGCAATTGTCTGTTAGCTCCTTCACAAATTGGTGGCTAAACTCTTCTTCCCTTAATAAGTTGGACCTCATGACCCACAAGAATCTGATTCCACTGTTTACTAACCCATGCCAAAACTCCAAAATTTCCTGCTTTGTCAAAGTTGCAAGACTTCCAAAACTTACATAGATTACTGATTCTACAGGCTGTGCATCGAGCCATTGAATTGAACTGTGATCTTCTTCCCACAAACTATTTGAAGAGGGCATTTTTTTATCAGCAAGCCTGGTTTTGAGATGCAAGTGGAGTGGCCCGATAGCATACATTTGTGGACAATGAGACCGAATATGAGAGAGTAACGGACCGTCTAAATCTTCAAATGTGTTTAATATGAGTCCATGGGATCGAGGTATACTTTCAATTTCCTTCAAAGCAAGTTGGCAATAGAGGTCTGTTGCACAATTGGTGAGGCGATAGAATGGGAAATCGCGACGTCGCAGAAGATCTTCCATGCCAGGTACATTTTCTATCAACAAGTCCAAGTCATTTCCTTAACAAAATAGGTAAATTTTTGAGTGTTAAATCACAAACATAACTCCAAATACAATAGCAAAAGTTCACCAAAGAAGGTAAGTGAAATGAATTCGTTGATGTTTTCCACTTCGAAGAGGCTATTGGTGTCACATCAGACGTTTAATAAAACATACTAGATGTAATTCTAGACTATAGATTTTGAATTAAATTTTGACAATGTATTTTCAAATATCTGTTGTTTTTAAAAATTTGCAAATTTGGAATACTGAACATCCATTTCTCTTTCAAATAAAGTACATGCCCAGATACAGTTCCAAAAATCTCAACTTTTCAAATTCTAACTCCAAAATCTATGTTTTGGGGCAGGGAGTGAATTTTACTATGAGGGACCACGAGTAAATGAAAGTTAAAAAGAAAAAAAAACTACACTTAGTCAATTGCAATATGATACTACCTTTGTTTCATATTTAATTGAATTTATAAGGTAATGTATGTTTTCCAAAAACAGGCTCTCTGGAGGTAGCAGTAACATCTGTGTATATTTTCCACTTTTCACTCATACCTCACTTATGGAATTTCAAATATGTTATTGTATTAGGCAATGTATATTTATTAAAAAAATATTAAATTATATTTCTCACTATGTGTCCAATTATTAGTACAAAACAGGCAACAGTAAATTTAAACATCTATGTTGAATTTTAATTAATGAAAAAAAATCCAAAAAAGGAGAAGTACCTTTGAAGGGAATATCCCCAGCTTCAATGAGTTTGGGAAAACAGAGGTAAACCCAGAGGCAACAAGGACTAATAGTATCAAAGGAAATGACTGAAACTCCCACCTCATTACAAATATCCACCGCATAATAAAACAAGCCATCTGAAATAACACAGGTAATATCACGCTCCGTCAACATTTCTCTAAGAAAAGGCTCTGCCACAGCTTGCAAGGAACTAATAAGATCTCCAAATGTTAGAGACGATCGGGGATGATCCTCGGGAAGCCCATCGGAAATTGTCCGAAATTGAAACTTGGGATACTGACTGAATCTTAATTTGATATCTGTGTGACGGTAGAGAAGTTTCTGATTGTGGTCTGTGTTGAGGAAAGTGACTTGTAAACCGGCGAGGCAAAAGAGCTCGGCAAGTTGAAGCATGGAATTGATAGGGCTTTGTATGGGAAGAGGGAAGAGTAGCACATGAGGAAGGATTTTAGGTTCTAGTGTGTTGCTGTGATGCTCCATTGCTTGTGTAGAATGGAAGATAAGATAAGAGAGACAGATATATAGCTGCTACTTGCATCAACTGTGAATAAGTTTTTTAAGAATGACGACAGAGAAGAAGATTTGTCAAAGATACTTGGATTAGGATTTGTTCTATTAATAAATGGAGTTGGTGCAACTTTTCTTGTTTCTAGTTCAATTCATTAATGCTATACTTACCTTTTCCTTTTCTACTTACTTTTTTTCTTTTTGCCCTCATTCTTTCTTTTCTCAAGGCTTATCACCCTATCTACTTTAGCATGAAAAATGCCTTTTTATGGTATTTTACTCTTTTTCAATTCTCCTAATTCTTTTTAAAAAGTATGAATTTTGATTATTAAAATATTAATTTTTTAATATAGTTTTAAGTATTTAAAATTTTATTTTGTAATATTCAAATAATATAATTTAATTTAGTTTTAAAAATTAGTCAAATTGATTCTTCAAAAATATAACATGACAATTAAATTAAAAAAATACGGATAAAATTAAAAAAGGCATTTTTCATTCAATGATACGATATTAATTATAGTACTCTAGAGAGGAATTTTTTTTTGGGTAATGCAATCTAGTCAATGATTTTATTTTCTGGTAATAAAATCTAGTGTATGTAAATAAAATGGTCAACTTCATTTTAAAAATTAAACTCCCTCCTGAATTTTGACCAATAATTGGACTAAAATTAAAAAAAGATATTTTTCATTCAACGATATGATATTAATTGCAGTACTCTAGTGAGGAATTTTTTTCTTTTTTTTTTTGGGTAAATGCAATCTAGTCAATGATTTTATTTTTCTGATAATAAAATCTAGTGTATGTAAATAAAAATGATCAACTTTATCTTAAAAATTAAACTCCCTCCTCAACTTTTGAACAATAATTGAATCCCCTCCCCTCCTCCTCCCCCCTCCCCCCTCCCCCCTCCTTTTTTTCTT
>JAOTQR010000045.1:25897837-25924857 GCA_025774065.1 Solanum ossicruentum | reverse complement strand
CACTAAGAAATTGACTTTAACATCTATGCTCAATTAAGAATTATCAATTAAAATCTTATATTATATTAAGGATGACTCAATCTTAGCCAAAAAAATTGGGGTGTTACAGATATGCAACCTCCACTTATTTCTATCTAAGGTTATGCCGTTGGTGATATAAAACTGCATCATATCCTGTCTACTTACCTTCCCTGACTATCCTTTGATCTACCTCTACCACTTCATATAACTCTTAAATCCAAGCTCTCGTACTTCCTAACAGGAACGTCATCGCTTCTTCTCTGCACATGCCTAAATCAACACAATTTTGTTTTAAATGTATCAAAATATTCTTTAATTTTATAACCTTAAATATGTCACGGAGGTAAGATTAAATATTTTTTGAAAAATTAATCTGTTTTTAAACAAATAAAAAAATGGATACTCAATAGGTCATTCTTTTCTGAGACTCCTGAGGGAATATAAACAATCACAATATTTCCTATTTCAGCCAATATTTTGAAGCAACACGCTTTCCCCGTCATTTAATTTGTTGACCGGACGCCACCTTCCGTTTCCATCTTCCCATATTTGCCGCAACCCTAAAATAGCACTATTTGATTCGTTAGTCATCTCTATCTCAAATTAATTACTGATAGATACACATTCACCTAACCGAGTCAGTCAGAAGACTCACCTAATACCAAATCCCCAAGTCACAATAATTTAATCCAAAGAACATTTTGATTATTATTATACTGTTATTCAGTATTAATTTAATGCTAACACCATTGAATTTTAAATCCTAATCTTCCATGTATGTTTGTTTCTCCATTTATCTCTCGAATTGCCTCCAATTCAATCCAACCTTGACGAATTTCAGGTGAAGTTCCTTATCTTTTTATGTATTTCTAGTATTGTGTGTGTAATGTAATTTCTGGGAGAGAGTAATTTGAAGTACTTTTGTAGACCCAGGTGGTCAAAGCAATTGCACATGGCTCAACCACCAATCCTCGCGCTAGCGCTACCATCAGACACCGGTCGTGTACTCAGCATTCAGTCGCATACTGTTCAGGTACTCCTGTTTTTTCCTGACTTTAGTTGGAGTGAGTAGACTAGCTTTGTTGAACATAACTTAGACTTCCAACAACTAGCTAATGTGCTATCTACACCAATCCCGGTTATTAGCTCTATAAATAGGTGAAATAGTCTGGGATATTGATGGAAACTTTCCACCTTGTTTTCAGTGGCGAATTTACAATTTTTACTAAAGTGGTCCAAGAATAAAAGAGTTTCTGCGATTTGAACTTGGAACCGGATGGTGATTTTTGAATACCCTAAACCACTGTGCCAACCTTTAGTCTTGTGTTCAAGGACTTGTAATTTTTTGCCGAGTGAGTTCGGGTGAACATCCTTGCCCCCTCCTAGATCCGTGCCTTCTTGTTTTGGTACAAATACATGTCTGTGCAATCACTGGATCTCAATTACTTCCTTGAAAGGAATTGAGTGTTGAAGTTTGTCCTACACGAGTATCATAACTTGCATTGCAGTACATGGAACCAGTCGTGAAGCCAATTTTTGTACATCCTGACATCTTCCACGCCATTGAGATGGTTAATTTTATACAGTGCCCACTATGTGAAGTAAAAGTTTTATTATTCCAATGTGAATATGTATCTAATATTTGTCTTGACAGGTTTACATGATTAAGCTTGTTACTAGACGAGTACAGGAGGATTTATTCAATCACATAATTTGGGCTCCTAGAATATGACACCGTTGGGGCTTTCTATTTGATTGTATCGAAAGGCCCAATACACAGTATAAACTATAAATGGAGCCCTTCGTTATCCAAATATAGTATAGTATTAAGATCGTATCCACATGGATTGGTTCAATTAATAAATCAACCAAAACTTGCTAACTATTATTCAGGGATAAAAGCTTGAATTTTATTGTGGTTTAAAACCACAATTAATAACTAATAATGTAAATTAAGACAATTGATGACAAGAGCAATGATTGCTATCAATGTGATAAGTAACGGTAGTAGACAAGATAGGCTTAAGACATTAATCTAGATATCATTCTATTCAATAGTCATGTCTAAAAGTCCTATAGTTCCTCATGAATTTGAAAGTCATTACAATATTCTCAAGGTTCAAATTTCTCCTTCGACTAAATCTAAACTTTAAAGAAGAAACTAATGAAAGCACAGTGAATTTAGATATGCACAAACATGGTTAAGTTTTAGTCTCAAGGAAAACCGTCTTTCCAATGTTTTTGCCTCTTGGTTCAATCAACAATTTCAACAAGCTCTTTTGATTACTTGGAAGAAATAAGAAATCAATTAAACAAGTTAGTGAAGAGACATTTTCACTAATTTATTCCTCCTTCGATTAAACAAAATAATGAACAATGCCGCAATTTAATTCTACTCTGATATTGAGTTCAAGCATAAAAACGAGTATCAAAATCCACAATAATTTATCAATACACCATGTCTGTCAAAACCCTACAATAAGCTACTCCATAATAACAAAAGAGAACATAGAAGAATAAGAATGAGGAAACATTATAATCAACGATTAATCCCGAACTTCCGTGTTGAATCGAATCGTGATGGAAAGAAGTAGTGAATTCTGGGGTTCCTACACTCTTCTATGCTCCTCCAGTGCTTCCTTGGTCAAAAGTTCAGTTAAAACTGTTTTTATGTTGTGTTTATAGGTGGAGGAAAAGTCCCTAACGAAATAATCGAGTCCAAAATGAAGGAAAAAATCAGTCCGAATTGGCCTGGCGTGACGCGAACCTGGTACTGTGGCCGTGCACACTTGGCCAAAATTCCAGTAGCCTTATGTTACGACCTTAGAGATTCAAGACAAGAGGTCGTACGGCGTGGATCATTCCGGGCGCGCTTTCTGCGCTGTTTTGGGCAGAATTAAAGGCGGGACATGACACTTATTTCACTTCATGTAAGTCCCTTTCTTCACAGTATCAATTGTTGCCATCTTCAATTCATGATGCGTAGTCAAATCCTCAATTGTAAAAAATTCCGAAGTTCCAACTAATCATCTACACAACCATCATGTTCCATCTATGTCTTCTCTTCTTTTCCCTTCTTTTTCTTTCTGTTTCAATTCGTTTTTACTCCGAATCTCTTCATCTTCACCACACTTTATTCACCAATGATCCCGATAAATCCTCTTTGACCTCTACTCAGACTTCAAAATGCCCAAGGCATCTATTTTAGCTCCAAAACTGCTCATAAAACTCGGAAACAAGTCCTACAACCAAAACACATGCAGTAAGCATAAAGCATTAACATTATAGTTCAAACACAAGCAAAGTGCAGTAAGGCGAAATGTAGCTTAAAACTCATGTCACTTGACATCATTACCTAAATCTCTTTTTATGTAAGCTTTCACATAACAGTTTCTATGAGTAGGATTTTTAACTCATATGGTGTTTAATGGAGATCTTAAGTTTGAGTGTGCCTGAACTGGTAGGTTTTTTATTTTCAATAGGTATTCACTTTCTCTGAACTGCCAAAATTTGAATATAATTGGTTACATAGGACAACGTAACATAAACTCTAAACCAGTAAAATTCCCACTTCTCTGCCACAATAAAGTGAGGTCATCTAAAAGGATCATTTGATGTGGAATCTCCTCCTGTTTCATTCTTCACTTGACATGGAAACTCCTTCTATTTCATTCTTAGTGATAAGTAAGATTTTGGTATTTCATTTAAATGTTTTTGCTCAAGCGCTGAAGCAATTCTCAAAATGTATTTGATTCTCCATTAATTTAGAGTTCAGCTTGTTTACAACTATTTATCTTTAGGAGCCATTTAGTCATTCTAGGAGTTTGGCGGACATCTATTTAGCTCCATATCTTGGACAGTGTTATTTAGCCACCTGCACGGCGGTTGATTTGTTAAATTGAAATGATGCTCACAGAAGAATATAATTCTTGTTCTCTTTTATAATTGTTTTAGTACTTATCATCTTCGTAGTAGTACCTATCATTGAAACTTTACCTTATCAGTAAAAAAGAAAGGAAGGGAAGGATAAAAAACCTGGATCTTTTAACTATTGACTATGAGTCTATGATGTTAGTTTGTTGATACTCTTTTGGTGTTCCTTACACATTATTGTGTATATTAATATTTGATGAGGAGGTTATTTTCCAAATTTTGCTTTTATTTAGGGATATGTGGGCAACAAGTCAGCAGTATTTCCCCTCCAACTGTTGGGCTATGATGTGGACCCAATCAATTCTGTACAGTTCTCAAATCACACAGGCAAGCTGCTTAATCACTTCATTCAAAGAATCTGAGGCCTGAAATGCGGTGCGAGGTCATCTGTTAACCTGCAAAATCATGTTAACTGGATTATGTTGTGGTTAATTAGCTCAAGAACACTGCAGGATACCCTACATTTAAGGGACAGGTTTTAAATGGAGAACAATTGTGGGAACTAATAGAAGGTCTTGAAGCCAATGATCTATTATATTATACTCATCTGCTGACAGGTACTTTGAATGAGTAAATATCCTGTTCCACAATGTTTTTCTTGATATACATTCATGCTTATGCTTGAAGGCTTTGACACCAGAACTTACAATGTCAACAAACTTTCATTTTTAGTCGTTAAAAAACATGTTGCCTGCTCCTTCATATATAGCTTCCAGTGTGTATGAAATGAAGTTACAAAAAGAGTTCTGGTTCCCTTGCATAGACTAGTTACCTGCTGTGTCTTGTGTCAACCCAATTGAGTGTCTTGTGTTTTGGCTGCATCTTTTTGCCATTATAAGAATTCAGACTGCTTTTCATTTTGATCCTTCGTCTTTTCTATTGACAGAAATTTTCTTTTCTTTTTTCTCTTTGTTTTCCCTCTTTGTTTGTATGGAATGCTTTGTTGGGCTCAGGTGCTGATATTGACTAAACTTGTAGGTTATATTGGTTCGGTCTCCTTCTTGAACACAGTACTGAAAGTTGTTGATAAGCTTCGGTCTGTCAATCCCAAACTTAAATTTGGTGAGTATTCCCCCCGGAGCAAATTTTCCTGCTGCATTTTGGAACATAAATTCTTTCAGAATTACTGCATTACAGTTTTCCTCGTGTAGTCAAGTGTCTCCTTATTTCATTGTTACTACCTTAAGACTTTTGAGAAGGTGAATTTCAATGTTGTAATTGCTGGTGAGGTGCAATGCTATCTTAGATAGCTACTAAAGGCTGTTATACCAAATTGCTTTTCTTTCTAGATGTATGTAGATGTATACATATCTCTTATGTTTGTCCCTCCCAATTTTTTTTATAATTAAGTTTTCTTTGTCAGTTTGTGATCCTGTGATGGGTGATGAAGGTAAGCTATATGTTCCTCCAGAGCTGGTAGCAGTATACCGTGAGAAGGTAATTCTTTTTAATTTTCTTACAACAACATCAATGTGAATAAATCATAACTGGAAGTTAATAGGAGCCATCCATAAACATTGTCTTGATTGACCAGGGTTAGAAATGGATGAGGACCCAAACATTTTATGTCTCAATCAGTGGCATAGTCACATCTAGCCCAGGGTGGTCAATTGGACACCCTTTGACAAAAAATATGCTATGTATATAGAAAATTGTACGAAATATATTGGTCAAAAATTATTTTTCGTACAGATATTATATCTTGAGCGCACTTAATAAAATTTCTGACTTCGCCATTGTAGCATGTTAAGGGACTGAGCCTGTCTTATTATCAATACTTTTGTTTGCACCGATTTGTGTTTTTGTATCTCATGATAGTATATTGCCCATAACATTATATGACTGTCTTACTTGCAAAGGCAATGAGATCTCTTTATTTAATGTGTTATAGCGGACAATAGACCCTTGTGGTCCAACCTTTCTCTGGAGCCCGCACATAGTGGAAGCTTAGTGCACCAGGCTTCTTTTTAAAAAACATTAATTTTCTAGCACTATTTTGTGTTTGTAGATCGTTTGACATTTATAGTTTGCATCATTATGGAAGTTTCTTACTTGCATCGGGTTGGTGAGCATTGATGATAAGACTTTTTATGGATGAGAAAAAGTTCCTCCTTTTCCTCCTTTTTATTTTTTGAAGAGAATAGAGAATCAATGGACGATGCATGCATGCATCGGATCGGATGCATTTAGATCCAATTATATGCATGCCAACTTAGATCCAATTATATGCATGCATTAAGGATCGGAATGTGAGGGTGGCTCCAAATAATGAATTGGTGACTCAATAATCTCTGCATTTGAGCATTTAGTGATGTTGTTTAAGTTGGTGTGTTTCTTTAACTAGGTTGTCCCTGTTGCTTCAATGCTGACGCCTAACCAGTTTGAAGCGGAGCAGTTGACCGGTTTCAGGTAACATTTCTAAGGGTTGTTACTTTTCCCTAGAGGATAATAGCATTTCTAGGGTATTTCAGCTGAATGAAGACATGCAGTCTTACAATGGTAGACTTGACTCTCACATGGTTTGACATTCGTTTGGTGGGGTGGGGATGCGGGAGTATGTCACAAAGTGTTGATTATAGAGTTATAGGTCTGTAAAATGTGAAAGTTTCCTCATTTATTTGAAATAGCTATTTTGTCTAGGTTTGCTGGTTAATCTACTTACTCACTAGGTTGACTCTTCTCTTTCATGAGATGCCTCAGGTATTTTAAAGTTTTGGAAGCTTTAACTTGAGGCTTTGCTTAAATGATGCATTTTTTTCCTTGTGAATGCACATGCTATGTGGAAGCACAGTTGATTTCGTCTTTCTTCTTATTCTTATCATATGGTTGGGAACTTTTGACCGACTATATCAGTATTATCCAGACTTTTAGTAGTTTCAATTAACTGTTGTTAGTTCTATAATGTTATTGGAAGTTGTTAAGGAAGAGTGGAACTTCATTTTGCGAAATAGTGAAGAATGACTTGATCTTGTGTTTTTCATTTATTTTCTTGCAATACTTTTACTTTCTTAGGAAGGTTTTTCTTTTGACAGTATCACTTCTGAAAAAGATGGGCAAGAAGCTTGCAACATTCTGCATGCTGCTGGGCCGTCAAAGGTATCTTAACATACTTAGAGATCCAAATACTCTTAGAAAGCTTTCTAATGCAGTCTTATTTATAGCAAGAACATTTCGCAGGAAAACTTTTCTGTTGGTTCTCTAACTTTTGCAATTACTTTTTGTCCTTAGCGAGTCTCCATAACCCGAGTGCACCCTTTTTTTTTTAAACAATGGTGGTGTTCGGACAGTTTGTGCACCTCTAGCATTCCACCAGGTACCTGCTACCTCCCACGATCATAGGTACCGGGAAATTTACCAACCAATGTTTTGAAAGATGGGGAGGATCAACCACTGTTTTTTTAATCTCCACCGGGATTTGAACCCTAGTCTCTCATGGTTTTCACCCACTAAATTAATCACTATGTCGCACCCTGAGGTGCTCCTTCATCTCAATGCACATTGCCAGTGTGAATCATCTAACCAAGTAAATCATGTTTTGCATTGGATTATTTATTTTGGAGCTCTTCATGGGAGTCTTCTAGGGAACCATGTGTAGTAAAAGATGAACATATATCTGATATCGATTTCCTGTTATGGATTTGCTACTAAACTGAAACTCTGTCAATGCTGAATGTATGGTCTAGAGGATTACTGAACTTATGGTCCCAGATAATGCAAAGATGAAAATAACTTTAATTGGAATCAAGATTTTCAGTCCTTATATGTCTTGGCTGATAATTTTAGAGCAGTTTTGGGTCAACCACTTTATGCTCCTCAGCAACTTACAAGTGATAATAGAAACATCTTTTTTGAAGCATGTTATCTTTTGATCATTAAAATAACTTTCCCTCCCCCATCTTTTGATCTCTTTCTGAAGTCTTCCATGAGTGGGTGAAAATGCCTCCTACACAATTCCATCATCATTTTCTGAGTACCCACTATGTCTTTTCTTCAATTTTGAATTTAGATAACCTTGGAAACTTGTGGAGGATGATTCACCTTTGCTTAATCTCAATTGTTCCTTCCCAGGCAGAAGGGGAAGTGGCATAACCTGAAAGAGGTTGATGACCCTTAAGCGCTGATACTTAGGCTTGTGGCTCTAATCACTTTTTCCTGGAGCTCATGCTCAATTGTCACTCATTTACACTTGACTATTCTCTTGTCACTCATGCTCAATTGTCACTCATTTACACTTGATTATTCTCTTATCTAGTCTGGTGCTCATAGTTTCTAACTCATTTACAATTGGTTTTTTAAAAGAGAAGAAAAGGAACAATAAGCAGCTCTGGGTGTTGGATAAAGCTATTTATATGCTGGAGCTATACAGTTCTACATTTGTTAGTCTTTTATGTGGAAATGCTAGTCATAGAAGTTCACCTTAGTTCAAGTGAATCTAAATACTATATATATTTTTCCAAAGACAAGTGAATCCAATATATGCATCATGCATGTATATTCTGCTTGTGGAATGAAATGGGCCTAAATAGAGCGTAATAGCTATAGATGATGCGTATAGGCTCCTCCAACTTGTTAGAGACTAGGAGGAGTTGACTGATTCATTGTAATGATATTGTATATATCTTTTATTTAGTTATTTGTTGATGACATTAGCAAAGGATTAACCAATCATAGTATTATGTTAGTGCTGTGGCCAAGGTGACTATCCTCTGTTTGTTTCATGTTTAAATACTCTTTATATCAAGAAAATGGAATTAATATCAAGGGGGAAAATAGGGAAAATTTATTCCCCTTTATTCCTTAAAGCTAAATAAATATAGATGCTGCAGTATTGCATTTTACTATAATCCACGTTCAGGCCTTTGTTACTTTTTGTTTTGCTTGTAATTTGTATCATTCAGGTCTTTGTGCTCTATGACAGATTGTTATTACTAGCATAAACATTGATGGCACTCTTCTCCTTATTGGCAGTCACCAGAAAGAAAAGGTAAATGACATGATTGCATATCATTTTGATATCAGGTAGTTTACCAGAGTATAGTCCTAATTTACCATATTATTAATTATTCCCGATAGATTTTCAAAGCATTGAATTTATTATAGTCAAAGGACGATGTTGTAAAATTGTCATTCTATTTGTTGCTGCTTGAGGGTGTGTGCCAAGTCAGTACTAGACAAGTAAAAATTGATGGAGGGAATAATACCAACTACTTGATTTAAATTGGAACTGAAGGAGAATATTTCACATTGGATTTAGATTTGTCATCTGGTCAGCATTTCTTCCTTTCTGCGACGTCTTGCAAACTGGAAATGAAATTTGCATGTGAACTTTCTTAAGATTGTGATGCAGTTAGTTTATCCCTACTATTGCTACCATGAAACTGGTTAATCAACTGAGTTTTAAGCACATCACTGTTCTTTTCTGATTTAGAAATGATTCTGCCACTCAATGTTATTTTCAGTAAAAAGTTACATGATACGGATATCTAATTTGACAGGGTCAATCTCCTGAGCAATTCAAGATTGTGATACCGAAAATTCCTGCATATTTCACGGTATGTGTCTTGCAGCTAGATAAATAAAGAAATTGACTTTGGAGGGGAAATTTTTGCTTCATTTTTCCTTGAAGCTATTGTATTGCATAAATTAGTGCTTTGTTGAAAAAATTTATTGCATAAATCTGAGCGCCCAATCCAAAAATTTGAGTCCATTATTGGAGTGGGCCAAGACTCGTACAAACTCCTTTGAATTATCTTGCACACGTGCAACCTGGTCTTACACTTCATGAGTGAATTTTAATACGTACTTATGGGTGCAAAAGGGACTTTCCATCTGTCACGATGTGAAAGATATGCACATCCAACCCATTAACCCAGTACGTCTAATAAATGGGTGGAACGGCAAATCCTTGTAAATCCCTCGGAAGCCCCTACATAATCCGTGTAGACAATTAGTAACTCCACTCTTCCAACTTCTTATTCTGTCAGAAATCCTAGATATGAAACTTAAATTTTTCCACGCATTTTGTCAATTTTTAGGAGTTCAATGCTTTTTTTAAAAAAAAAGTTTTTCAGCGATGTGAGCTCTGCCTAAGAGGAAGGAAGGGAGAGAGAGCTGGTATCAGCAGCTATGCGTCCAGTTATTAGATGATTCTTATTGTGCTTGTATCAAACATGATTATTCCTGTTAATTAGATATACTAGGATATTAAATGGTGTCAGGGCTATCATTCAATTTTCATTTTGAATGTTACGGCTGGTGGTTGTGCACCTTCTATAACAGCATAGAAATGCCAGAAGTTGTTTTTGGTTTCTTATGCTAATGCTTATTCACCTGCAACAGTTTCTCTATACATTTGGCCCTTGTGTATTCATTCAATATACATTGCATGCTTGCAGGGAACGGGGGATTTAATGACTGCTTTGTTGCTTGGATGGAGCAATGTATTGTTTGACTCACTTAAGACAAGGTTTGAGCTTTATTTCCAACAATAATCTGTTCTGATCTTAATTTTTTATCTCATACAGAAATATCCAAATGACCTCGACAAAGCGGCCGAGCTTGCTGTCTCAAGCGTACAGGTACTAGTGTGCCTTCCTGTTGTTTGTTAACATCCAGTCATCTTATGTCTTTACTGTGGAGACTGAAGCAGCATATTGAATAAGTTGTTCTGACGGCATCCATAACTAGTTTGATTGCATTGTCATGATTTGGGAAATTTGTTTCATAATTTATGTTAGTATCCAGGAGCTTTTTGCACTTCGTTAACACCCGGAATTGTAAAACAGCTATGAGCATTCTGCCGGATACACTGAACAAAAAATATAGGCACATGCTGTTATATACTTGAAGGTTAAAACAGCTGCTTGTCTTGACTTGTGGCAAGAAGGACAAATATAATGGAACTCTTTTTTTTAATAGATATTGATGCAACGTACATCTTGAATCAAAATTTGTGTAGTGTACACAGTGCACATTCAACTGTCCAGAATGGTGATGCTGTGATTAACTTTAGTAGTTTGTTCTTTTTCTTAAATCAACCAATTTTGTTGCTTGATGCAGGCACTTTTGTTGAGGACACTGGCAGATTATCAAAAGTCTGGCTATGACTGCCAATCAAGCAGTTTGGAAATTCGGTTGATCCAGAGCCTAGATGACATCCGCAACCCCGAAGTTAAATATAGAGCTAAAAGATATAACTAAAATTCTGTTGTCGTCTGATCTATTTATTCCTTTAGGATTGTGCTGGTATAATGAGACAGTTTCATTTGTACACAAGATAAATAGAGTGAATCCATTTAGCTCTTGTTGCTGAGACATTCATATTCCCATTAGCTTATAATCAGATGGCAACAGATGGTACTGAGAAAAGCATTTTGGGGAAACAGAGTGTGGTCTGGGGCAATCGTTATATTCATTTTAATCCACTTGACGGGTTAACTCTTTGACCGCTGGAAGTTAAATGCAGCATACGTATAGGATAATTTGACATTTGCCTCGACACTTGAGCGTTTTAGGCAGTGGCACATCTACGTGCTAAAACGACTGATGCTATTCCCTTCCCTTGAGAGGGATAATGCTTCTACTCATTATGTCGCCTAAAAGTCGAAAGGAAATTGCTGAAACATGTTTTGGTAGTTTGATTATATAGACACCTAGCCTTGTTCTTGTAGCCTCTTAAATCAACGGAGCTGAGGCACGATTATTCATTTGGCTGGAACAAAAGAATCAGTTCCATGGAATGACTTATGGTGGGTTTAATCAACATCAACCATCACTCCCTTTGAAAATAAAGAAGACCACCAAAGTCCACCCATTAAGGCAAAGCATTCAAATAAATAAGGGGACTACAGCTCAATTACACACAAGTTGAGGATTCTTTAGCCTTTGAAAAAAGAAGTTTGAAAATTGGAGCAGCAGGCTTGAACAAGGATTTTTCGGGTTGCAGAATCTCAAGTTTGAAATCTCTTGTATATATTTTTTTTCAGTTAAGTTTATCGTATGGGCCTATTTAGGACAATCAATCAATCAGGTGTGATTTAC
The DNA here is from genome assembly GCA_025774065.1 of Solanum ossicruentum. Taxonomy (NCBI): domain Eukaryota; kingdom Viridiplantae; phylum Streptophyta; class Magnoliopsida; order Solanales; family Solanaceae; genus Solanum; species Solanum ossicruentum. The sequence continues at coordinate 25,912,863 of JAOTQR010000045.1, read as the reverse complement.
ATGTTATTATATTGGAATAAAATTTATTATGTGTTTGGGCTGGTTGTTTTAAATTTCGGAGAACTGCTCAATGACCACCGTGATGGGGCTAATAGAATTTGGCGGAAAATAAAGGGCAGTCAGTGCAATTACTTTTCTCATGATGGCCAATAAGCAATTTCGGCAAGATTTGAGGGGGCAAAACCTGCAATTTTTAGCTGAACGTTTAAAGAGGTTTCTCGAACCCGGGCTCGCGGGAGAGGCCGTTTCTTAACAACAAAGCGAAGGGAAGTTCTTCCCGGAGTAGCTTGGAGAGTACACAGAAAGCGAAAAAGAAAAAATGGAAGCTGAAGCGGCGTTAGAGTTAGTGAAGCAGGGCGTTACCTTGCTACTTCTAGATGTTCCTCAAAACACCCTCATCGGTATTGATACCCAGGTCTGTATTAGTTTGTGGAATTCGCTGTTCAAATTTTCCGAATTGATTGATATCGTTTTAAGTTTTAAGAAGTTTCGTTATTTGTAGATGTTTTCCTCTGGGCCTAATTTCAAAGGGGTGAAGATGATTCCTCCTGGCGTCCATTTCATCTATTACAGTTCATCCAACAGGTGCTTTTTTTAGCTTGAGTCTCATTACTTCTCGTTTTCTTCTTAATTATAAGTTAAAAGTGCTGGAAATATGAGTAACTTTCCCATTTACGCAACTGATTTTTAATTTCATAACTGTATATTATGGCTTAGAAACGACAAATTGTGTACTCCAGTTTCTAGTGAATGCAGCACTGGCTTTCCTTTTATAAATTTCGGTTCCTGCTTGTTCCATAAGAATCAGTTTTTGTTCGCTAACACTTTTTACTGGTATAGGCTACTCATTTCAATATCATAACTGTAGAGTTTAGACCCAGAGAGCTCAAATTAAATTCTCCTTGTTTCAAGTGAACGATCAGCTCTGAACTTCTCCTAACAGTTTATCATTCATTGTGTTGTAAGAAACCTTTTCTGTTGTCAGATCTTTTGATTTTTGTACCATATTTTTCTTTTTTGGTTGTTTGTTTCTCTTTTGGTTTCTTTCTCTCCATAAGAAGCGATATCATTAGTCACTGATGCTGTCTTTTCTTCTTCTGGGTGCAGAGAAGGGAACGAGTTCGCTCCAATAGTTGGTTTTTTCATTGATGCGAGCCCTTCAGAGGTTAACAAAAATTTCGTTTCCACTTCTGCTTTATATGTTGGTCCACCCATTTCCATAATTATTATGATCTCTTCTAATGTTGGTAGCTAGATAGAGTTTGTACAGTTTATGCTGCCAAACCATAGACGCAGATAGATTCCATATATGTTAATTTCTTGCTTCTTTAGCTGATTCCTTTCTTTCCATGTTTGAACAGTTGTTCACTTTGTTATTGATGTACTAAATGTGTCTTCATATCTTTTATGTCAAAGTATAGTGGGAAAATATGCCAAAGTATGTTGGAACAAAAAATGTCAAAATATGTTGGGAAACTTATCTGACTTCCAATGGCAATTGAGCAGGTAATTGTTAAGAAATGGGATCCAAAGGAGGAGCGATTTGTCAAATTATCTGAAGAAGAGGTGAGTTATCAAAGGAATTTTCATTACTCCTCCTTTCTCTCTTTCCTTTTACCTTTCGTTTTTCCTTTTTGGTGATGTGTTATGTGTGCAGAGAAATCTGCTCTGATCCAGCATATTAAAAGCTAGCCCATAACATGTTAGCTAATAAGGTGGAGCCCAATTTTATTACCTAGTATGATACTTCCATCTTTTCTCGACCATTTTGGATGTTATTGGAATTGTTTCCATGGTTACTTTCTTTTATAGATAAAGGTAATGTAATTGTTTCCATGATAATGAAAGCAAATAAAATTGATTAGTACTATCTAAATTAAGAAATTGACCTTCAGAATTAAGAAATAAGCCTTTCCCATTCCTACCTTGTGCAAAAACTTGGAGACGACTTAGATGCACGTATAATTTCATTTGCACATTAATTTATATCTTCCATAGAACCAGTCGTTTTCTGGCATGATTTTGATGGCAAACCATTCACTAATTAGGTAGTTACTGACTTGTTTGGCTGGATAACTGCAAACTGTTGGTTCTATAGTGCGAGGTGAGCTCTTCCATTAGTTGCATTCTCTACCATAAGAAGAGACAATTGAGTTGCTTCACCTCTCTGTTTCATGGTCATGGTTGCTTGTAATCACAAATGCCAGTTTCAAGTGCCAAGCAAGCAACAGATGAACATGCTTGCTTTGGCATTTCAAGGGTAGTTTGGTGATTTTTGTGTGATTTCTCTATACATATATATAAAAGCTTTTGACGTATTTAAAAATTGCATAAGTATACTATAAATAGTGATAATCAATACTTTAAAATATTCAAATGACAATAAAAATTCGGTTGACTTTGAAAATTCTATCGATGCCATTAGTGGATGGAGAAAGTAACATGTATTATTTGAGAACAACATAAAAAGTACTATAAATCCCAATAATCAACAACTTGGAATATTTAAAATATATAAAAAAATTGGTTAACTCTTGGAATTCTTTTTGTGCCACATAAACTAGGACACAGAGAGTAATATACATTATTTGAAAAATTACATAAAAGGTATTGTAAATCACTATTATTAACAATTAAAAATATTTAAAAGACATAAAGATTTTAATCGACTCTCAGAAGTGCCACATATGAAAAAAGAAAGTAACATACATTATTTGAAACTTAAGTAAAAGGTACCATAAATCACAATAATTAACAATTTAAAATAACTAAAAACATATAAAACATTTGGTTGGCTCTTTGAATTTTGTCAGTGCTCCATAAATGCAATAGAGGAAGTAACATGTATTATTTAAAAAAGTGACGCAAAAATTAACGTAAATTATAGTATTAACAACTTAAACACTTATAAGCCATAAAAATTTGATGCTTCTTGAAATTCTATCCGTGCCACATAAATTGGGATAGAGAGAGTAACATGTATTATTCCAAAACTATTAAAAATCATAATATTTAACAACTTAAAGTATCTAAAAAATCATCTTAAAATTTGATGGATTCTCCAAATTATCTATGTTTCACATAAATTAAGACGAAAAATAATATATATTAGGTCCATGCTAGCACGGGCTCCCGTATTTAGTGCTCCTTAGATAAATCAAACGATAATTCATTTTGGTCTTTTCTACCTATGATCTCTCAGCTTGTTGAGCTTCAGCTTGTCTACTGAACTGGTGAACTATGATTTTCTGTGTGTTGATTAATTGTGAATTCTCTGTGACTCTGATCATATGTTGGAATTGGTTTTCATCTAATGCAACATCACTCTTAAACATATCTATGGTGGGCATTTTTGTTGCTTCAGAAGATTTGTTCCTTTTTGAAAAAATGATTATTTTGCGGTTTGTTTGAAGGAAGAGAGATACGCTCAATCGGTGAAAAAATTGGAGTTTGACAGACAACTTGGACCTTATGCATTGGAAAAGTATGGGGATTGGAAGCGCTTATCTAACTTTATTACGAAGAGTACCATTGAACGTATTGGTGAGTACATGGCTTTCGCATTGTCTTTTATGTTTTAATAATGAGATGTGAGGGCAGCATCTGAGCGAAGATGTGGAATCATTGGTTGAGTTGATTGTAAAAGAGTTATCAGCATTAATGTGTAAGATAGGCCCAGTAAGCTGAAATTGACCTTCAAACTACTGTTTGTACTCTGGCCACCTTAATAGCTTCCTTGAGTTGTAACAATTGGTTGATCTAAATGCGTTCAAAGTATTTTGCTTCTCAATCTGTTGAGTTGGGGGTATTGGTTGGTGTAAATCGGTACCTCAAAACAAGATTTTCTTAAATCAATAAAAATATTGTTCCTTTACTAGTCAAATTGATTTTCTGCTTACTGCATCGGTATTTTGCTTTTATGCTTAATTTTTTCCTTTTTTAAAAATAATTATATGGGGATTTTAAGAGTTCTTGAAGTTGTAATTTTCATTCTCCCTTCACATCTCTAATGGCATATGTGATTGATCACATGTTTCTTATATGCTATTTTTTCAATTTAAAGATTGAAAAAACAAAATTTATTGTAGGAAATACAGTAAGACAACTTTGAGGGTGTTGTTCTTACCATCAAGTCTTAGAATGAGGGTTGTTCCAGACCAGGCATATAGAGAAAAGGTGATGCATGGATATATGAGCTAAAGGAGAGTTTGTGTTGACTGCGCTGCTGATTAAGCCTTATAGGTTCTAGATAGATAATTACTCCCTCCGTTTTGATTTGTTTGTCTACCTTTCCTCTTTTTTTTTTTTATAATCATGGTGTCCAGTGCCCGCTTTCGGACTTGACTATTATTCTACGGGGCCCTGACGCACGACCAGGTAACACATCAGTGGCCCTGGGGATTCGATCTTGTGACCTTGTGGCATTTTTGCCCAAGGTTTAACCATTGGACCAATCCCTTAAGGTTCTACCTTTCATTTTTAGTCTATTTAAAAGAGTGTGTGTTGCCTTTTTTGGCCACTCTTTAAAGTCTAACTTTCTATATGATATATTTTAGACCACTAGATTAAAGGGCATTTTGCCATCTTGGTACATTCACATTTAAGTTTAAGTCCACAAAATTCAAAAGTCTTTCTTTGCTTTCTTACTTTTGTGCCAAGTCAAGGTACCTGGTTGGATTGACTTATTTTAGGTGCTTTTAAGTCAAAGTAGTTTTGAACTGTTTGGGTTAAAGGTGCTTATAAGAACTTATTTTTAAGGTAAAATAACAAAAAAAGTCAAAAGCCATAAGTTAGAAATCCTAAGTTATGACTTCTGGCTTTTAAGTCATAAAGCCAAAAGCCAATCCAAACACCCTCAAAACCAGACAAACAAACTGAAACGGAGGGAGGTTGAAAAGAAAAATGAAAAAGAAAATATACTGTCTAATAAGACTCTTGCGGAGTAAGCTAGACTACTTGATAAAAAAGTAGCAAATTTGGGAATATTTGGGAGCAGTGTCTCTCAGCCCTTGTGTTTGCAATTAGATGGTGCCTGATATATGATGACACTTGATCCCAGTGTTTGTTCTCCTAGGAATCCCATTAATAACATGACTATTATTAATCCCATTAATTGTGGGACATGATTTCTCACCCCTCCTAATGTGAAATAAAGATAGTTGAATTCATATTGTAGTAAATAACCTTATTGTGAGCCTTTGATTTATTTGACCAGACCAATGGAATTGATTCAGCTAGTGTGTTTCATGTAATGGGTTATCTCTCCCTGAGTTAATTAAAACACGAGTACTCTTGTGTGTGTGATCATTGCTCTGTCTTGTTTCCCTTTTGTGATATGCTTCACCAGTTTCATCATTTGGCAGAACCTACCGGAGGAGACATCACAATTATGTCTGAATCTGAAATGGGTGAAAATGTTCATAAGACAACCATGGAGAAAGTCTTGGCTGAGCAGTTGAAGAGTAGCAAGTTCTCGAATCCTGATAAACAGTCGCCAAGTAAAGGTTGTTATTACACTTCAATTCCCCGTGTTATCAAGCTAAAGGGAGCTTCAGGACAAGATCTTACTAACATGAATCTTGACAAGGTATCTGGCTTAAATCTGCAGTTTCTATAAATGACTAGTCTTTCTATTTTTCTTTTCTTTTGCTTCTGAGAATAGCTTTTGTTCTTACCTTCAATGCAGACACAAATGTTAGAGACCATTCTGACGAAGCAATATGGTGGTTCAGAAGATTCACTTCTGGGAGAATTACAATTTGCCTTTGTAGCTTTTCTGGTATCAGCCTGCAATTTCGATTCTTCTTTGCTCCTCTTAAGTTCTTTATGTGATGAACGGTTTTAATTGAGAAGACAGTTCTTGAAGTTTGATATGTGAACAATTTACAGATGGGACAGTCACTTGAAGCTTTTCTGCAGTGGAAGCTTTTAGTCAACCTATTACTTGGCTGTACAGAAGCTGTAAGTATACATCAATCTCTCTGCTTATATATGGCTTGGGAAATCTTCCTCCATACTGACATTTCTGGATGCATATGTACCTGGATAATACAACCCCCCCTCTCTCTCTCTCTCTCTCTCTCTCCCTCTCTTTCCTAGATAATACCACCCACCCTCTCTCTCTCTCTCTCTCTCTCTCTCTCTCTCTCTCTCTCCTAGATAATACAACCCACCCTCTCTCTTCCTCTCTCCTAGATAATACAACACTCTCTCTCTTCCTCTCCCCTAGATAATACAGCCCACCCTCTCTCTCTCTCTTATTTCTTGTGATCAATGTTGATACTAATTATGATTGATAAATCATAAAAGTCTAAGTTACTTTTGACTATAATTTCCATGCCCAGTTTATGCGGATTTCTTAAAAACCTTCGTCATAATCCTAGTTCTACTGTTAAAGGCAAGTTTATGTCAGTCTAACAATAAATTCCTTTGCAGCCTCTCCAAACAAGGACTCAGCTATTCACCAAGGTAACTTTCAAATTCAAAGAATACATCCTTTCTGTGCATGCTGTCGTATAGAATTGTATATAACTTCTAACTCTGTGGTGGGAAGCCTGGGCCTCTGGAATTATTCAATGATTTTATCATTGCATTTCCACAACTCCATCCAACATAAGGTGAAAATGAGAAATCCTATCAGTTAATATGGATGGTGAAAATGAAATCCAGTATATCTATAAAGATCTATTTTATTTCAGTTTATGAGGATTTCCTTTATCATAAGAGTGATCTTATTGTAGAGACATTGTAAGTAATACAGGGGTTATGTAATCTTTTTATTCTGGTTAGTGAACAATGATAGTAAGTGTGGCCAATGGTATGGTACTATGCTTCACGGTGTGAGGCTTCATGGTGTGAGTTTGAGTAAAAGAACATAGTGGACGACTGGACATGTGGTTCAATCATGTTAAAACTTTGTAGCATCAATAACAACGTTGTGCTGCATCAACGGGTAAATTATGGTACTCTGCTTTCTCCAGTATATAGGGTGAAGAATAGTCAGTGTATGATATATCTGTCTCAGTTGTCATGCTTTTGATGAATGATGTGTATATTGAGAATGCAATTGGTGTTGTAGACTATTACTTTTCCATATTGCATACATTTCAGTATGAAATAGATTCCTTGAATTTATTTTGATTTTTCATCCTTTTAGATTCATATATGTACCGACTTTTGCAATCTTTATTTATCATCAGTTCATCAGAGCAATATATTATCAGCTGAAAATTGGATTTCAAAAGGATAGTAAGGATACTTGCAAGTCAGAGAAGGGTGCAACAGCATCCTTGGATGAGTCTTTGTTGTCTGCTGATAATTTCCTGCGCCACCTTTGTACGGTAAAATCCAGCTCACATAGCAGTTTATTCTACTAGACTGTAGGTAAATGATCTTATTATACATCCCTGGTTTTGTTTCGAAATGGACATGCTCCTTAGATTTAAAAATTCTTATATTGTTTTATGGGTAATGTCCGTGCGTGCTTGTGCATCTCGACTATTTGAAAAGGTACCTGCTACCTCAACCAGTACGGGCTGCCCACCAGTGCTAGGGCACATGGGAAGTCGTCTATCATTTTTGGCCTTCGCTGGTACTTGAACCCTAGTCTCTCAGGGTTTTCATTTCCCCTTTATTGACTGCTGCCATACCCTTGGCAGCTTGTAAGCATTTCATTATGACTTGTCAAGCACTCACATTACTGAGAAATATGGCTGTGGATGGTTTTATTTGTGATGGTATATACCTTGATTACGATAATATGCATCTTATTGAGCCGTCTTTAATCCATTGGTTTCAGGATTTCTTCTCACTGTTGCTTGATGCCCCCATGGTGGATGGAGACCTCCTGACTTGGGTATGCCTCTAGACTGTTTGATTCCTTTTGATTCTTTAAAAGAAATTTAGGATTTAGTTTCATATCCAAATGCCAGTGAATAGAGTTGGAAGCATTCTTTATACCCCATAGACTGTCGTAGTTTCCTGCAGTAGTCTCTCGAAAGTATGGGTTTGTGCAAAAGATTACTCTCAACTCAAATGAGAGTCTATATCTGTCCTGTTTTGACCATGTCTCCAGTGAAATCAACTAGTGAATTTAGACGATTATCTCAAGTGGATCTAAACTGAAAGCTGTGAACCTTATAGTTCTTTGTCAAATCGGCAAACAGGGTGTCAATCTCATCACCAAGAAGGATAACTAGCATTTCTTTTTGGTGGTTGTATTTATTCCTATATAGAATGGAGATATGTGCCCAGTTCATGTGCATTTATTTTAGTATTCTGTTAAAATCTCTTTATGAACTTTGATTCTTAAGCATTCAGGGTACTGTTTTTACACTGCATTTCTAATGATCTGCTCAAGTTACTAGTTGATGGCAAGTATTATAGAACGGCAATTTCAGATTCACTGCACAACTGCTTGAAATGGAAGTAAATGACTTTTCTTTTCAATGGCTATCTTGAACACATCACAAATGGTGGAATTTTTCTTGTCATTTGAATGACAGACTAGAAAATTGAAAACGCTGCTTGAGCAGACTCTTGGATGGGACTTTCAGATGAACAGTGCAGTCGATGCAATGCATCTTGAAGAAGATGATGAGGTTTGGAAAAAATCAGATACTGGTTCTCTCTTTTTCCTTCTTATTTTCGACTCTTCCTTCTCATTAGGTTTTTTGACTTGTACAGTTTGCTCCAGTGGTGGAGATTATAGACGATCCAGATCACTGAAATACAAGCAACATAAATATGAGACGTGTCATCCAAATTAATTAGCTGTTTACCAATGTTGATATATCATGTTTCCAAAGAACTGCTGTGAAAGATTCTGATCCAATACGCCGACAACCTCTATTTTTGTCACAGCTCGATTATGATGAATGGTGCATACGTCCAGGCAAAATTATGAGGTCAAACGTTGATGAGATAGATGTTCAATGCTAAATCATCACAAAGTATTGAGATCATTGAACACATTACTTTTACCTTGTGTAAACTTATCGTTAGTGTCTAGAAAATTGTGTAACTATTAATAATATGTTATATGTATACTGCTATAACGACTGGAAAGGGCAGCTACTCGTTTTTCACATGTCGAGATGAGCATGTAATGAATATGAAAACTCTGATCAGAATTCTTTTACCTGAACCTGATGTAACTGAATGATAGTCTTAGATCTGCCAATTCTTCGATGTAGATTTCTTATTTTCTTGTTTTTCTGGGAATTGTCTAAGCTGCTAAATTCCAGAACTTTATGTCTGGCATTTCTAAGCTATTTGATGATGTGCGAAAAGTGTTAGATTTAAGTCCACTAATTTACAGAACTCACACTTGTCAATTAAGTTATTTATATTCTTCTAATCTGTTTCAAAAATGTTCTTTTCTATGTTTAGCAAGTTTTTCAATTTTAACATATAAGTTTATCATTATAAAATTTTAAAAACTAAGCGTCTTTAATTTATTACTAACAAATTTAAAATTTTCCCTTTATTTTATCTTACCACCTCTAATCAAATATAAAATAAAATATATTTTATTTGGTATGTTTATAGTTAATACCTCACTGATTCAAATAAGTTTATCTTCCGAGATTCAAATGAGCCTATCTTTGACGATAATTTTTCAAAGTGTTTTAAATTGTGAATTTCTATGACTTATACTACTTTCTAAAATAGAAATTTTCATGCATAAATTTTTAATTTAATTTAAATTATTTAACTCTAAAAAAATATCATATAAATTAAATGAGGGAGCATAATATAATTTTTAAAATTTATACTTAGTTTCGTCTTTTATTTTCCTAACACCAATAAATATTTTGATTTCCGACAGTAGTAGTAAAAGAAGGTGACGCAGAGTTGGGGTTAAGTTCATGGTTTTTCTCAGCACAAATCGGGAAAATGGCTGGAAGCTTTTCTCGTCTTTGTAGAGTTGGCTACATGTGTAGATCAATTATCGAAGCCAAATTGCAACCACCAATCTTACCCAGCACAGTCCAGTCCCATGGGTGTACTATTTATCCTATGCTCCAATTGCAAGGTTAGTTCTCTGCATGTCTGTTAACCTATTTGGTAAAATGATAGAGCTCAATACCAATTTTCCCTCCCTGTAATGTATTACTGGTGTTTATACGGCACCATTTTGGACATTCAGAGTATTTTAGGATGCCAATCTGTTAGTGAGAGTTCTCAATGTAACATTAGAAACCCTTGACTGCTCCAAGGCAGTCCGAGGACAGAGTAAATTATCAGAATGTTAGTGGTGGATCAGATTCTGAATTAGGGTCGCTCAGTTGTAGGAGTAACAGTTTCTAGTCTAAGGACTTTTTGATTTATGGATAGACTTTTTTCTTAACTCCTGTCAAGTGAATCAGTTTTAACCTAGCATCGAGTTGCCTAGTGAATGTTTTTACAACACATCTATTTCTACATCAATATTTAAGTGCTACTACTAGTGCCTCTGCTGTTGAACCATGGCCCTGGACAAAGAATTTGTGTTTTGCCTTTCAGAATTATTCTGAACTGTTTTTTCTTTTGACGAGTCTGCTACATGTATGTGTATGTAGTTGTCACTTGTGATAGACTTCTTCATGACTATTCACACCTCTGCAAAATTAATTCACATGCCTTTCTTGTGACGGGGTTTTGGAGATATTCTATCGATTGATATTTGCTGATGATAATCACACGTTCAGCTGAAAAAGGAACCTTAAATTCTAGCATTTCTATAGTTACCTAAGAATCTTAGGGCTTTGTTTTCGGTATTGTTATCTTTTAAGCAATCCATACTTAATCTGTTAATAAAATTGCAGCTCCATAAAATTTACATATTTTATGTGTCTGCGCCAGTACTTGAGCACTTCTCCTTTCGTTAGTGCTTTTCAGTGTCAGTCTGATTGTTTCTTGGAGTTGTTTCTTCTGTTCTTTGAATGAAACTAAACCATAAAAATTTGGAAGATTTTTGTTTTCTAGGTTGTTATACGTTGGTAGAATTTTAGTGTTTGTCCCACAGGATTTGACCTCTTTTTTCCCCTAAAATTGCATCCAATTTGTAAAATTCATCTTTCCTAGAAGCCGGAAACAATCTCTCTATCTTCATGAAATAGTGACAAAATCTACGTACATTATAGCCTCCCTCGACCCTACATAGTGGAATTTCATTTGGTGGGTGTTGTTTCCTTGAAGTGGCAAGTATTTTCAAAATTTAGACCCTGGACTTGATATGCATTTTCTTGATATAGGCCAGAAGTCAAAGCATCTAGATTTTATACTGAATATGGAGTACTTTCTGTACACAGCATTTTGGCTTTTTCTTCTTGCAAGTATAAATAAAAACTTGCAAACAAAATTCAAGAGGTTCTATAATTTATGCAGTGTTGAGATCATATGCACGTAACAGGCGTTCCAACTATGATCTATTCGGTGGCGGTATACCTAAACCAGATGAGTTTAAGAAAGCGTGGGCAAAACAAATGGATGATGAAGAGAGCCGTCTTTGGACAGCAAGTGAAGATGAAAGTGACAACGATAAAGGTGATAGTCATAGCCGTCTCAGGAAAGAGATTAGGAAAGCCAAACAGCGAGTAAAAGAGCAAGATGGTCCTATTGATGCAGATGATAGTGACGAACTGAAAAGTCTGTGGTCTGATAGTGATGATGAGAAAACATTATGGACTGGCAGTGAAGGAGATGATGAAGATGATATTCCAACTGAACCATACCCACACAAAAAGAGTGATAGTTACATTGATAAACTGTTTGAGTTTGAGGAAAAACCTAAATATAGAACACTCTCTGAAGCCTTGAAATCTGAGCAGGAACCTGAAGAGCTATCACCTGGAAAGCAAGCTAGAAAAATTGCAGTGGAAAATGCCCTTAAGAAATTGAAAAAGGGACCCGATGGCCGTTACATCAATGTTTGGGAGGTTATGAGTGATTTGGACATTCTGATTGGTGCTTTTGAGAACATCATTTCTGGACCAGAATATGCTGAATTGAGACAGGGAGGACCTAAGAAATTGAATATGCAGTTTTTCAAAGACATACAAGCTCGTATGAGAGATCCAAACTTTGAGTTCTCTCCTGAAATAAAATTAAAACCAAAGAGCAAATTTGTACATAGAAAGAAATGGCAGAAAGCTGAATCTAGGCGTAGGAAAGCAAGGAAACGATAGCTTCATGGTGACACCTTTACTTTTGCATCTAAACATTGTACCAATAGATTTGTTTATTAGTGGACTGATTCCAGGTTTCTTTAACTATTGGATGAGAGATAGTTCATGTCCAGAAGATGTGTCAGCTGTTGATGGACTTGCTTACTGCATTCTGTAAATTATTTATGATTGTTTTATGCTAATCATTTACTTAGATTACGTTTTCTAGCTACTGAATGGGAACTCAGGTTCCGTAACTAACAGTTTGATATAAGTTGATTGCTTTGTACCTACTTTTTGAGTTTCACATTAATCCTTGTTTACTGCAATTGTGATTTCTCTATATTGCAAAGCAGCTAACAGGAATAAAGGCTAAACAGTAGCCTTTCACTGGGGTTTTGTCTTTGTCTGAAATTAGGGAGTATCACTACAACGTTTGAATGCGTGAAAGGTGGACATGGTAGCTTGGCAAATAAAGCATGTTACCTATTAGGCAATTACAATAAATACTAGGATGTGTTAACAAAGTTTTACACCGTCAATGTATAAAAGTGAAATTACTCGTAACAAGAAAAAAGACAAAAGAAACTAAAGCTGTTTGTATGTGAAAACTCAAATCTAAACTATATATGTAGGTATTGATGGTAAGTCTCTCAATTGCTATAATTATTCATGTTCCAAGAGTGGCTGATGTTGGGTGGGAAGACACCATAGGGTGTCTGATTGAGAATGCTTCCTGGTTGGTATGCGTAAATATCACTGGCGAAGTTGCCAATGCCATTGCCATGGCTGTTCTGCCCGTAAAAGTTCATCATTGTTGAAGGGTAATTCAAAAAAGAGTTCATTGTTGAAGCTGGATACTTGTAATGGTAAGCCTGCATGTCATTCATCTCATTGAATGGCCTTGGTTGATATCCATATGCCCCTTGAGCAGTGTGTAAGTTCTGTAGTCCTGGTTCTTCCCTTCCCAAATCAGCAAAATGGGAATGAATACTTTTGAGACCTCGGTTTAAAGCAAAACTAGGATTATTGTCTTGGTGACCTTGAAAATCAACCATTGAATTTCTTCTACCTTGTAGACTTAGGAGATCTCCAAATGCCGAAGTTCTTCCGAAATCTGCATTGTTAATGATGCTTTCTTCCTTAACATTATATGGATAATCCATATTTCCTAGTGCAAAGAGGTTCTGATTTGCCTCACCTGAGAGAGAGTTGATCCCGATACTTTGGTCCTGAAAATGTTTGTTGCCCCAGTGATCGAAGCCTTGATCAATAAGGGCACACATAGGCCGTCTCTTGGATGTTCCAAGAGAATTGTATAAGCTGTGCATTTGGTTTTGATGCTTGTTATTATTGAGCCAGCTAAGGAGAGCTCTGTTTGGAATCTTCTCATCGTCACACCAGTTTAGAGCTCCTGGGTCTTGATGAAAGTCATCATTGAACCAGTTATAGAGTAGTTCTGTTTCTTGGTTTTCCATTGGATTTTCTGATAAAAGCTCTGCATGTTTCCCAGACTTGTTTAGCTTCTTGATCAGTGTTGCCGAGTCCACATTCCCAGATACCATAACCGTTTGTTCGTCAACATCCATTTTCACCTGATAAACCCCTGAAACCAGATGTTTTGTCCATAATGTAAATAACTTATTCTAAAGTATGAACTTCCTCCTTTCTTTTGCCAAACCAATAATTTTTAAATAATTCTTGCTCACCCTCTTCTCATTTTTTCCTGGTGTGCATGTTGGCGAGACAAGGTGGTCGATGTTACTAGTATCTATGTTGCTCGGACTTTTCAAAAGTATCGGCGGATGCATGTCGGATTCTTAAAAAGTAGTGTATTTTTGGATAATCTGACACAGGTGGAAGTGAAGAGTCCGTGCAACTTAGACTAGTATAACTTAAAGGTGAAAAATGAGTACCTTCAATTCTCTTAAGCAGCTTCTTCACCTTCTGCATGCATCCATGACAGTTGATCTGAACTTTAAGAATATAAGTCTGTAAACAAAGAATACAAAGCAGAAGTTAAAGAATGCTGAAGAAAAATAATTCTTTAGCAAAAATGAGGACTAAAGTAAATGACCTGAATTCTCACAAGCTCAAAGTCATGGGCAGTAGCAGACATTTTTCAGGTAGCTAGCAATGTTTAGTTTGTTCTCTTTAGTCAAATGAAGTTGAAACTTGTTTCTATTTTACGTCTTATGAATAACTTACCTCAAAAGGATCAGCCTGCAAATGGCTAAATATTAGCCACAGTAGCACTAATAACAGAGAAATGCAGGCACCAAATACATGAGTCAGAAACAACTGCAGCAAGAACATGGGTCACACTAGCTAAGCTAGTCCTTTCATCTCAGTACAAAACACAAGAGGACCCCCAGTAATGTCAGTGTGTGAAGTGTTTTTGTGTTCTTGAGGGGTAGGGGGTTGAAGGGTGTAAGAAAAGTGTGATTTGACCAGTTGAGTAGTTCAGAGAAATGAGGATTTGACAGTTCAGATAAAGGCAATATGGCAGAGTAAATCATTTTTCCATATAGAGGCACCTGGCAAGTAGTAGTGTCAGATTCTTTTGTTAATGGCATGACTATGTGCGTTGGAGTAGTATGATTTGATCCTAGGTAGAAAGCTTATTTTGAATCTGATATTATAATCTGAAAAATAGGTGGTGGTATTAAAAATTTCACTCTAATATAAAACTTATTAAACTCATGATAATTTGTGGTAATCAGGACATTGTTTGAGCCGTGGTACCATTTTGGATTTTCTCAGTTTCCGTTGGGATTAATGGAAGGTCATTTTCTTGGGCTCCAAATATGGTCCGTATTGTCCAACTAGATTTTCAATGTTCAATCTTGCATTTAGGCCCAACAAATTTTCATGAGG
>JAOTQR010000045.1:25873721-25887819 GCA_025774065.1 Solanum ossicruentum | reverse complement strand
GCTAGAAGAAAGAGTATAATGTTCTACTTAACCAATGTGGGATATATTTCATTTCCCACTTCTATACAAATAACACAAGTCATTTCAATTGCGAGCTAACTCCTCCAGTGAAAATGGACCTAGGACTCGCTCACTTCTCCAGTTAACCCACTGGACTGATGTGTTTCTCTTCAAAACATCTTGAGTTTCTCCAAATCACTTATGACAAGCAAATGGAAGCCAAAACCTTTAAGGAACACATTTTAATGTACTAATAATTATGAGAGGTTTCTAGGTAGATAACAGGTATAACCATCCTGGCTATAAAATGTCCAATCATAAAACTTGAAACGTTTGTTATGCAGGCCTGTGCTTAAGCCTTCCCTTAAACTCAGTATATGCTACTCGGGCATATATCCTGGAAAGGTGGTTGATATCTTAACCTTCTCAGGACCTCATAACGTTGATTACACAAGAAATCTAGTGTTAAACGCCACGATGTTCTATGCACCCATCTCTCCAATTGGTTTAACATTACACTTGAAACTGTGAAGAAATGCATCAAATGGTGGAAACACTGGTGATTTTTACCTTGGGAGCAAGGGTAGCTTTAGATTCATCTTGCTCTTCTGCTCTTCCACTTGCAGACCCATCAAATATGGACGGAAGTTCACGAATTAGAAGTTTGGAACCTGAATGGAACAAAAGCCATGAGCTATTGGAAAACTTGAATCTGAATCTTGATAAATAGCACAGAAAACAACACTGGTTGTAATTTGGTCACATGAATTTCAAAAGAGCAGCTTGACAATATCACACTGGAATGCTACCTCCCAAAACCCTGCGAAAAATTCTCCAGCTATTACACAAATAACTTCCAGTGACCAAATAAAAGCTAATACATTCTGTTCTCCAATTCGACAGGCCAAATGATAAATTCAGTATCACAACCAGAAAAAAAGGTTGCCTTTCAAACTAAGAATACACATTTCATCCAGGAAGACAAGCATTATAACACTGATTTGTAGTTAGTAAAGAGCAGGGAGTAGAAGTTAAGAGTAACAAACCTAGATCAAATAGCAAGTCAAGTAAAGCTGGAGCCTGCAAAAAGATATTATAATTTCAGTCAGAAATTTCATTAAAAGATAAAGGTGCTTTCCAGGAGTGGGCAGTCCACACACATATAGCTCCCAGGATACAAATAAAAAGCAACTATGTGGTTAAGGTAAAACCAATGAGTACATTGACACATTTGTATGTATCTGCATCACTATATACCACCCTTAACCATTTGACCTTATTTAGCAAGGAATATGAAGAAAATGGAATAATCACGGGAAACTCTTTCCAATAATAGCAAGCACTGGGAATCAGTTTTTTGCTGCATCCAGCACAATGGACTTGCAGAACTTAATCAAGCATCTACCCATGATGACAAACCCAATCAAAAGCAACATTTCTGGAAGGAAAATAATAAAGACCTTTATTTGATCATCAATTGTTACTCTTTCACAAGCAATAACTGGTCCAGCATCCAATTTACGAACTGTGTAAGCTAAGGACACCCCTGTTTCTTTAACACCATCCTGAAATTACATATAAATTCCCAAAATCATAAATTCACCGAACAAGTAACTCACATAATTTTCATGAGCTTTCAGGAGAATGAAACCTGCAATGCTCTTTGAACAGGAGCTGCACCACGGTATAGCGGCAGTAAACTTGGGTGAATATTAACCGTTCCTGCTTGATTGGATCAAAAGACTAAAGCTCATTCAGATAATTGAGCTTAAGCAGGAGAAAAATCTTTGTAAACAGTTGCCTAATGTGGGGGAAAACCCTATAATTAGGGTTGGCATCCTCTTTTATTTAACTCCAAAAAAATGCAGTTAATCACGTTATGCATCAGCTAATCAGAATCCCTCTAGATGGCTAAGCTTAGTAATTAAATCACATTGACATCCTTTCTTGCTTAGTGTACAATTACTGGAGCTTCCCCTACCACCAACTTTCCCCGCCAAGAGTGATGAAATGTACTAACACCCAGCAGCTGTTGTAGATTTTCCATTGTGCATCACCAACGAAATGCACTGCATTTAAATACTAGAATTCCAGGCTTTCGCCAACAAATTTCACTTACATTTGTAGAAGATTCTTTAGCAAATGTCTTCTTAAACCAGAGGAAATGCCAAATACTAGAATAATATCATGAGCTAAAGTAAGAAACTAAGAGCTCTTCATGAAGTAAGAAATGGTTGACAACTCCCACACATCTTGAAAATATGAAAAATGCAACATTAACAAATTATAATTGCATAACAACTAGCAGTCTATTGCCTAACCTTTTGATGGAATATTCAGAAACTTTTTGGGTAAAATATTCCCATATGCAGCAGTAACACAAAGCTCCGGCTCCAAGGATTTAAAGTCGAAAAGAAATGCTTCCTGCACTACATAACACAGTTAAAAAGATGTACAATGGAGCCCAGTCACTATAATTTTACAAACTTCTGAAGATTGATCTGCAGAATTGACGTTTAGAGATTGGACATCTTTCAGCAGGCTCAAAAGCATAAAAATGCATCAAGGAAGCTATTTGCTTTTTTGCAATTTCATAACTAAAGCATCATTTCTAACTTATTAGGAAATATCACTGGTCACTAAAAGGAACAAAGCCTTCTAATTTTTTATCTTTCTCGCTACCCTAGAGAATGCATCTGATTTCACATCCTAAAGAATTATAACCAAAACTTTAAGTTTCTACAAACAAAATGATTTCAGTAAAAAGGCACCACGGCAATTTGTCATAAGGAAGACATCTGAGGAGCAGTGTTATATCGAAAAATAAATGCCAAATACATAAATAGTAAGTAACTGTAGTTACCTCACCTGCCTTCACAGGTGTGAAAATCAAATCAGAAGGGAAGCCTCTGTCAAGAGCATGTTGTGCAACTGGTGAAGGCATTACTTTTCTTCCTCTATCCCTTCCAGAAGGTGGTTGCGTAACAATTGCAGTGACCTAACCAATGCTTAAGTAGCTCAGTTTCCCACCCTATCCACAATGTTCAAGTACAATCCAAAACTGAAAAGATACTATAAGTATCTTTAGTTAGACATAAAAGCTGCTGAGCATAAATATCTAATGAAGATTATCAACCCAAATCGGCCAAGAAAACTTTCAGATTGCAAGAACACAAAATCTAGATGCAGTCCAAAAGATTTAACTTGTATAACACTTTAGAAGGAAACAAGACGACTCGGTTCACTCAAAGAAGAAAGACAAGCTTGTTGACTGATCAGTAAACTTAAAAGAACGAGTTTATAGTACAAAGTATATACTTGAAGGGAAAAAAAGAGAAAGAAAAGATAGTAATGAGTATTAACTTCCTATGTTCATGTAGAAAAGCTTGTTTGACGCATGAAATACTACGGAGAAGAGGCAGACAAATTTTCTCAAGATGTTTTATGTGTGACTAGGATGCTAAAATTAATAGTCATCTATTTCTACACTGTAAAATAGCTGCAAATTTGTGGAACATGTTCTTGAGTATACTTGGAGTGAGTTGGGTGGTTCCCAAAACTACTAAAAGTATGATGGACAGCTGGAAAGAGATTGGAAGAAGAGAATCAGGAGAGGACTAGCGGGAATTGATCCCTGCGAGCATCTGGTGGACATTGTGGAAGGAAAGAAATGCAAGAGGCTTTGAGGATTAAAGAAACAACATTCAAAAAATCAGAATGAATTGTCTTAAGTCTTTTATATTTTTGGGAACAGGATATGGTGGGGGATATAGAACTTTTTGTTGACTTTATAGGGAAATTGTAAAGCTCCGTAGACTAGTTCTTATGGCCTTATGTTTTTTACCCTTGTGATGTAACTGTTCACTCTCATCTTTGTTTGGATGATGGAATTCTGTGAATATATTGTTACCTGTTTCTCAAAAAAAAATGTGAACAAATTTGACTTTGGGGAGTGGTTAAATTTGAACCTCAAGTACACAATAAAGTTAAAAATCAAGTCTTTCCAGAAATTCTAGCTCATAGGCATCCCAAATGTCCATACACAAACATCTAACAAGATTAGGTCTATGCCCGAATGAAAAAGAATACACCTCAGTTGGAATTATAGTACAACCATATAAATCCTCTATATCTATTCCACAAAATTTTGCACCCATTTCATTCCAATGCTCAATAACTTATTTCTCATACAAAATGCACTAGTGGAGCAAGCAATTTCTGTAACCATACCTCAAAAAGGGAATCTGGGGCAGCAGAAGCATTGAATAAAGCATCAAGAACTGAAGCAGATACCTACAATAACAAAATTAACAACAAGATTCCAATAAAAGTTTATGCTTCTGTTAAAATCAAGAAAGGGTAGATGGGTAGCAATGTGGCAGATAAAACAAACCTGAGGAGACCCCAGAAAGACAAGACGCTTCTTGTTGGAAGAAGAAGAAGAAGAAGCAGTGACACTAAAGCTGCAAAAGCGTCGAATCATAACTGAAGACGACAACATCCTTTTCCCTCCGAACAAGGATGAGGATTTGTTTTGATTTTTAAGGAATAATATATAAGAGCTCCTCTTTTTTCCCCCCCTAATTTATTTGTTGCCTAAACAGTCGATATTTTTATTTTTCTTTTTAATGATAAAAGAATCCACTTCATTAAAATGCATCACTTTCAGGCTAAAATAATTATAAAAAATTTGATATAATCATATATAGTCAGTAAATATTTTATATATAGTTAAATTATATTTAACTTTTAATATATTAGGATGTATATCTAATGTATTGTGCGTGTATAAGTAAACTGTATTATATAGTTAAAGTATTCGGATAAGTTATAGTATATGCCATATATATTTTCTATAATTTTTGATTATTTTTCATATAAATAAATGAGGGCTATATTTATTATAAATTAATTAATTTATCATATATATTTTAAAAGAGTATATAGAGATAAATTTAAAAATATTTATACAATGTAATGTAAAAAAATATATATCAAAATACCATATATGTATATAAAAAAGCATAAGATATAAAGAAATTGAACTTTAAAAACATATAGAATATAGTTTTAAATTATATAATATTCCTTTATCTTAATGTACATTTAGATATAAAATTTAAGATTTTTAAATAGTAACGATTACTATTTAAAATATAATATATTGAATATAAAGATAATTCAAGAGTTAGAAGTAATGTATCAAGATGAAAAGGAAAGAATTTTTGATTTTTTTAAAAATGAGTAAAAAATAATGAAAATATGATAAGTGTAATTATGTAATTATTTCAACTTTTTATCCTCTGCCAAATATATAAAAGAGTAATATCTGTTAAGGGAACTGAAAGGAAAAAAAAAATCAATCTTTCCAGTGTGGAAGCTTCTTGGCCAAAACCCCTAATAGCAGAAACACAGAAAGAAGCAAAGCAGAAAGAGTGCGAGATAAAATGGAGGGAAGTTGTCTAACATTCAGTACAGTAAGATCTTCAACATGTCTCCATTACAATTCTACTTTTTTCAAGCAATTACACACAAATACTATCAAACCAAGAAGAGGATTATCAGTAAAAGCATCGACCCACAACTTTTCTACAGCAAAGACGACATTATCCAGTAACTGGGATGTTTCCAACTACTCAAAAGCCCCTGCTTGGATGCCCAGATTTGAAGAACTTGATACAACCAATATGCTTCTTCGTCAAAGGATTGTCTTCCTGGGTTCTCAGGTTCTTACTAGGTTTATAAAGATTTCGTTTTGGGGTTTTGTTAATTCGCCCTTAATTGACCATATGCTGATTAGTTTTCTCATTGGTTCCGTATTTATCCGTTAATTAGAGTTAGGTTATCACTCTTTTTGGGTTTTTTAATTCATAATGTGTAATCAAGGTTTTAACTTTGTACGTGGTTTATTTAATTGGTCATGTATGAACTAGTTTTTTTTTTTTCTGTTCAGTTTTTATTTGTTAATTTTGCTGCACTTGCTTGGTTAAATTAGTACTGCTTGGAGAATGTGTCACAGCAAGGGATTTTTACTTAGATGGTCCTTTTGTGTTTGTTACTAATTCACACTATTCTGTTGGCCAAACAGATAGCTTTTTGTTCTGCGTGAACATTCTTTCACTTGGCTTCTTATTAAATGGTTAGTGGATGATATGTTAGATTTAGTTGATTGCTTTGTGTTCACAACTTGGCAGAGAGAAACTATCTTGTATTTCAATCATAGAATTGTGGAGTTGCTTCTAATACGTGGGGAATTTTTTGGTGATGAACAGGTAGATGATATTACTGCAGATTTTATTGTAAGCCAGCTATTGATTCTTGATGCACAAGATGATAAAAGGGATATCAAATTGTTCATTAATTCACCTGGTGGTTCAATAACTGCTGGTATGTCTAAATGTTAACTGCTGGTATGTCTAAATGGTTCATTTACTTTGGTTGCATCTGATGCTATCCTTTTTCTTTGCTTAAAAACTTGGAGTTTGTAAAGGTGATATAAAACTGATTTCATCTCAAGGTTGAAACCTCTCGTCAGCGAAAACAAGGGGTTTGCCTTCTGCATTGAGCTTGTTGCTCCGGGCTTGCCTACTGTGCGCACCCAAAGGGTAGCGGCTACGGGTTCCCCTTGTCATAAAAAAGAAGTGAAAATTTTCCCCTTTCTGTTTCGTAATTATTAACAAAATGCCAAGTAATTGCTTTTTAGAAATTTTTTTGGCTTCTGAATGATTTTAGATAGAGATTAGAAGGAGAATGACACCTTATAATGCCTTTCTACTCTCCAACGCTCCTTACCCACTGGCCACTGCGCTAATAGAAATTGGAACATAACTGATTTGTTTTGGTAGGGATGGGAATCTATGATGCCATGAAAATGTGCAAGGCGGATGTTTCTACTATCTGCATGGGACTGGCTGCATCCATGGGTGCATTTCTCTTATGTTCTGGCACCAAGGGAAAGAGGTACTGCATGCCAAATGCGAAAGTGATGATCCATCAGCCACTTGGAACTTCTGGTGGTAAAGTATGTGCTTACACTTTGCTCTACTCAACAATTTCGTGATATCTTACAATAGTGTTTTGCTTTTGGTTGACACTTTCTTGAGAGAACCTAATTTGTGTAAGCGCTTGTGATGGTTTAACTTTAATTTATTTCTGTTTGTTTGCTCTAATTGAGCTGCTTTTCTACAGATTTTTTTAATTTTCTTATGCTACACAAATATCCAAACACCCAAAACCCTTTCCTGCCAGGAGATTTTCTATCTAATGATAGAGGAGACTTTCTTGCTAGAAGGGTTCTAATGGAAAACATCTTGAGTTCCTTGATTCTGCATGATCATTTACTCTCTGATTTATGAACAGTTTTCAACATTGGGAATTGGTCATCTCTGGAGATAAATGTTCTTCTGATTTTTTTTATTTTTTTAATGACAAGGGAAACTGCAGTCGCTACTCTTCGGGTGCATTCTTCTGATTTTTTTAAAGCTCTGTCTCATACTATAGAGGCCAAAAATCATTTCGTTATTCCCCTCTCCTGTCCTGCTGTTCAGTAAGTTAGATGTATAAAAATTTGGGACATCCTTATTTTTTAGACTCACTAGTTCAACTAGTCTAGTTGTCCTATTTGCTAGTATAATCTCATTCTATTCAATTTATCGTTCTGGAGCATATCAAAAGTCATTTCCCACCGACATCAATGAGTTATGTCTGAGACCGTTGCATCTTACTTTTGATATGCTCATGCAATTGATAGTGGGCTCCCTCCGCAGGATTTTCCATTTGCTGGGATGGGTTGCAGTAAATCTGAAACAATATGTAATCAATACCAACTTGACTGATTGAAGGATTGTTTCTAAAGTGTTTAGCATATAAATAATATTATTGGTCTTACAAAGTCATCCTTCTAGATGCAAAAATCCGTTAGATCCCCTTTCTCGATCCTCTTTCGCCTCCCACCCCTCTCTATGCCCTGCAATCAAAATCTCAGTGGACGTCCATTCAATATGCTAGTAATGGACGTATACACCTACAACATGCATGATGTAGTCAGTATGGCTTAATGTTGAGCTTTTATTGGTCATGTTTAAATTCAGACGTCCAAGCTAGTCATCTACAGTATGAGGATGACTGAATTTTAGTCAAATTTATCCTGATATCTCGAACTTCTACTCAACTTTGAATTGGTTCTATCAGATTCTTTAGCAGCTTCAGGACTTACTGGGTCCACTGGACATATTGTCAAAAAGAAAGACAAAGCATAAACCTCCTGTGTTTTCTGTAATATCCTTTTGGCTAGTGAAGCTAATAGTATTTAATAAATTAGATTCAGATCCCCAGAGAGTAGTGATGTGATTTACAGATTCATTTGCTAATTTTATAGTGTTTGTGACTCAATATTTGTCTTACTCTAAGTTACTGATTTTTTTAAAAAAAAAAAATTGTCTTATGCTCTGTGAGTACTTTGGGCCAGTTAGATGGCAGAAGCTTGGCTGAGTGGTATTGAGGGGTTCCTTTGGCTAGTCTCATCTTTATAGGAGATCTGAGAGAATGAAGTCATAGAAAGCCTGTCAGTTGAGCTAGGAAAATCACTACATTAGGGGATGGTAGTCATCCTGTTGATGCTCACGAGTTGCTCACAAAAAGATATGGGCAATGCTAAATTTTGGAGACATTGATTTTAGACTTCAGGGTCTTCCGGAAACAGCCTCTCTATCTTTATGAGATAGTAGTAAGGTCTGCGTACATTTTACCCTTCCCAAACCCCACTTGTGGGATTCCACTTGGTGTGTTGCTGTTGTTGTTGATTTTAGAGTTCATACAATTCCCCTAAACTAATTACTGAAATTCATTCAACTACTACAATAATTCATATAAAAGTTCTGGTAATGTCAATTATGTCTGAAGAACTTCTGTGAATTCTGTATTCAGTTCATCTGAAGTATATTAAACATGCCATACCTCATGTGAAGGCTCAATTTATTCGTACATAAGAAGCATGTGAAAATTTGGTATTGGTTAGACCTAAGCCTAAGTAATGTGCATGATTCGGTTTCATGTTGGGTTTTTGGTTTCATCTTGGGTTTGCATTGTTCGATCTTGATTTCTTTTGGACACGCAGAATACACGCTTTTGAGTTACGATTTTTGATCCAACAGGAAGTTGATGCCCATTAGTGTTAAAAACCAATATAAACATCCTTTGACAAATAGTGGAGGAATTAAATGAATTATCAATTTAATTAATAACTCAGTGATGGTGATTGTAATGGTTCTGAAACTCAAGTGAGTCAAGCCGTAGACTATGATTTACTTCGTAAAGCAACCGATTGCTTCTTCCACATTTTATTTACTTGGATTATTAACCTATCTAAGTATCTTTCAAGTTGCTCGTAAATCCATCTTAACCTATTCTGTTTGTGTATGAGGAAATTGCAAAATAAGAGATACATCAAGTTCAAAACCTAATTGCGGTTGTGTGAGGCAACAACTACGTATGTGTCTATACAAATTGCAACTTTGCAAGTGAGTCCACCTACTGAACTCAGTGAGCTGATCTTATGCTATTTGCCTTAGTTCTAACCTGTCCACCTACGTCGATTTCCATTGTTTAATTGCTTTTTTGTTCTGTTTTCCCCCCATTAATTAAAATACTCTTTGTTTAATTTCATCTTCTCTTTATCACATTGGTGTGTCTTTTTTACAATACTGTTTGAATGACTTGTTATTCTAGTCATCGGAGATGAGTATACGGATCAGAGAAATGGGATACCACAGGATGAAGCTTAACAAAATAATATCAAGAGTTTCTGGCCAGCCTTTAGAAAAGGTGATTACTTTAGATACTGTTACTTACTGTATATGAATTTTGTTTGTACATATTAGCCGAGTTAACTCTGATATTTCCTTGTATACTTCCATTTTCTTTTTCTAGGTTGAACTGGATACTGATCGTGATTATTTCATGAATGCTTGGGAGGCAAAGGAATACGGGTTGGTTGATGCTGTTATAGATGATGGCAAACCAGGATTGATAGCACCCATTACAGACAACACGCCTCCACCAAAAACGCGAGTTTGGAGTCAGTGGAAGATTGAAGGCGCCGAGAAGGGAAATTTTCCTTCTGAAGAAAAGTTATTGCAAAATGATGAACAGAGCAATGAACAGAAAGGTGAAGCTGTCAGTCCTCTATAATGTAGTGGGATACCTGTTGCCTTGAACAGATGTAGTCCTATTGAATTTGAGAGGTCGTCTTGAGAATTCATTGTAGATTATTACATAATTTTTATTTTATGGTCGACGTCAGTTGACCCTTCTGTTGTACCAACAATGTCACCTTTTAGTATTTGAATTGGCCCTTTAACAAAAATGAAATTTGAATATCACATCCTTAGCTCCGATAAGGGGTAACATCTTGTATTGCAAATGGTCGTTTTTATATTAACATTGCTGGAATGACTGCAACTAAAAATTGGTTAGTACTGTCACAAGTGAAATCTGAGAAGAGTAAAATGCATGCAAACCTGGAAGACTAATAAGAACTATTGACCTATATTGATATTCCTTGAAAGGAAATTCTTTGTACATCAACCAACACAACTGAAGGTTTCTTCTACATTTCTTGTCTTCTCCAACCGGTAAATGAGAACTACTCCAATAAGATGCCTGACTTGAAAAATATTTGATGCATTTACACTACAAATACAGTAATCATATTTCAAACTTCAGTTTTCTGTGTCTCCAACATCAGAAGTCCAAAAATGAGATAAATAGGAGAAATGCAGAATGGAGAAAATTATACTGCAAGAAGAACAGTAAAATAAGAGGGCGTGCCAACAGAGCTTCCGCCTGATCCTCAGACCGCATTGTCAGTCATGTGGTGGCTTCTCTTTAAATCATTTCAAACTTGGAACATTCACCCCCAAACTACTACAAGTCCTCAGATAGAGTTGACCGTGTCACTGCTTTCATTGTCACTGCTGCTGCTTGCAGTATCACTTCCACTTCCACTCCCGCTCCCGCTCCCACTCCCACTCTCACTACTGTCACTTCCACTGCTACTGCTAGAACTCGAAGTATGATTCACTTTTCCCTCTGCATTTACCTGAGCTCTAAGTTCTTCTGCAGCATTGCGGCCCTTATCCTCATCATCATCACTTAAATCCACATCAGCTATCTCATCATCCATATCATCTTGGTGTGGGATATTAATATCGATGCCTGTTTTGAATTCTTCCACAGCAATATTCCCACTATTGGCTGCTGGAGTATCATCATCATCATCATTCAGTATATCTAAATGTTCATACTGGTCATCAGACTTCATGTCTGGTGATGCAGTTGACTGATTTGCATGTGAAGAATATTCAGCAATCTTCTCATTTTTGGGTCTTGAATCTAGAAGAGAGAAGACAAGAGTCAACCACTACAGTAAAAAGGCATGAATCACAGATATGAAATCAGAAATTCCAGGATTCCCTTGAAAAGGGGGCTTGCCTATCCCAAAAGATGATGCAGATTGAGACAACAATTGAACAAAATGAAAAAGACATAAGTGGAAGCACAGCATCTCAGCTGTCGGTCAATTGGGACAAATGCAAAATCGGCTCCTAGGTACAAATAAACGAGATGTGTGCAGCATAACTCAATCAAACTACTGATTACAAAAGGAAGAAAAACCCAATCAGAATATTGCATCATGGTCTCATGGATGATATGACTTACCCTATCCTAATTGAGTGTGTCAAATGGTAGAAAATAGACTCCAGACAGCTTGAATCTCGAAGGTGTCTTCTTGGTCAAGAGAGGCACTGAGTCATTAGGTTCCATACTAATAAACCTATAGACAACTGCAATTCAATTCTAAGTTGAGGCCACCTACGCAGTTTAGTTGGTGCTAAGATTAAAATTAACTCTGGCAATCAGAGGTGATCTTCTATACACATTTCATCTCATTCTTCTTCCCCCCCTGCATTTCCAATCCATGTCTAATAAAAACTTAAGGATGATAGGATGATGTTTATCAAACTCGTGGTTGGTGGACATGTGGTGAATGTCGTTAGTGCTTATGCACCCCAAGTAGGCCTAGATGAGGAAGTCAAAAAAGATATTTTGGGAAGATCTGGATGAGGTTGTGCGAGGCATACCAGAGACAGAAAAAATTTTCATTGGGGGTGACTTTAATGGGCATATCGGGGCAGCCAATAGTGGGTTTGAAGATGTTCATAAAGGCTTTGGTTGTGGGGAGAGGAATGGAGGTGGGACGTCTCTTTTGGATTTTTCCAAAGCCTTTGAGTTAGTTATTGCTACCTCATATTTCCCGAAGAGGAAAAACCACTTGATCACCTTCCGTAGCACGGTAGCTATGACTCAGATAGATTACCTACTTCGCCAGAAGGGCAATAGAAGTCTATGTAAGAATTGCAAGGTTATTCCGAATGAAAATATTTCCACTCAACATAGGCTTACATAGGCTTGTAGTGATGGATTTGGAGATCAAGAGAGAAAAGAAAAAGAAGGTTAGTTATGCCCAACCGAGAATTAGATGGGGATGCCTTACTCCTACCCTTTCTCGTGAGATGGAAGAAAAGTTAAGAAACTTAGAGGCTTCGAGTAGTGGCGAAAATGTGAACAGTATGTGGGACACTACTACTGGTTGCATTAGAAAGGTAGCTACCGAAGTAGTAGGGGTTTCGAGAGGGACCTTTGGTGGACGTCAAGGGTGATTGGTGGTGGAATGATGAGGTTCAAGGCAAAGTGAAAGATAAGAAGGTTGCTTACACTTAGTGGTTGGAGTATAGGGATGAAGATGAAAAGCAAATGCTTAAGGAGATATATAAGAAGACTAAGTGGGAAGCAAAGATGGCGGTGACGAGTGCTAAGACAGCAGCGTTTGAGGGCCTATATATGAGAAGCTAAGTGATAAAGGCGGGGACAAGAGATTGTATAGGCTCGCTAAAGAGAGAGAAAGGAAAGTTCGCGACTTGGACCAAGTGAAGTGCATCAAGGATGAGGAGAGTGAGGTGTTAGTGAATGACACTTCCATTAAACTAAGGTGGCAAGCTTACTTTCATAAACTCTTAATGAAAAAAGAGAGAAATAGTGAGCTGGGTAAGTTGGCACACTCCGAAAGTCATCGTGATTTTGGTTATTGCAGGTGGTTCAGAGCTGAGGAGGTTAGAAGGGCAATTAGTAGGATGAAGAGAGGGAGGGCATCGGACCGAATGAGATTCCGGTAGATTTTTGGAAGAACATGGTCAAGGATGGCATAGAGTGGTTAACTAGACTGTTCAAAGTTACTAAGTCACACGATGAAGGTTTGGGAAAGAGTGGTGGAGATAAAGGTAAGAAGAGTATTGTCTATTTCGGAGAATCAGTTTGGATTCATGCCGGGGCGGTCGACTACTGAAGCAATTCATCTTGTTCGGAGATTAGTGAAGAAATGTAGGGGAAAAAAAAGGACCTTCATGTGGTGTTCATTAATCTCGAGAAGGCCTATGACAAGGTTCTGAGGGATGTCCTATGAAGTTGTCTAGAGGTGAAAGGCGTCCCAATGGCATATATTAGGGCGATTAAGGACATGTACGACCTAGCCAAAACTCAGATAAGAACGGTGGGAGGAGACTCACAGTACTTTCCTGTTGAGATGGGACTTCATTAAGGATTTGTGTTGAGCCCTTTCTTGTTTGCCTTGGTGATGGATGAGCTGACGCGATCTATCCAAGAGGAGGTTCCATGGTGTATGCTATTTGCAGATGACATAGTCCTGATTGATGAGACTAGAACTAAAGTTAATGATAGGTTAGAGGCTTGGAGACATGCCTTGGAGTCCAAAGGATTCAAACTGAGCAGGACCAAAACAAAATACTTGGAGTGCAAATTCAGTGTTGCAAGGGATGAAGCAGAAATTGATGTGAAGCTTGCCATTCAACCTATCCCCAAGAGGGAAAACTTTAAGTATCTGGGGTCCATTATCCAAAGTAGTGGTGATATCGATGATGACGTCACACATCGTATTGGGGCAACATGGACTAAATGGATGCTTGCTTCGGGAGTATTGTGTGACAAGAAGATACCACCTAAACTCAAAGGTAAGTTTTACAGA
>JAOTQR010000045.1:25835028-25851133 GCA_025774065.1 Solanum ossicruentum | reverse complement strand
TACATACACTTACTTCTCTTTCCCATTCTTTGAGGTAACATCTCTTCCTCTTGATCGCGGTAAAAAAAAATTTCATAGTTTTAATTTCATACTAAGATTTTCATAGGTCATCCGGAAACAGTCGCTTTATGTTTTAAACATAGGGGTCAGGCTGCGTACATCCGATCCCCCCTTACCCCACAATGGGCGGGAGCCTTTGTGGCAATGGGGTAATGTTGTTGTTACTAAGAATTTTATGTTACATGATTTGTGATTAATATAATATGATCATGCTTATAACTTATGTCGCTCGTGTTATAATTGATCCTGTTTTCTCTTCTCATTTTTTGAAATATCTAACATAATGCAGCTGAGCTGTTTTGGGACCTGGAAGTTATCTTCATAAAGTCGTCATCTGAATATGTAAGTTCATACATTCAAAAGAACAAAAGAACACGACAAACAAATGAATATATGATAAGCGTCTTGCGCAAAATCTTTTGTCACTTTTTGCTTGGGTGACTGTTGGAAAGTATATTTCAAGCAAACGCGTTGTTGCAGAATGACTTGCCTGGTGATATTAAAGAATGAGGAATTTTTGTTTCGTATAGGATGAACATCCATGTTGAGTCTGCACCAAGGAAGATGGAAGAATGTAGAATTTGCCATGATGGTGATTATGATTCTAACATGGAGGTACCCTGTTCTTGCCGCGGTACCCTCAAGGTTTGTTGTGATAACTTTTTGTTGCATAGAAATCCAAAGATGAGGATAGTATAAAGCTTGATTTATGCGTAGAATGAGCTTTATGCTAACTTCGCAATGAATTACTTATGTACATTTAGACAGAAGGTTTATATGTTTTCTGATGTAGTAACAAATTTTCATGATTTTCAAAATGTCCTAACCACTTGTTCTGAATAATAATGTGGTTAGCCAAAACATGATTGCTGCCAAGTCAAGCTGTTTCTTGCATAGTTGCATGCTAAGTTGTTTCATACTGGTTTGTTATTAACGAAATTTTTGTATACGCAGTATGCACATCGCAAATGTGTACAGAGGTGGTGCAATGAGAAGGGGGACATCATCTGTGAAATTTGCCGCGAGGTCCAATTGTGATTGCACAGTTCCTTATCCTACCATATATACACTAATTTTAGGTTGCTCTTAATTATGTTTCTCTTTATTGGAAGATTGCAGAATTTTACGCCAGATTATACAGCACCAGCTCCTCTATTTGGCAGATTCCCAATGAATATGAGGTAAGTTTACAACCTGAAATTTCGCTGGTTATAACTGTTCTTTACCATTGCAAGTAATAACTATGGCTGCTGTGCGTGATTTGTCTTTGTTATCACAGAGGCAACTGGGATATTTCCATGGGTGGTATTGATTATCCTCATTTTGCTGCATTCGTTTCTGCAGACCAGAATTTTCTTGATTATGGGACTGATGATTATTCAGAATTTTATCCGAGAAGTTTGATATGCTGTCGTATTGTTGCCATAACTGTAAGTTCCCTCTGCACGTATCGTGCTTCATACATACAACTTGCTAAGAATAAAATTCGAGAAAAAGAACCAATTGTATGAAATTACTTCAACAAGTTAGATAGGAATCAGCATCTTATATTGCAAAATAGAACACAACTCTGCATAGCTTAGGCATATAAAACATTCCAATCTGTTTTAGTGTAGGAACGTGTTTTAGTTTGTTTGTAGGTGTTATCTACACATGATATCAAGAACATAAGACGTGGTGGCTAACGCACCTAAATAGTAGTCGTTGCTTCAAATTCAATCCATCTCTTGTCCATGCAGTTTGTGCTTCTTCTGATGTTGCGTACAATGCTGCCAATAGTCTTTGGAGTTGCTGGAGATAACTCAGAAACACTGGTCATGGTTAGTGGCACAGTTAAATTTCGTTTGAAAGAGAAACTTGTGTCTTTTCCTCGGAGTTTTTATATATTCATCTTTATAGTTTTTAGTGTTGAAAGCTATTGGAATCGTACTGGCAGTCTACGTTTTGGTTAAAGCTTTTACTGCGATACTACATTGGATGCATCAACAGGTGAGTAAGCACTGAGACATCGATATGCCAGACATGAATTGCAAGTTAAAAGGACCTAAATCAGATACTATTTTTTACAGTGTGTTCTCTTTATGTTTGTGTTAGGATCTTCATCACCCACAGATTGTCCCATCAGATGAAGAAAATGAGCTGCCTTTACAACAGCGTCAGCACTTTCAAATTGCTCCAGCAAATGATGACAATGTACAACCACCTCAGCAGCATTTTATACATGTCCAATGAACTTTCCCCTGGATAGAAAAGACATCATCTGAACAACCGCGGAAAGTTTCACACTGCAACTGGTGGCTCCATTATGGAATACTCTCGGCCAGATAAAGCAAAGCTGCAACATACAATCAAATGATCTTGCCTAACAACCGTCTATTGAGACATTTCAAGCTTGCTTTTTATAACTTGTACTCCCATCCTACAATACAACGGATTAACTTAATACGGGGTGAATAACCCTGTTTCTCACAATGTACGAGCAGAAAACCCAAGCATTCTATTGTTAATATCATGCAGAACTGATTTCATGAATTGAAATCGTTAGGTCCCAAACAGTAAGTCTCAGTTTCAAGTGAACTTCATGTATATACACATGTATTTATCAAATAATATACATGGATGGTGAATGCCATAATATAGTAAGAGAGGAATCAATGTCAATCATCAAAATGCTTTATGAGCTAATGCATACATATTAAAACATAAGATACTAGACATAAAAGCCTCTATCAAAGGGAAGTAATGAATTTCAAAAATATGATGATTAATACTCCCTTTATCCAATTTTAATTAAATTTATGAGCTAATGCATACATATTAAAAAGAAATATTCAAATACAAAATCTATACCATATTTTTCACTATTGTCCTTTGTAAAGTGATAAATATGTAATATATTTTATCTTTTAGAAAATATAAAAGTTTAATAAATGAAACGACAAATATGAAGAAAGCTTCAAATATTTACCTTAAACTTTAAAAAATCAAATATTTTGAACATTAAAAAAAATCTCAAAAATTTAATTACTTAAAAAGTATAATCTAATTCCCAAGAAATATTTATTAATTTAACCTGCATATTTGAGTTGCCGTAAAAGTAAAAAGTAATATTTAAATCAAGATAGTTTATTGTTATGAACATTTTTAACCTTCAAACTCAAAATCATTTAATCTCGACATCGGAGTTGTAATATACAGATGAACCTGGGAATTTAATTACTATTTGTAAGGGAATTATTTGAAATAATCATGAAAATTGTATTGTTCTCTCAAATAATAATGATAACATTTCAAACAGAGCCAAGATCTTATAGTACCATGATTTCAAATTATATCTACTTGCCATAACTTTCAAGGGTCAGAATTTTACAATGATTAAACTATTTAAATTTTAATAAATTTTGTTCCAAATAAATAATTTTTTCGTTTAATTGGCCAACAAGCCTAGTCCTGGTCGGCCCACTTGAGGTCTCATTATGTCCGTACATTGTTGTTTATTTAGATAACCAGTGATTACGTTCGTCTTTTGCATGAGTTTAATATATATTATTTTTATTTTTATAATTTATGTGATTCGAATAAAATTTAAAAAGTTATAATTTTAATATAATTTTTAAAAGTAGGCATTTGTTTATGAAATGAGCATAGATAAAACAAGAATAAAAAGAGGTGATTTCAATTTTGCAGCCCCTAAAAAAGACATATAAATTTTTTTTTTAAAAAAAATTACTATACAACAACAATAACATACTCAGTGAAATCCCACAAGTAGAGTCTGCGAAAAAAAAAAACTATAATAGCAATATATTTTTCTTAATCAAAGTATGGAAAATAAATTTCACTGTGATATTGCAAATCATTACCTTTTGCCAACACCCCCACCCCAACCCGCCTTCCGTTGACCGACCATCCCAACCATCCCCCGGCCTCAAACCATCACTCCCCGCCCATTCAATCCATATAATATTTTGCTAGAATACATAAAATTAACTATTATAAAAATAATATGTTTTTATATATCTTTTTATTAAACCCTGAAAATAAATAAGATATTCACTTATTTTCTAATAAAATATTTTTTAATAATATATTTTTCCATAGAAAATATTTTGACTCATCAAATTCTATTGATGAGTTTTTGTATGTGTATTCATTATTTTACTTGCTAAGCAAAAACCAAAATAATTAAGATTTACATGGCTATTCTTTCCATTTCATTTTAATTTTTGTTTGATCCTTATATTGGAAATAAATATTCTTTTTGCCTTTTAGATTTTTGTTATACATGAATCATGAAGGTTAGTAATTGGGTTAGTACATGCATTGTCATATTCATTAATTAGGAAATATGAAAATTCTGATATATACACCTAACTAGGTCATATATTTCAATAAAATCATATATCAAAAACGTGCAATAATAATTCAGTACTAAGATTTGTCAACAACAACAACATATCCCAGTACCTCAAAAGGCTCCCGCTCATTGCGGGGTGAGGGGGGGTCGGATGTACGCAGCATAACCCCTATGTTTAAAAACATAAAGCGGCTGTTTCCAAATGACCTATGAGGAGGGTCGAAAGTTGCATTGACTAACTGCTACTTCACAAATAAAAAAAGCACAAATAGTTTAAAGAGTCGTGTTGCTTTATTCCATCATACTCCAAGGCCAAAAAATAGTCAATCTTTGGCTCCATAAGAGATTTGTCATTTTGTTTTATTCAGTACTAAGATTTGTCATTTCTTAAAAACTGAAAAGTCAGTAATTACGTAATAATTTTATTTTATAATACATAGTTAATTAATTGAAAGGGTGATCAAATTAAATAATATGTCTTGTTCACCCGTTTCTCTTTTTCCAAGTATGATCGTGTCATCTAGTAAGTATCCAGTGTACTTCCATAAAGTGAAATTTAAAAATAGAATGTTTGCTTATTTTTTACTTTCACACATTCTATTGGGGCATTATATAATTGTCATATATATTGCATGAAATGACTTAGCTTACTTTACGTTGGATTAGACTTCTCTCCATTTTCTCAAGTTTCTATTTGGATCAGAAATACATATCTTTAGAAATTAAAGATTCAGATCTAATTATCTAAATTAAGGTCCTAACCATGATTAGAATAATAAAGATTTCATTACTACTTTATAAAAGTTAGAAAATTCAAAATTGTAACTAAAACATATCTCATCTATAAATTTTGACTTCATACCAAATTTCAGAAAATAAATAAAGTTTCAATATTATGATCTTCAATTAAAAATATGTAGAAAGTATCAAAGTAATTACTAATTTTGTGATCTTAAATGTGCTACATGAAAAATTTTTAAAAAATTAAATTAAATGGACTAAAAAACATGACGTAAAAATGGAAATCTAAAGGAGTAATATTTAACTATAAATTAGAGATCTACTGCTTAAATTAGATTGTTGTTTTTATAGATTCTTAAAGTTTACACGTTTTGTGTTTTATTTTTTTATGTCATGAGAAATGTCTGCATATATATTTTTTTTATGTCATGTATTTTATCTTTTCGAATCGCGTAGTATACATGTATTTTACGTGTCAAAATTAATTTAATATATACAAATAATATTGGTTACATGCATTTTGGTGTATAAAAGTTAATTTTGGGGTCAAATACGCTACGTGTACAAACTAAATTAAGATATAGTTGGGGCTGCTTAACATTAAGAATATATTTACCTTGTACAAGTCTAATTGTTAAATATATAATCTTAAATTTGCTAAATAGAAAATTATTAAAAAATATTTCTTAAAAAAAATTAAGAGGGAGCATCAAACATGAACCAAAACTAAATATAATCTTGAGTGAAAGAAAAATAATTCTATAAATGATAAATATTTTTTAAATATGAAATAGTTATACGATTTCTCCTTATAATGGGTTGTTAAGTTTAGAACTTAATATAAATAATTGTAAATTAATTAATAACTTGTTCAAAAGTTATTTGGTTCGACATGATAGGTAATAAGCTAAATAACGAGTTAGGTCCAATTCGTCCAACGTTTACTTTAATTTTATATCTTTCTTGTTTATTTTCTTATAGTAGCTTGATTATCTAATAAAAAAATCATCTTTAATTTATTATAATTATATATAATATCATATACATCAAATTTGAAAAGTTCAAAAATATCTTGATAGGGCTTTTTGAGAGTCACTTGTGACTACATTTCAAGCCTCAATCAGTGCAACTTTTAGATGAGCTTAAGTATATTGTGCGGATAAAAGGAAGACATTCATAGATAAAAACTAATTGTAATTGTATAAGTAATTCTCGTGTTTTAGTCGTCATCATTAAGTTTGAAATTCTAAATAGAATGCCATGATAAGTTGAAGGAAGGTAAGAATGATTTATGTTCCTTATGCCCTATACGATATACATTGTATAATAACCATAACAAATGAATAAATAGATGAATCATTAATCCATTCAAATTTAAAGAGCTACGGGAGTTACATTTTGATGGACTAAGTTTCATCATTATCCAAATCATATTATATTCAATGATTAAGAATAATTAAGTAGCATTATCCAAAATTTAAAAAAAAATACTAAACAACTATATATAAGAAAGATAATATAATTAAAGTTCTAAACAGATAATACGACATGCATAATATGGTTATTGAATAAAACATCATTTCTACTCCTGGTGCTATCCACGCGTGCAGTCTCAAAATCAGCATGGTTCATGAATTCAGAATTTCAATTTAAAAGTTTTAAAATTAAAAAAAATATATAAATATAAATTAGTCGAAGAAAATTTATCATTTGTTATATATATAAAAAAAATAATATAATTTTTTATCGAAGAAGATTCTGACGAACCTCTAAATTAAAGATGACTCTGCCCCGTCAAGACCTATCTTCATTTTTTACTTCTTATATTTTGCTATTTTAAAAGTATTTAACCAAAATTTATATAATTTAATTCTAAAAAAATTGAACCGATAGAATATTTACAACAAACATATTTCGTATTAACTCTGGTGTTGGCGGTATTGACTATTGACTTATAGTGTGTGTTTTACATGAAAAATATTTACAACAAATAAAAATATTTTACATAAAAATATTTTATAGAAAAAAGTGAATTTTCTAATTTAATTTTGTTTTGGTGGATAAGTTAAAAAATATTATCCTAAAATTAAAAACATTTGTACTCGATCAACAAATATTAAAATATAATAATATTAGAGTTGATTCAGATTCTGTTTATTTTTCTTATTGCCGGCGCACCTAAACTATTCTGATTAGGTTCAAAATTTTCAAACTTTTTATTTTGGTGATTTTTATGTTGTCTGCTATACGTATATGTATTTAATTAATTACAATTGACTGGCTAAGGAAAACCAAAACAACATTAATTAGTTAATCAAATCAAAATAGAAAACTAGTCTAATAATTAATTAATTAATCACATTACGCGTTGACGAAGTTATATATATGTGATGAAACGTGAAGCAAGCAATTAAGCATAAGACTTTACATTTGTTATAAACAAAAATATATATATGGCTTCTTCATCAATTGTTCTTTTTCCAGCTATGATTATGTCATCTAGAAAATTCAGAATCCCTAAAAACTTAACCAAAATCAGAGCTCAAAGTTATAGAGATGAAGGTATGTATGATATTTCCTTTCATATTTTGTTGTTTATATCGGTTTTAGTTACACAATGTAATATTTTTACGCTATCAAATTATCTTAATGTTTACGTTAGAGGTTTAGAGCAAGAAGATAATAAATTTGTGGGTTTATTTAAATTAAAAATTAATTGGGAGCAGAGGATTGAAACTTAAAGAGATTGGATTGGATCAATTTGGATCCATGAAAACAGAAATTAAATAAATATATACATATATATGTATTATATATTAATAAAGATAAGAGACGAGAGATAAGAATAGTTGTGTCCCTTTAGAATTATAAAAGTGTTCTCCCTTGAGAAACTAACTTTTCATTCGAGACAAAAACTTCTCTACTTCTTTCTTCTCCAATCCCTATTCTTGTGAAGGTTTTTTCTTCGAAAAGCGAACAAACTTTCTAAAGATTATTATAGTTCATATTTATATGTGATTACACTTTCTGATGAATTCAATGATCCTACAGACTAAGTGTTTGATTAGATTCTTCATAAACTGTTGTCAAGATAGTGAAATTTGAATAGGCAACCAACAGAGCTACTAGTAATATTAATTAAGTTAAGATTGTATTGCAGGGAAATCAGGGCATGTTGTTGATGCAAATCTACAAGTATTAAAGGAAAGGATAGAAGAAGTGAAGATGAAAGAGAGATTGGAGAAATGTTTGGTATTTGAAGAAGGAGGTTGGAATTACACACCCACAAATGCAAAATTATATTATGACAAGAAACACAAAAAACAATTGGATGAATTTGTTCAACTTTTTTGGATGGTTAATGGGACTATTGGATTTACTATTCTTGGCTGCTCTCTTTGCCTCTACCTTACTTCCCTTCTTATTCATTTAAGTTGAGTTTTATGGTTAATTATTATCAGTATTGAATTTACATTTGTAATTATATTCATGACTTACACATTTGTAATGGCAGAGCTTATTTTTTTAGACTAGCTCAGTTATATCATCCACATTACATTTAAGATCAATCCTGTAACATTTTCTTTCTTACAATTTCAAAAGAGAATAAAAGGCTTTGTGGAGAAATTAAGTCTCCTAGTTGCTAAAACTTCAACTCAAATTTTGTATTTGTATTTTGATATCGCTATTTAATATGTATAAGTAATTATTATCGAGAATTCGATAAGCTGCATCTTTACAATCTAAAATCATTATTCTGCCTCTAAGTTGCAAGAATGCTATGTTAGATATAGATCACTTTCGTACATAAAAGTTAATTTAGGGGTCAATATATGTGTCTATATTTTATGATGTACCTCGTCAGTTGTTATTTACACCTTTCAAACCTTAATTTAATAAATTTTTAAAGTTAAATTAATATTTTAAAATAAATATTTAAAAATTAAAATTAATTATAATATTCTTCATATTAATATGAGGAAAAAATATAACTTAAAATGTTAGTCAAATTTTTTATAATTTAACTTTAAAAATAAAAATTAACTGTGACAACTAAAATAAATATTAAAATTTGTTAATATATGTATTTTGGTATAAATGAAAGGGAAAGAAAAAGACAAATGCATGTGACAAGTTGTGGCTGCGTAACATTAAAAATGAAGAATGATTTCCTTGTATGAATCTAATAAATACTCAGCAAAAGAACAAAAAACAGCTTTATCTTCTTTTTTTTCCTGTTTATTGTATTTGCGTTAGTTATGAGGATAACAGCTTAGGCCTCACTTATTTTTCGTATAAAATTTTATATAAATATTTAGATATTAAAATATTATATTAAAGATCTAAATATTAAAAAACGATAATTATTTAATTTTTAATAGTTGAGTGAAAAAAATTATTTTTATTTAAATTTAATAAAATATTAAATTAATTCAATATATATCAGTAAAATATGTTTAGAAAATCATATGACAGTTAATAGAAAGAATGACTAGCGGTGATGATTCTAGGTGTTGATCGGATGTGGCGTCAACTAATGGTGGTGTCGTGATGGAGGCTGACGATAATGACTAATGATTGATAGTAGTAGGTAATGGTAAAGGTTGATAGTTATGATGAATGATAGTGATGATTGATAATATATAGTGATGATTGATGATGTTGATTGGTGGTTAGTGTAGTGATGGTAATTGTGTTGAATGGAGTATTGTAAATGGTGGTAACAATTATGATGGTTAATTATAGTAATTGCAGATACGAATGATAGTTGTGAACAATAGATGACAATGGTTATAGCTATAGATGACAATGTTGACCTACTGAATGCATTGACACTTCAATTCCCTCTTATTATAATATACTTAATTAATTAATTTTTTATTCGATTAATTTTAAAAGAAATAAAAACATATTCTATTGTCAATGAATGATAAATTGGACTAAGAATTCTTGTTTTTTTTTTCTTCTTCAAATTTTGATTAAAAGAATCTTCAGATGATGTGCGAAGAGTTACTATTTTAAAGTTTAATGAGCACTCCTTGTTTATTTTTATTTTAGTTACTTCATCTGTCCATTTTATTTATCATTCACAATCTTTAAAAACTATTAAATTAAATTATTTTTACATATTCTTTAATTTCAATTTAATGCTACTTTAATTTTTCAATCATAGAATTAGAAAAAAGACAAGTGTCTTACGTCTTCAAATTTGAGAGACCTCATTTTTTTTAGAAATAATATGCTATAGATTTATTTTTTTTAGAAAAAGTATTGAGAAAGTACTATTTGAGAATTATCAGAAAAAGTTTTGCACATCTGGAGTATGATTATATCATCACTTGGAAAAAAATTACAGAAAGAAATCAATTTTATTTCTTTTTAACAACTATACATTTGAAAGAGTTTGAAGAATAAAATTCGCGAGAAAATATATTAATTTACTTTTAAAGTTGAAAATCTCCATTCGATTTCCACTTTAGGCTAATGTAATTGAGTGATTCCTGCTCTTTCTATTTACTTTTACTTGTCATGTTTGAACTTGAACCACCCATTAAAATAATAATAATTAAAATGACTATAGTCTAACACGCTATCCCTATGAATTGATATTTAATATTAGGTCTTGAAAAATAATTTAGAAATAAGTAATTGATGTCAATGATTATATATATACTGTTAAAAGGGACAATCATCTTATTGTACATTATTGATTTATACATTAAACAAATCGAAAACTTGAACTAATAACCCAATAAAAAATTTTACGAAAACATTAAAAATAATTGACCCAATAATCCTATACCGATAATAGTGTTTTATCGATTAAATCATCTTCGCAGAAATCAACTAAATCTAATTATTTGTGACAATATCTTGCAGATCTCTTTTAAGTATCTCTATGTTATTGCATCAAGGATATACCTTAATAATACTAAAAGAATGAAAGTATATATACGATTATAACTAGAGATAGCAATGGAGCCGAGCAAATTTAATATTATGCAAGTGCCAAGCTGATTAAAGTAATTATTTTTCAAATTAAAGCAAGGCGAAGTGAATTGCATTTTTAAAGTGTCAAAAATAGGAATAGAAAAAGAAATCAAATCTCTGTAATTATTAAAAATTCAAGATATAAACTTTTTATATTAAACTAACTTTAATTATAACTTCTTTCTAAATTCTAAACTAGATATATTCAGTAAATCATTAATTAAAAATAGTTAATTAACGATTGAGGAACAATTGTTAAGATGTTAACTCAAAGTAGCTAATTAATAGTTAAGATGTTAATTAGTAAAAAATTAAAAAAATTTATAAATTTTACTTTTTATATTAAATTCAAAAGAAAAAAAAATCATGTGAAACGAATTTAGATGGGACGAGTTTATATAGTACAGGCCTAACAGGTTGAAAATGAAAATATGGGGTGGGGCGATTTAACAAAATTATGGGTTAAACTTAACCCGCCCCCACCCTTACCCTTGCCAACCCTAGTCAACAACTCATAACCTCGGCAACCATAAAGTGGCAACTACATGTGGAGCTACAAACGATGTAGTATTTGGGGAAAGTGCATTATTTGCGTAAAAATATTTAAGGGTCAAAAATGTAAAACATTAGCTGAGAATTTACAGATCTACTGCTTGTCTTCCTTGGGGATGTCCTTCTTGGTTATCTCCTTTGGCTTTGCCTTTTCCATTTCCCTGCAGAAACATCAATCGCATATATGTTCATCTGATATACATAAACACAACGACTGGCAACAATCTTTCTGAGTAACCAAGCCAGACAAGACTTCAAAATATGTTCTTTTGCTCATACTGTCTGGAGTTTCTTTAACTGCACATGCATAAACTACCAACCTAGGTTGCGATAAAACAGCAACATACCCAGTGGAATCCCACCAGTGGGGTCTGGGACCAACCTAGGTTGCAATATGATACATAATCAAACAACAAATTAGCAAACATTAAGGATGGGTGTACTTGCATTAAGGATGGGTGTACTTGCATAAGATTTATATATAACCTAGAGCAACCTATCAAAACATAGTTTAAAACTACAAATACCATTTGATCAATTCAAGAGTCAAAGGCCAATAGTAATTACGCCACCTGATATGTCTGGAGAATGCAACAACAAATGAACATGGGGTTGCACCCACGAAGACATTGATCAGAGGCATAAACCCCTGAAATGGACTCAGGGGATGTATCAACCAATATAGTTGGGATGCATCCAACCTAGACAAATCTCAGCCAAACGACCCTAAAATTAACCTCTCGCACTAAACCCTAATAAATGCAACCAATAGCTTATGCTCAGATGCTCTGAGCTATGACAAGATCTAGAGCAATGGTGTTTATGCGGGATTGATAAGCATATAGCTCTCTTCTACAAAACAGGATGATCAACCTTTAAACTATAGCTTTTTGAGAGTTGTTTTGCAGTATAAATATATTTTAACTTGTGAAAACATTTTAGTCGTACTGCTTTTACGACTAACATGTGTGAAGAATTTTTACTGTGTCTGTACGTAGAGCTTAAACTCTTCCGAGATAATGTAGTTTCCCTATGGATATTTTGTGATGGTGTGGTCAATTTTGATGACAGGCATGATACATTGGTGTTGATCAGTGGAGGAAGTGGCATAACTCCATTCATTTCTATCATCAGAGAGCTGATATATATGAGCTTAGCACTGAAATGCAAAACTCCCAAGATTCTATTAGTTAGTGTGTTCAGGAACTCTTCTCAACACTCTATGTTAGACCTACTTCTTCCTAAAGCAGGGACTCCTTCAGGATGTTCTTCTAATCTTGACCTACAAATTGAGGCTTATATAATCAGAGAGAATGAACCAGCACCAGAAAAATCCGAACCCCTTCGGACCATTTGGTTCTAACCTGACCACACTGATGCACCCATAACCCCCTTTTAGGCCAGAACAATTGGCTTTGGCTTGCTGCTATAACATCATCTTTGTTTGCTCTGTACCTTCAATTTGTGGGACTTCTTTACCAATACTATGTTTACCCTATGGACCATGGTAGTAACAAAGTGCTCCCATACCACACAAGAGCTTTGTTCAACGTGTTGTTTATAGCAGCTGCTATAGGGGTTGCAGCAAGTGCAGCCTTCCTTTGGAACAAGAAGAAGCTTGCTAGGGAAACTAAGCAGAGTCAGGAAAATCTATGAACTCATTATTAGCTCATAGTGAATATGATTAATTGCCACAACTCTCAAAACTATATCAAAGGGCACATTCAGGAGGTGAGACAACTTTTAACTCAAGGAATGTGCCACACCCAACATTGTTTCAGAGAAGCGAATTTTGTGTTAGATAATCTTGCTAACATTAGGCTTCACACAAGAGAAGAGAAGTTCTTCACTCAAGCTATTCCACTACCAGAGAATGCTAAAAGTTTTTGTTAAGAATGATCAAAGAGGATATATTCCTTTCACGATGAAAACCAAGAAAGGACACTTCACTTTTGAACAGGACTAATCCCCTCATGATATTCTTCTTCTTTATACAGTACCAAATCATCATGCATAAATGCAAGATTGCAGAGAAGTCCTCTATATTGTTTATAAAAATGTGCTTATTTAATTATTTTCTCAAGGATGAGTTCACTCATACAACATTGTATCCTGGAAGGTAAGGTTTTAGTCCTCCTCCGTGTATATTTTTGGGAGCTTATATGGACTGGTAGGGGTCATGCCAAACCCCCCATCACCATGAGAGAGTATAGCCTGGTGAATGGTTTATAACTTAAAAAAAAAAAAAAAAAAAAAAAAAAAAAAAAAAAAAAAAACACAACAACAACAACTAGTGCTACAAAAATAGATCACTGATTTTGCTTATCACTGTCCGTTCAACAACGGCTAACAATGAATAAATTCAAACTTGAGACAGAATGCAGAAAAATAGTAACTTCAACCAGCCAGAAAAGAAAATGAAGAGACCAAATAGAAACTGCAAAGTGAAAGGGAAGCAAGAAGACATACTTAGCAGCAGAAGCGGACTCTTCCTCGAGCCAGTGGCGGATTTGACGAACATTACGCTTGAAGATGGAGGCAGACTGTTTGATATCGCTCCTCATCAGTAAAACCACGGCGCTTACTCCGGCCACCGTCAGTATAAAGTTCGTTAAAGCCATGAATTCCGTTTCTCTGATTGGTATTCCAACCTCAATAGCTCTGAAATTTCATGAATTTTGCAATTAATCAAGTAGAGATGAAGAGATGATTAACGGAAAACAATGACCTGGAAACATTATGTAGATGAATAACCAGAACGCCATAGGTACTGTTCTCATTAGTTGGGCATATTTACCACTAATGCATAAAATAACTTGGGAAATTTACGTCTTGCGTATCTGACCATCTAAAATTCCACAAATTAAGCATCAATAATCAAAAATTAAGATACTTAACAATTTCTCTATATTCATAACCAGCTCATACAAGTCAGCGAAACACAGAACAGAAACGTTGATGATGATTA
Source organism: Solanum ossicruentum (assembly GCA_025774065.1). Classification (NCBI taxonomy): domain Eukaryota; kingdom Viridiplantae; phylum Streptophyta; class Magnoliopsida; order Solanales; family Solanaceae; genus Solanum; species Solanum ossicruentum. The sequence continues at coordinate 25,836,464 of JAOTQR010000045.1, read as the reverse complement.
CACATACAATTTTGGTACTAACTACAAACCATTGACATTATACACCGAGAACAGAAAAACTACACAAGTATAAACACACCGACAGATCATCAATTACTCAACCAAACGATATGTCCTGGAAAAATTTTGTATATAAATAAACAAAACGCCATAGGTACACTGTTCTCATCACTTGGGCATATTTACCCACTAAAGCATAACATAACTTGGGCAATTTACATATTGCGTATCTGAACTTCTGAATTGTAAACTACACAACCACACATCGAAAAAGACCCATAGTTGTAAAAATTATAGAACTCAAATTATCTGACCTTCTGAATTGCTAACACAGTAGCACTTGCTAGAGGAAAAACCTATGATTGTAAAATTTTGAATTCGAGGAGACATGCTTCTCACGAGCAAGGGCGGCTCAACACTAAAGCAGTGGCTTTAGGCCTCAAAAATAAGGGCTTCAATAACAAATCCCCAAAATTCGAAGCTCAAATACGTGAAAAGAGTGAAGATGAAGGAGATACATACGTGAAAAGAGACGACCAGATCAAGCACCGGACGATAGCACACTTGGAAAAAACAAAATACCCAACCCTAGAATCAACTGTCTTTATTTCATTCAGTTGCTATTAATTTAAAAAAAAAAAATCCTCTTTAACCCCATGTTGCTTTTGAAAATTTAATAAATACTCCCTACGTTCACTTTGTATCACTAATTTAAATATTATAATATTTATTTTGATTTTTATTTAAATTTTATTATATTGTATCATTTTTAAATTCATTATTAGGTAATAATACAAAGATTCATTTTGTCGAACGATCAATTTGGTATGATTGCATCGTTACTTTAATATTTTCTTTTTATTTTTTTATTTTTTTATTATTTAATAATTATATTTTATCATTCATCCTATCTCTTCATGATATCTACCACGTACTCTACAATTTCGTACAGATTTATCATTTAAATTATGGATATATGACATTATCTAATGATGGAGAACAATATAATTTATTCAAACATTATATTCATTGAAACAATACGGTATGATATGATACGATATAATACAATACATTATGAAACAATACATAACTACCGTCCAAACAAAGTGTAACATAAATACTTATTTCAAAAAGTAAAATAATGACAAGTAAAAGTGAACAGTTGGAGTACATCTTAAAATATTAGTCAAAAACACTTTTTGACTATAAAAATGAAAATTATGACACTAAAATGGGACATGGGAAGTAATAGTTTATTAGTTATCTCTTGCACATACTTTCTATTTCTTAATTTGTTTAATTCCCTTCAATTTGAATAAACCTATTTAAATATTGACTTTGTTATATTGTCTTCAATTCTTTAACAACAACAACAACATACCCAGTGATATCCCACAAGTGGGGTCTGGGGAGGGTAGATCGTACGCAGACCTTAC
>JAOTQR010000045.1:25801132-25816187 GCA_025774065.1 Solanum ossicruentum | reverse complement strand
GTTTTTATATTGAAGTAGATATTTTTAATAAATATAATTAATAAAATAAATATTACGAATTAAATTAAAATAATTGAAAAATAAAATAATTAGTTTAGATATCACATTAATTTATAAAAAAAAGTGAAGTAATAATAAAATGAATTAATGGTTCATTAAGATTACTCATAGTGAAGATATTCATTTAATAAAGCGTGTCAATTTTAATGGAGCTTTTAACTATTAACTCATAACAAAATAAATCAATTGGACTCTTAGAGTTATCATTTTAAAAAATAACAAAAAATTTTCATAATCTTTTTGAAAAAATAATTGAACCCCACGTCTTAAGAAATACATTTGATTTTTTTTAAAATTATATGTATATTAGATTTTTCTAGAACTTGGATTGACTTTTGTGAAAATTTTATACACTCTTGATGTAATGTAACAATTATTTTAAGTTTATTTTTAATCAATTGTACAAGATGCCTTTTAATCGTCCTAGTTATGATTGTTCTGTATAATAAATATAATTTTAAAAATAATTAAAAAAATTTATAGAAAAGGTTAATATATGAAATTTGATTTAGATGATTAACCACATAGATTGAAAGAGGACAAGTGTAATGCAAAATATAGAATATTTTAATGAATTAGGGTAGAATGATAGATATATCATTTATTCCTTATGCTTCACATTTTCATTAAAAGATGATTTTAGAATCATTTATTTTTCTTGTTAACATGAAATTACCCATGGTTATAATCTATTTCATCTTTTTATAAAAGATGTCTCCAGAACTATTTACTTATTTCATCTTTTTATAAAAGATGTTTCTAGAATTATTAGTTTTTTTGGTATAATTCTTGATAGATATTTTGTTAATATGAAATATCTAAATGTGAAATTACAATATCAGCTTTGGTCGTCCTTGGTGTGTGTGTGTGTGTACACACACACACACACCTAATTAGTAATTACTATGTGACTCCGCAACTCTGAACTTTATCAATGGACCGAGAGCCATAGCACCCACAGAACTTTTTGTTCAATGAGTGCCTAATCTTATATTTATACCATTTTTACAAATTTTCTATATAAATACACAAAGATTTTTGTAAGGTCACTGAGTGCTCGAACACCCACGATCCAATACGTGGATCCGCCCCTGGTTGGTGTATACTTTTATGACTTTTAGCTATTTGTTATGTAAATGAAATATAACTATATTTATTATCGACTAATTAATTTATTATATATATTTAAAATTATCCCCACAAAATTTCATCAATTTTCTAATTTTTTTTCTTCTTTCTTTATGATTATATTTTCTAAGCATGATGCATGATGATAGTAACGTATAATCCAACTTTGTAAAATAAAAAATGACATAATTTACTTTGTATATAATTAAGGATATTAATTATATATTGTTGAGATCGTACTACATACAGATAAATTATTAACTTAATTACATACTTTTTTTGGCTATACATTATTTTTCATTTTCCTAAATGACAAATCATGATGTATCAATTGCGTAATACTTATTTTACACACTTTTTTGTTAAATTTTACTTATACATTATTTTAAAAATATATTTTCATTTTAAATATGTCAAGAATTTTTTTAATATTTTATTTTTAACGTTAATTATATATTTTTCACATTATTTTTAGAATTCATGTATAAACATTAATTAATAAAGATAATATGATAAAATAATCATTTTCATCATTATTTTATTAATGAATATGCCAAGTTTAAATATGACAAATAAAATTAAGCAAAGTTATATTGAACTTTGAACCATGGTTTAATTTGTTTAACATTTAATCATTGGTGGTCCTATAGTAGTACCCAAATAAAAAAGACCAGGGATTGGGTTGGGGGTCAAAGGAGTGGGTGAGAATGGAAATAAATATATATAGTATTTTTCCAAAATATTAATATAAAGAGACAATAAAATAATAAAAGAAGGGTGAAAGAGCTAGAAAAGACTTTGAACCGCAAATTAATCATTCCAATTAATTAATCATAAAGTTTGTGATTAAATTGATTGTGTATTGGTATCTACAAATAGATATAATTATGAAATTAATTGATCTCGTAAATCTTTTTGACCAACTAGGAGCCATTAATTAAGTTGTTATAATAATTCAATATTCGTAAGTAGTGAATGTCCATCAAACTCATACATAGTGTAGGAATAATACTTTATTGTTTTTTAGGGTAATAGAGTTTGGACCATACTGATACGCCAAACCAAATGAAATTCAGATCCGTGATTTGAATTGTAATATCTTAATTATTAGTAAGAAAAATCACAAATAATATTGATAAGGAAAAAAATTGAGCCCAATGATCTTACTTATTAGTATATCGGTACTTAAAATCATATCATCGACGAATCACTCAACGACAGTAAAGCACGCTAAAAATTATTTTTGTAGGAAGAGAAGAAGTCAGAAAATTCATAGGTGAAAATAAGATAAACTCTTCTATTTACAAACAACAAATAGTAGTGTGAACGTATATTTATTATATCTTATAAAAAATAATATAATTTTTTTAAAAGAATACAACTTTTTAGAAAAGTCACAATCTATTGGAAAATCTGCAATTCTTTAAAAATATTACAACATTTCATAAAAGTCATCTATTCATTTTACATTCACTCCTTTTAAAACCTAACAATTAGTCTCCACGAAACTCTACAAATTGTTAATGTCAATTTAAACATGCAACAAAATTTTACAACATAAATATCATTTTTATTTGGGGTCAAAATACATATATAATTTCTTTAACTTATTCTTAGTTTTCATTTTAAACTTCATCTTAATCTTATTTGATTTTAACCTTTCCGCTTCATTTTTAATTTATCATTTAAATACACCAAAATGATATTCACGGGTATAATGATTGGTTTAATTATGAAAATGATGAAAGCTAGAGAATCTATTTCCATACGTTGAAGTTCACAAAAAGACAATTAGATTGTTGACTTTATCTTTTTTTTCAGTGAACTTCTCTTATATATTTGAAAAAAATGTAGCGTGGTTCTTCAGCTTTGGAAATTAAGCACACAAGTAAAAAGGTTAAAATAGCAAAATATGGATAATCAAAAAATTCACATGAATGGAGGTGATGGCCCTAACAGCTATGCTAAGAATTCTGAATACCAGGTGATTTTTTTTTTTCGGAAACAACCTCTCTATCTCAATGAGATAGTGGTAAGATCTGCGTATATTTTATCCTCTCCAAACTCACTTATAGAATTACACTGGATATGTTGTTGTTGTGTTTGTAATTATGCAATGACTGAATTTTGGATTCGATTATTTGTTGTTGTTGCAGAAACAGGTAGTGGGATATTCAAAGAAAGTAACGACCGAGTTGATTGAGCAAGAGCTTGACGTAGGAATAATAAACCCGGATTGTAGGCCATTTTGTGTAGCAGATTTTGGGTGCTCTGTAGGGAGAAACACCTATCTTGCAGTTCAAAATATTATTGAAGCAGTGGAAACAAAGTATAAATCAAATAAACATGACCAACAAGTACCAGAATTCTTTGTATTCTTTAATGATTTAGTCCAAAATGATTTCAACACTCTTTTCAGTTACGTCCATTACAACAAACCCAACTACTTCATTGCAGGAGTCCCAGGTATGTACGTGTAGGTTCTAGTATACCGCTACGATTATTGGATGTAGATTTATAGTAGGATTAAGGGTTTATCAAGAGAGGCCTAAGTAGATTGAAGAGAGATGATTAGATAGGATATATTATAGTTTCATTTTATCAGGAACACGAAGGAAGTAATTAGTAGGTAGCAAACTGTTGTCTTCTTATCCATCCATATTAGTAGTTGTTGTTTCTTGTCATTCGAATTTTGTGATTATTTGTTATTTCTTGTACTTTGATTATCATATTATTTTGTTTGTACTTGTTGGTCTGTTACTATCTGCTGTTTTGTTTCTAGTAGTTCTGTTACTTTGTTTTTTGGACTGTTTGACTATTTTCCCCCGTAAAACAAGGGTCTATTAGAACCAGTGTATCTACATGGCTCTGAGTTAGGAGTACTGTTTGATATGAGAAATCAATTATTATACTGTGTAGGCTCTTTCTATGGACGAGTATTTCCAAAGGCGTCCCTACACTTCGCCCACAGCTCGATGGCACTTCTATATTTGTCAAAAATCCCAGAGGAAGTGTTAGACAGAAAGTTAGCAGCATGGAACAAGGGAAGAATTCATTACAGTTGCAGGGGAGCAGCAAAAGAAGTAGAGGCAGCATATGCAAATCAGTTCAGAAAAGATATACAAACCTTTTTGGATGCGAGGGCTCAAGAGCTTGTTCCCGGAGGATTAATGGCCATCATTACTCTTACTATACTTGATGGAGTGCTTCCTTCTGACTCTTCCATAGCTATCAGTTTCAGTATTCTTGGATCTTGCCTGCAGGATATGGCCAACATGGTAATTAGTTAACCACCTAGTTAATTATGAAGCAAACATAGTTTAATTAATTAATAAGGAAATTATGAATAAATACTGAACGGAATAAGTATTCATGTTCAATCCAATACCAAGTTTTTGCCTGTCCCCTCCACGGAAACTTGAAATGATGAAACGTCCAATGCAGGGCATTATATCTGAAGAAAAGCTGGATTCGTTCAACCTTCCATACTATTACACATCTCCAATGGAATTGGAAACACTGATAAAGGCACAAGGATGCTTTGACATCGTAAGGTTTGAGAAGCTGCCAACTCCATTGAGACAAGTTGTAATTGATGTCCAAACTGCAGTCTTATCTTTGCGAGTAGTAACAGAGCCACTATTTCAGCAACACTTCGGAAAAGACATCACTGAGGAAATGTTTCAACGTTTCACTGAAAAGTTAGACTCACATCCAGTTTTAAACAATGATAAGTATCGAGCAGATGCTAGCTACTTTGTCTTTCTTAAGCGCAAAATCTAAACATCTAAACCAGGATCCTAGGTTGGTTCCTAAAACCTATCATCTGCCTCAAAACTTTGTTATTTTGCACCTATCTGCAGAGTGTGATCTCGTTATTTGTGTGCATTTGATCCTTTCCTGCATATGAATAAATTGTTCGAGCTGAAAACAATGAACTCACTTAAAATAACAGAGTCTGCCTTTGCTTCGCAGTATAATGATGGGAGATAATCCCCTATAGAATTTATAGTTTTATATGGTAATTCCAACTCTTCTGGAATTAAAAACAGAACTGATATAGTGCCAGTGGATGCTCATGATCAAACTATATAATGTTTGGAGAAGCTCTGTTAATAAAATGATAATTGAGTAAAACTGCTGCAAATTTTTGGGTTCGTACAATCCTAAAAATTCATCCCCCCAAAAGCTACAGGTTAGAGATGAAGATATTACAAGAGCATTATTCAACAGGCAGAAAAGTTTAACACAAAGTAATCCATTGTATTGAAGAGAATCATGAAAAGAAGTAATGACCTGATGACATTCTGTAACTCATTGCAATCAACTTAGAAAGAAAACTATGAGAATAGAAGAAAAACAATGCTTAGTGTAGACTAACTTATAAGAACTAAAAAGCCGTTTGAGCATATCCAATCTCTCGATCATTTAATGAGCTATCTATTCAAATAGAGAAAACAAACCAAAACAGAAACAAGAAACTGCCGCTAAATAATTAACTAGCTGGCTGACTCTTTTGCTATCTTCTCAGCCTTAGCAATGACTTCTTCTATACCCCCAACCAGGTAAAACGATTGCTCCGATAGGTCATCATATTTCCCATCCAGGACACCCTGCGAAGAATGAAAATCAAATGAAAATGAAGTTTAAAACTATATATTGAAAGAATTTCTGCTCAATGAAGACAATAGAAGATGATGTGAGCGGTGACTTGGTAAGAAAGTAGCTCTTGGTTACCTGAAAACTTTGGATGCTCTCTTTCAACTCCACATACTTTCCAGGGGCACCAGTAAATACTTCTGCAACATGGAAAGGCTGACTCAAGAACCTCTGGATTTTCCGGGCACGAGCAACAGTTAATTTGTCATCTTCACTCAGTTCATCCATTCCCAGAATGGCAATAATATCCTGGAGATTCTTGTAGTTCTGGAGAACCTTTTGTACACCTCGTGCAGTGTTGTAATGATCTTCACCTAGGATATGAGGAGAAAGCATACGGGACGTAGAATCTAAAGGATCCACAGCAGGATAAATACCAAGCTCAGAAATCTGCATAGGAAGAAACAGAATGTAGTAGATAAAAATAGGTGAAAGTGTTTTTCTGAAACATCATTGCCAATATAAGAAACTCACCTGCCGAGATAACACAGTCGTAGCATCAAGGTGGGCAAAGGTGGTAGCAGGGGCTGGATCAGTCAGGTCATCAGCAGGCACATAGATAGCTTGGACTGATGTGATAGACCCCTTCTTGGTTGTAGTAATCCTCTCTTGAAGCCCTCCAAGATCTGTAGCTAAAGTTGGCTGGTAACCGACTGCAGATGGAATACGACCTAGCAGAGCAGATACCTCAGAGTTGGCCTAGAGCAGTCCAAGAGGAGAGAATGAGATATCATTTTACCGAAGTTTGTGCAATTGAAAAAGTAAAACATAATTAAGGTATTTGAAAAGATAGCTCACTTGAGTAAAGCGAAAAATATTATCAATGAAAAGGAGCACATCTTGCCCTTCAGCATCTCGGAAGTGTTCGGCAACTGTCAGCCCAGTGAGACCAACACGGGCACGAGCACCAGGAGGTTCATTCATTTGACCATACACTAAAGCACATTTGCTTTCGCCCTGAAGATAAATGTGTGCAAAATCAGCAATTGCAATAAATATCTGCACTATATATTGAAAAGCAAATGTTATCTCAGAGACCTGCTTTTCACCAAGCTTAATAACACCACTCTCAATCATCTCTCTGTACAAATCATTACCCTCTCGAGTACGTTCACCAACACCAGCAAACACTGAGAAACCACCTAATGACGAGAGCAAATATAAAATTAGATTAACTTAAAGAAAGAGATTGCATGAAGATTCTTTTTTTCACTCCTGGTGCAACTACTAACAAACCATGGGCCTTCGCAACGTTATTAATAAGCTCCATAATAAGCACTGTCTTTCCAACACCTGCACCACCAAAAAGTCCAATCTTTCCACCTCTTTGATATGGAGCAAGAAGATCTACCACCTGTCATCAAAAGCAGCTAAATCATACAACCAGAGACAGTAGACAACAACATGATTTTGCATTCAGAATGATTTGTATATCGTCTTCCAACATCATGTAGTATATTACACATGTTAATCAAATATTTTCTATTCCTATTTTGCTTCCACCAAAACTAGGACAGATGACTTGAAGCTGTAAGATTGCAATGTTGTCAGCTCATCATAAACCAACAAGGATCCGTACCTTGATTCCAGTCACAAGGATCTGTTGCTCTGTTGCTTGCTCAACAAAAGCTGGAGCTTCACGGTGAATTGGGAGATAATGTTCCGTTTCTGTAGATCCACAGCATCTTAATAAAGCAAATATTAAAAAAGAAAAGACAATATAAAGAAGTAAGGCTCATCCAAATCAAGAGAAAAAATGAAATTGGAGAAGGCAAAACCACATATCACATATTTAATGCCAATTGACAGGAAAACAAATGACTTTAGCTAATCAGCAGATTCTTACTTAGATCACCCCTTTCATCAATGGGCTCTCCTATGACATTTATAATACGACCAAGTGTAGCCCTACCAACAGGCACCTGCCATTTCAAAACCAAGATAAAAATAACTAAGAGCGTGCCAACCTAGCAAACAACCTCTTCAGAGAAAAGGACACTATATGCATTCTGAAATCAAATAAACGGTGCTGTGGAAAACAAAGATATCTCTTTTTAAAAGATGAGATACAGACAAATAAGTATCACAATTTTTATGATCAACTAATTGATTTAGTGTATTTTTGAAAAGTCTCTACACATCCATACCCAAATAACATCTATGCGACACGAGTACTTCAAATAAGATAAAGGATCCGATGTAGCTTATAGTAGCTGGCGGTGGTAAGGTTGAACACGTTCAATCGAAAAAATTACACTATATAAGGTCAAAAATATTTATATATATATATATATATATATAATGTTTAATCCTTCTTCCTGTGATTACATATTTATTATATTTTGAATCCTTAGTAAAAGTTCTAACTCCGTGCCACTGAATGTAGCAAGCAAGTAGAATGCAATGTGAAGCTTAAAGGAAGATAAGGAAGTTACTTTAATAGGGGAACCAGTATTGAGGACTCTTTGACCACGCACAAGCCCTTCAGTTCCATCCATAGCAATAGTCCTAACCATATTTTCTCCCATATGTTGAGCAACTTCAAGTACCACTCTAATATCATGGTCCAACACTTCTAAAGCCGTCAAAATCGGCGGCAGCCCTTCCTCGAACCGAACATCCACAACAGCTCCGATCACCTGACATACGCTTCCAAGTGCACCTGCGCCGGTGTACTCATCGGTTATCTTACGGCCTGTTCCCTTGATCGTCGTCGGAGACTTCTTCGCAGGCACCGGCGCTTCCTTCGCGGCTGCAGCGGTAGCGTATTTGACGGCGCGGTGGAGAAGGTGGCCTACAGCGGAGGGACGATGAATAGAGCTTGTGAGTGAGAATTTGGAGGAAGAGTAGAGATGTCCGGATGAACGGAGCATGGAGGAGAAGAATCTTCGAGAAGCCATGGTTATGGGAGTGTGAGTGACAGAGCAGGATAAAGGTGAATTCACATTTGTATGGGTGAAAGAGAGTTCAGTTTGAAGAGGAACGATTTATTCTGCGTCCGACGAGTTCAAACAATGTTAGAGCTCCACGTGTTCGTACCATGGCCGCCGTTTTTTCCTTTTTCTTTTGTTTACATGCTCCATGGAGGATTTAAAAGAGTGGGATATAATTAAGCTGCTATAAGTTTGAACACCAAAAATCATGTTATTATATTTTAATTAAAAATAAGTTAATCTTCAAATTATTTTTTTATTTTTAGTGAAATTAATTTTTAATCACATAAATATATAAAAATAATTTTAAATCACAAATTTTAAGCTTTTTTATTAAACATTATATTAAATTAAACGGTATCACATAAAATAGAACGGGGAAATAATTTTTATGGTATCTGTTTTCCTTATTGAAAAATAATGATAATGTATTAATATTAAAGGAGAATGATCCTCTCCATTTTTTCGCACTCCATTTTTTTCAAGTTCTTATCTTAATAGATAATCTATGATATAAGTTAGATTTAATCAAACTTTGTTAAAGATATATTTGATCAATTAAATTTTAGCCATTAAATCTAAGTTGTGCTTTGTATCAACTTATCAAGATAGAAAGTTGGAAAACTGAAAAGGAGTCTCCTCACTGACATTATTTTTGATAATTTTTTATTGAAGAACTGAAAAAGAACCTCCTCATTAATGTTATTTTTAATAATTTTTTACTTTTAAAGTGCTTGAATAACATAAAAAATAAGTAATATTTTTTAAAGTTAAAAAAGTTTTGTCGTAAAAAAGCCAAAAAGTCAAATTTGAATGTTTAAACTTGTGACTTTTAATTTACAAATGCTTAAAAATAACCAGTTCAATCCATTCCCTGAATTATTCGTGATAAAATCAGAAGTGATAAATCCAGAGATTCTAAACTACGAGTTGTTCTTCTTGTTGATTCTCAATCTTATACAAGGTCAAGCAGATGCCAATTAAATCATAATTTACTAAATTTATTTAATTGTACAAAATTAAAATATTTTAAAAAAATACTTTTTTTATTTAAAAAATTATTTGGAAAAAAATAATATAATTTGATATAGAGTTTAAAAAAATCGAGGACTTTTCAATTTTATAATCTTAATTTGAGTTATGTTAAGAACATCAAAATTTGGCTTAATATTATGATCCTTAGACATAAAATGGAAAAAATAAAATTGAAGTGTTGTAAAACAAAAAAGATGGTTAATTGTAAAATAGACTTTAAAAAATAGATCATTTTTCAAAATTGAGAAATTATAACAACTGTTAAAATTATCTAACATTATAAGGAACAAAAAGACTATAGCTACTAAAATCAAGTACGAAAAATAATAACACAATAATAAAGTGATATGAAAACAATAGTAAAGCGATCATATGAATATAATAGTTAATAATAAATTAACAGCACTTAATAATACAGTAATCAAAACTATGAAATAATAGATAATAATAATTTCTAAGAATAAAATGATATGTAAATAATAAAATAATACTAATAAGAGAGATTTATGTTTGATTACTTACTAACATCTTAACCCAATCCTAAATCTTCGTACTTTTTCTATTAATGGTGATGTCATTTGTAACCTACGAGTATGCCATGTACTTCTCATTGTTTCCTGTCAATACATCTTTAATCTACCTGTAACTTTTCGTCACAATCAGGCCATCAGACCTCTTCATAGGGATATGAATGCATTTCTTGTTTACGTATTAGTAAAATTCTTTACTATTCCTTTCATTTTGATTTATTTTTCAAATTCTGACTTGACATATTTATTAAGAAAATAATTGCTCGACTCGTTTCACTTAGTTATCATAATTTTTACCCTAGAATCAAACTACGTAGGCTTTGAATAATATTTTAAAATTTATTTTTTCTCATATTAATAAGACAATAATCACAACAAAAAATATTTAGTAGAATCCCACAAGTAGAGTATGAGGAGGGTGAAATGTATGCAGACCTTACCATTGCCTTGTAGATAGACTGTTTCCTAGGAACCCTCGTTTTAAAAATACATAAACAGAATAAACTAAATATGAAAAGAAAAAAAAAAAGAAATACAAAGAACGACTAATAAGGAAAAACATATGATAGTATACAAACACAATCATATTAATTAGAAAAGAGTTACAACCAATAATATATTTCTTATAATTTTTAAATATCTAAATTTTTATTTATTTTAAAATATCAAATAATCTAATCTAATTAATTTTAAGAATTAATGAAAATGACTTTTAAAAAGCTTAGCATGACAACAAAAATGACACAAAGCTAGTATTCTTATAGTGGGATGAGTCTCAAATATATACTTACTGTATATATTTTTAAAGAATATTAGTTTAATATTAATAAATTGAGAGTTTAATAATAAAAATATTTCTTATAATAGCAGGGTTCCACAAGCCATTGTCATATTTTAGTCTATTATAACTATCAGGGTTAATTTCATCCAGCATCTCCAAAGAAACCTTCTTCTGGCGCCATTCCAACCGCCTCGAATCAACAAAAATGTTTCTATCATGCTTCGTCTAGTCGTATAGTTTCCACTGTAATTATCATTGTCGCCGGTGGCCATGTCCTCCGACGCCGCAACCTTAACCCTAGACTCAACCACTCTGTACACAACCGCTCTCAACTCCCTCTCCGGCAAATCCTCATCAAATTCAATCCCATTATCCCTTCCTCTCCCCCCAATCCCTTCTTCAATCCCCCAACCAAAACTCATCCCAAGAACTCGCTTTATCATCGACGGTTTCAAATATGCCGGCGATTTCTCCTTTTCATACTTTCTCTCCCATTTTCACTCCGATCACTATACTGGCCTGTCCTCCAATTGGTCTAAAGGTATCATTTTCTGTTCCTCCACCACTGCTAACCTTCTTATCGAAGTCCTTAATGTTCCTGCTCAGTATGTACTGTCTTTACCGCTCTCCGAAGGGGTTTTAATAGACGGTTCTGAAGTTTTTCTCATCGATGCCAATCATTGTCCTGGCGCTGTGCAATTCTTATTCAAAGTTCCAGTTAATAATGGCAAATTTGAGCGGTATGTTCACACCGGTGATTTTCGTTATTGTGATGACATGAAATTAGAGCCTGTCTTGAACGCATTTGTTGGTGCTGATGCTGTATTTTTGGATACAACTTATTGTCATCCTAAATTTATATTCCCTAGTCAACAGGAGTCAATTGATTATATAGTTGGAATTATAGAGAAAAGTGGAGTTGAGAATGAGGGTTCATTGAAAAATATCTTGTTTCTTGTAGCTACTTATGTTATAGGGAAAGAGAAGATTTTACTGGAGGTTTCACGGAGGTGTCGGAGAAAGATCCACGTTGATGCCAGAAAAATGTCAGTTTTGGAAGTATTAGGTCATGGGGATGATGGGGTGTTTACTACTGTTGAATCTGTAACTGATGTTCATGTTGTTGGGTGGAATGTATTGGGTGAGACTTGGCCATATTTTAGACCTAATTTCGAGAGAATGGGTAAGATCATGAATGAGAAAGGGTATTCCAGGGTGGTTGGTTTTGTCCCAACAGGTTGGACTTATGAAGTGAAGCGGAATAAGTTTTCAGTGAGAAAGCAAGATCCCTTTGAGATACATCTTGTTCCGTATAGTGAACATTCAAATTATGATGAGCTTAGACAATATGTGAAGTTTTTGAAACCAAAGCATGTCATTCCCACTGTAGGTACAGATGTTGAGAAGCTGGATAGCAAACATGCAAGTGCCATGCGGAAGCATTTTGCTGGCTTGGTTGATGAGATGGCCATCAAGCAAGAATTTCTAATGGGTTTTCATCGTTGTGTCCAAGAGAAGGAGGACGTAGATGCAAAAGAATCTGGTCTTGCTTTAGTTAGTATCACCGAGCAAGAAAACCTAAACGGATCTACTCATACTTTAATGAGTATCATCAAGCAAGAAAATGAGGATACTTCATCAGATTCTAAAAGTTGCAATGCTTCTCATATGGATACTGTTATCCATTCCTCGTTTTGTGGAGAACCTGTGTCCCCAGGTATAGGAAAAATAAGTGAAGGTGATATAGAGGAAATACTAAACGAACTTCAAGATTGTTTGCCCACTTGGGTCACTAAAGGTCAGATGTTGGATTTACTTAGTATTTCGGGTAAAAATGTAGTTGATGCAGTCACATACTTTTACGAACATGAAACAGAATATCGTGAACAGGTCACTGTCAGCAATTCTGTTACCGCTTCTTTTGAGGAAGCAAATGGGCCTCCATTTCCTTCCAAACCATGTCTTGGTAAAAGCCCTCTGCAGGATGAGACAACTACATCAAGTAAAACCTTTAAACTACCCATCATGGACAGTTCCAGCAGCAAAAATATTTCTCCTGGTAAAAGGAAGAGAAGTACTGGAAACAAGTCATTTAAGAAAGCAAAAGGACATGCAAATATGGAATCTGGTGGACCGAAGCAATGTACTATAACAAAGTTCTTCAGTAAAACAGTGGCTCTTTGTTTGCAGAATGGAAACAATGAAGCTGATAGTGAAAATGTCCATGATGATAACAGCATGCCAGCAAATGCTTCTATTGAGGCTTATAAAGAGGAAGCTGATCGATTTATTCAGATTGTGAACGGGGGTGACTCATTAAGAAATTATGCTACCACAGTACTAGCAAAGACTAAAGGAGACATAAATATGGCACTTGATATTTATTTTTCAGAATACAAAGATGTAGGAGAGACTAATGGAGAGGGGATTTCTCAAACAAACAAATTGTTGCAACGTCAGTGTGCTAAAGAGGATTACCCTTCTTCCAAAGATGATAAATTACCCAAAATATTAGCAGAAGATGATGCCGATTTGTCACTGTGTGGAGTTCCCTTTGCTGATAATGCTGTAAATTATGTATCACTTCCCCATGAGAAATACTCTCCCGTGGAACATGGTTGGTGTCTTGTAATTACTATAAAATTATGTAATTTTGGATATATTCCCGCTGTTCAAAATTTGTCACCAAGTGAAATTGTTCACTAGTAAAATATTTCCTTTTCTTTTCTTTCATTCTATTCCCCAGCTTGCTGGACTAAGGGGCAGGCTGCTCCATACATACATCTTGCACGAACTTTTGAATTGGTAAAGGAAGAAAAAGGGAAGATAAAAGCAACATCAATGTTGTGCAATATGTTTCGGAGGTTTGTTGCTCATTTCTCTTTTGAATCTCTAGTCTGTTGTAGGTTTGTGACCCTGTATATCATATTAGATCCACATCAGCATGTTAAAAAAATTATCCAGTATGGTATCATTATCTTTAGGTTATAAAATTGTCAGGTTATGGTAAGGGTTATTTGTTAAGGGTTTAAGCATGAAATGTTTGATAGCATCTGTTCTACATTTGGTTTAAGAACCAGCTTCTATTTGGGTTGAATAAAAACTTTATAGATAGCTTGGCCAAACACTAATTGCTACTCAAAAGTGTTTTTAAATTAGTGAAAAACACTTTTCAAAGTAAGCTGATTTTAGAAGCTTGGCTGAAAAGGCTATAGATCTTTGTCATAAAAGCAAATTAATATCTCAAAATTGAAAAGGAACATTGCTTTACTTTTTATTTGGGAAAAGAGGGGGGTTTTGGGAGGGGGGGGGAGAGGGGGGAGTAGAGATGTCAGGATGAATGCGGGTTAAAGTAGTTGTTTATGCATAATTTGGAGGTTCTGCCCTTGCAGCACCACTGCAGGAAAATAATACGATCTCACATCTCTGTGGTCTTTTTTTTTGGGTGGGTCTGGGTGAATAAGACCTATCATTGTCCACTCTCTAATCCGAAGAAAGTGCGTGGTTTGGAAGTTATTGAGCTGTTTCAGTTGATGAGTCACTGGTCATTTGCAGCTTGCTAGCCTTGTCTCCAGAGGATGTGCTTCCTGCAGTGTACTTGTGCACAAACAAGATAGCTCCTGACCATGAAAATATGGTTAGTTAATAATTGTCTATATGATTTTGCTTCTTGGTCACTGCTTTAGTTATTACAAAACAATTTTTTTAAAAAATTATGTTGTTCATCTATTATTTTGATTTGACTAGTGATGCCTAGGAGTCCGTGAATTTCAGTGTTCATCTAACTAACCCATATGTAGTTTCCTGCCACCTGAAAGGTATACAACAACAACATTACCCTAATGCCTCAAGGGCTCCCGCCCATTGCGGGGTAAGGGGGGTCGGATGTACGCAGCCTGACCCCTATGTTTAAAAACATAGCGCGACTG
>JAOTQR010000045.1:25788912-25801032 GCA_025774065.1 Solanum ossicruentum | reverse complement strand
TTCACAATTGAAAGAAGCGCAGACAGTTTAAAGAGTCATTTTGCTTTATTCCATCATACCCCAAAGCCAAAAAATAGCGAATCTTTGGCTCCATCCGAGATTGATGGAAAAATATGTAGATATTTTTAACAACTTTTTCCTGAAAAGAACCTTAATTTATTTTCTCTCCGAGCTGTCAAAATATACGAAGTGTATTATCTTCCAAGCCTATTTCCTTATTTCCAGACCTATTTTCTTTGTGCACCAATCTGGAAGAAACAATGGCTGAGGTATGGTCTACCCATGGATGGGATGTTGTGTTCAGAAGGCATTTAAATGACTGGGAGATTGGGAGAGTGGCTGAGCTACTACAAGTTCTGAATGGGTTCAGTGGGTTATCAGAGATTCTATCAGATGGAAACACTTTATAAATAAAAGTAGGGGTAGAGTGTTGTTTTGCCGTGTAGATATGTGGTGCATGTCATATGGATAGTTGTTCCCTTATAGTTCTTGCCATATGTTGATTATATTTTGATTAGCGCATTGCCGTTGTTACTATTTCTCTCTTATGCTTTATTATTTCTTCTTCTTTTCTTGGGTTGATACACTTGAGCCGAGGGTTTGTCGAAAATAGCCTCTCTATCTTCACGAAGTAGTGGTAAGATCTGCGTATACTCTACCCTCTCCAAATCCCACTTCGTGGGATTTCATTGGGTATGTTGTTGATGATGGACACCTTTCAAAAAATAAGAATTTACAAACTATTACTTTAGGTATATGTTATAATTTGGAATTTGGAAGCTACAAAGGAGGATGATTTGAAAAGTAAACTGAAAAAAGATACAAAAACTAAGATGGTTATTTTCTTGACAACAACAACATACCCAGTGAAATCCCACAAGTGGGGTCTGGGGAGGATAGAATGTACGCAGACTTTACTACAAGGTAGAGAGGAGTTATTTTCTTGATAAATCAGATAAAAATCATTAGTATTGCTCCAAGTTGGAGGAAGGGGAAAGATGAGTGAGAGGGGCTAAGGGAAAACATGAGAGGGTGTGCGGGGGAACCACTTAGTTGGATTTTCCCTTTTGAAGATTGCAGACAGCTTTTTGATTTTATTTGCCCTGTATTTTTTTCAGTAAATAATTTTCTGTTGGAGGATAAAATTGTGATAAATGCATCTTGGGTAAGATCACTAGCATGTAGCTGTCTTTGACATGGGTGCTGGGGGCTAGCAAGAGGTCCTTCCAACAACATTAAGCTAAAGGATGATGTACTGCATTTTTCACAGTAAAGGGAATTTCCGTTAGTTTCATGAACTTAATGGAAGCATAAATAATTCACCCTAGTTAAAACAGAAAAAGGAATATATATGTTTTCTCCTTTATAATGCCGTTCCCCCGACACCATCACCTTATTTCTTGATGAAGATTTTCCTGTCATAGCTTCCTATCTTATTGAAATTGAAAAATAGTTAATATACTTGAGAATTTATCAGCTAGAAAATAACCTACTATGAAAATGGAGGGCATTTCATAATTTTACATCTCGATAGTAACGTCTTGCTTCTCCTGATAGAAAAAATAGTACTCCCTCTGTCCAATTTTTTGTGGCATCCTTGCCTTTTTAGTCCCAAAAGAATGTCACTTTATCAGAATTAGAAATAATTTAACTTAAAAATTTCTATTTTACATTTAATGAAATGATTTTCAACCACAAAAATATCTATAAACGATTTTAGACCACAAGTTTCAAAAGTCTTTTTTTTTCTTAAACACCGTGTCAAGTCAAATGGTGCCACATAAAATGGGATGGAGGGAGTAACTTCTTTCTTTCTTTCCCTGCGAAGAGGGTAGATTTATGTGTGACATTAACAATCGCATCAGTTAGTGTTATGCTCATGCGCTTTGTTGCAAGCTACAAATTTCTTATTTTTGTGATTAATTCATTGTATATCTGTGCATGGTCTTTCCAATAAAAAAATAAAAAATAAAAAATCTGTGCATGATTTTATACATTATGTCGTGTTACTTCTGTCTTTTTTTTTTTTTTTTTCCAATTTTCAGCATTGTTTCAATTCTGATCTTATCATGATCCAGGAATTGAACATTGGGGGTAGTACTGTTGTAGCAGCACTAGAGGAGGCATGCGGGACAAAGAAATCAAAAGTACGTGAACTATACAACAGCTTCGGTGATCTTGGTAGGAGAATTTATCATTTTAATTTGCTGGACAATTGATAGCATACATTTTCACATTTCTCCTTTCTTTGGTCGGTTTGGATGCTTCCATTACGGGGTTGGACTTGTTGACTGTAATTTGTATTAGGTGATGTTGCTCAACTCTGCCGACAAACACAATCATTACTTGCTCCTCCAGTGGCACTTACAGTTAGGGGTGTATACTCTGCTCTTAGAAGGATAAGGTATGATTTGAACACTTCTTTCTGGTTCTGACTGATGAGAATGTTTAGTGTTTTAGTATTCTGGATAGTTTCTTTTTATTGGTTTGACTCTTAGACCAGAGCCTATTCCCCCAACCACATAATACCTTGTGTTATGTAGTGGAAGACTTTTTTTTTGAGATTGGTAACTGTTTTTATTTCTGTAAATCAGTAGATGGGTGTACTGAAAACCATTTTTACATAAAGAACACTAAAGACACTGTCCTATCCCTATAATGAGTCTAAAACATCAAAATAGAGACTGTCATTAGAGTAGATCTGATTACACCAACAACACAAAGTTAGATTACAATTCAGTTTACGTGCTGCACATTACTTTTGTTATTCTCAAAAACTCTTAAGATTTTTCTCTTTTCAAGTAGTCCACCAAATAGTAGCAGGAATAATGCTCCAGTTGCTTCTGTTCTTTGCTTATATAGTGTTCTTTGCTTATATAGTGGAAGACTTGTCCTTAGAATTAGAAGAGAGATAAAGTACATGATAAAATACAATGGGCAGCAACACTAGTAAAAGTACTTAATGGACTTTGTTTCCTGACTCGTTTTCGTATCTTCTCTTTTTACGTCACGAATCCCTTTCTTGAATTACAGACCATGCTAGACTTCTTTATGTTAAGCTTCTATTTGTATGGTTTTAGATTTTATCTTATTCAGGGGATGAAGTCTGTGTAAGATGAAAAATAATAGAACATTAAATATTTTTTAAGTTTTAGAATTTAAGGGTTGTATCCATTGTCATGGAACTCGTTATTTGGTTCTGATCTGTCTTTGTGACTTATTTTTCTTTGTTTTGGGACTGGGCTGCATATCAGCTGGACTACCTCTTTTTTTAGAACTTTTGATGTAAGATTGTTAATAGGAAGTATCTATCTTTTGCTATCTATTTTTTAAAGTACCTCATCAAGATTCTATTATAGCACCCAAGGTTGTGGCTTTAGTGGTCAATAAAGTGATTGAGGATCTTGAGGTATTAGGTTCAAAACTCAGTGTGGACAAAAACGTTAGGTGATTCTTCCCATCTATCCTAGTCTTGGTGGACAATGTTATATGATGCTTATTGCTGGTGGTAGGTGGTAGCTATCCCATGGAATTAGTTGTTTTGTGGGAAAGCTAGCTTGGACGATTCTATTGTATTGAGAGGGAGATGCTATCCACTTACAAGCATACTTGCAGTTTTAGTAGTTATGTGTTACGTGCAAATGTGCAACTAGGACGTTTATAACTTACAAACATATTTGCAATTTTAATATTTTTGTTTTACTTGCAAATGTGCAACTAGGATAGTTTATCTTGAGCTTATTACAACAACAACAACATACCTAGTATTATCCTACAAGTGCAATCTGAGGAGGACAGGATGTACATACATCTTATCCCTACCTTTGTGGGGTAGAGAGCTTGATTTTGGTAGACCCCTGACTCAAGGTTTGGTGGTTTAATCAAATATTGTTAAATCTCTACATTCTTATTCTGCATTTTATCCTGCATAAGATAACACATACATTCTCACATAACTTATGCAGGTATTAGTTATGTGAAAAAAAAATTGGAAGAAAACATCATATGGATAGTGCTAAGTTTTAAAATTAGCTTCCCAAAAGAAATGGGCCAAGCTTTATGTGGAAACTAAAAATGAAATCAAACAATTTATTAACAATATTGAGCTTATTGTATTGAAAAATACTTAATTTTATCAATTTACCTCAATAATACATGTTTACCCTATTCTTGTCTTGCTGTAAGCTTGGTATGACAACTTTAATTTCCATATGCAATCCATCAGCTTGCAAGCAGGAAGTGGGAGCGCCATCCGAAAGAAAAGCCTTATTGTCAATCTCATGTGTTCTTGTAGAGAGAAGGAGATGAAGTTTCTTGTGAGAACTTTGGTATGTTAACGCTTTCAGTTTTCAATGAATAAAAATCCCTTCTTTAGTGTTTTAGGTTCATAAATGTGTAATAGGAAACTGATAAGAGCACTTCCTAAAGTTTTATCAAATCTTGCAATATCTCATATTTAATAGCATAAGCTAGTAAAGGATGACTTTCTAGATCTTTTCCTCCCTTGTTCCCCACAACCAGTAGCGTGTTAGCTTGTTGGCAACAACCTAATAGAATAATATAATCACTGGAGTGTTGAGCTTTCAAGTCCAATATCTGTCCCAAATCCTTGCCTAGTGCAGTAGTTTCTCTTCCCTCTTTTGCTGTTAAAGCATGGGTCACTTAGATACTTCTTTACATATCCACAGTTGAAAATTTGCTTCCCTTGTGCTCTCCATATAGCATCGGGTTATTGAAAAAAACTGATCATCTTTAGTGAAACTCCTGCCATCCATAGTTCTTAACAACCAAAACATACCCAGTGGAATCCCAGAAGTGGGATCTGGGAGGGTAAAATGTACTCAAAACTTCCCACTACCTCATAGAGATAGGAGGCTGTTTTTGGAAGACCCTCGCCATCCGTAGTTCTTGATTAGCATTATTTCAGTATTAGCTTTAGGAGAGCATGCAGTTTTGTGGACTATCGCCCAGATCTTTGGTCTAGTGGTAGAAGTGTAGAGCATTATGGATGGGGTAGGTGCACATCATGGGTTCTCGAACCCTACCAAAAGCCTAATAGTTAAGTGGAGACGGGTAGAATCTGGCTCATTATCCACCAGGATTCGAACCTTGTGCCACTGGTCCTAGGGGAGTTCTCAGTCATCAAAAAAGAAAAAACGGTGTTTACATGATTTCAGATTCATGTTTCATTAGCTACCTTTGGGGAACACTTTCAGGCTAAATAAAGACCTAAACAAGCTTCTTTTCTTGTTCTGCCAATTTCAAAGTTAATAATTTGTTGACTTCTTGTGGAAGATGATGTTTGCCAGATTCTTTCCTTTTTTCTGTCCATTTCACCTTTATTTACCTTTTCTGTTGCAAGTTAGGTTCGGAATTTGCGCATTGGAGCCATGATGAGAACTGTTCTTCCTGCATTAGCTCAAGCTGTTGTGTTCAATTCTACTCATGAAGGACCGGTCGAAAACCTGAAAGATTGTCTACAGGTTTATATTCTATTCCTCTGGAAGTTGACAGGATGGCAACAATACTGTGTCTTTTATTTCATTCTGTAAGAAACCCATTCTTCATGGATGTTTTCACCTTGGGTCCTGTGATTATTTTTTGGTTGACTACTCTTGAAGATGGTGCTCTTTCGAGGACATGAGCAAAAATTGCTGGCAGTTGATGTTTGGTTGACTTCTGATCTGCTTTGTTATTTTATTGAAGTGGGAAACAGTGTCTTGATTCATTATGTTATATTTATACTGTCCATATCTTGTGCTTTTTCCTTTCGTTTCTAACTCATTAATTTTGTATCTGTGGCTTCTTGCCTACTAACTAGTAATTTTTCATTTCCTTGCTGTTAGCGACTTTCAGCAGAAGTAGTTGAAGCATATAACATCCTTCCCAGCTTGGTAAGCTTCGATCATTAAGTCTCTAATTCAAGCGTTAAGTGGTATTCTTTGTTTAAAGTGTTTATGAACTTTTAAGTTGTGATGTATGTTTCCAATTATTTTTTAAGTGGTTGACCATCTCATCTAAAAGTATAATCTGTTAGACAGAGTACACTTTTATTTACTTTTGGATTTAAGTGTTCACTCTTACTTTCTTCAAAAGTTTAATCTAAAACTATGTTACCAATTGATTAAAAAAAGTTTAATCTAAAAGTGTGCTCTCTCTAATTACTTACAAAATCCTGGTCTGTTGAAAGTTGTTCTTTTTTCCATCTTCAGTTGGGTGGCATGATTTTATTTTATTTTTGTGAAGTCCATTGTAAGTTAAAAAAAGAACAACTTTCAAGTGAAGATAGAAGATACTCATGATACAGCTAATATCCAGGTCAGGCAGAAGCTACAACAGCAATGTGCTTTTATTTCCACCAAGGGGTGGTGAAAGCCTTGTCCGCACCCTAAGCAATCACTATTTTTCTAGTTTCAAGCTCTTTTTGTGCTCTACTTTTATTACTCACCTGGACAGCTGAATGCTACCTTTTTCAGTGCTTCATGTTGATCTCCTAAATCCTGTATCACTCAATTTGTCTTCCAAATATTGAAAACAAATAACTATTATTTTCGTTCGGCTTCGATAATGCTAAGTGAGCTATTTTAAAATAATGAAGTGTGTCAATTCTCACTTCTATCATTCTCCGGGAGCCTATTAATATTTGAGTATCATTTGCCTGGAATTGTCATTTGTGTTTAATTTGTATAGGCTCTGTTTCGATCAGGATGTACTTGTTCCTTCCTTGATGGAGAAGGGGATTGAATTTTCTTCAAATACATTGTCAATGGCTCCAGGCATACCCATCAAACCGATGCTGGCAAAGTACATAAATTATTGCGTATTTGTGTTTATTTCACTGTTGCTGTGCTTCACTTCATCGTGCTGTTTCTTTCCTGATGGAGCCATCTCTTATACTTTATCAATTTTTGCTTATGATAGGATTACTAATGGTGCCCCTCAAGTGATGAAGCTCTTTCAGAACAAAGCCTTTACATGTGAATACAAGTAACTGCAAACAAAACCTGTTATTTGCTCTTATTCTTTTGAAAAAAAGTTGAAATTACTTCTAAATCTGAGTCCTTGGGCATGTTTGCTAGTTGCTTCATTTTCTTGGTAATACCTCAATGTAATGAAATGGACATTGAGGGAGAATGAAATTACCAATCTCTAGGAACTGCTGGGAGTACAGGTTCCTTGAATTGTGTAGCATCTCCTTCGGGGTTTCAGTGGGTTGGACTTGTTTTGAAGTAATTATCATGAAGTGTGTCCTTTTATGGAACTTCTGCTTTGTTGGCAATCATGCAACTACAGACGATATTATCTGTCTTCGAGAAATTTAGAGTACTTGGAAAAAAAAGGGCAAAGAGAAAAGAGAGGACGAAAAAAAATTCTGGGTAGTCGAGCTAATATTCTTTTACCTTCTGGTGGTCAACTTCTAGTTGATTGTGGGTAGGATGGGTTTGTGATCATTTAAGAACTCCTTTTCCAAGTAAATTCTTAAAACACTTTTATTTTTCTTATCTCTTCAGTTCTGGAAAGACATTGTTAAAGAAGTTTGTCTGTCTTCAGAAACTTTAGGGGGAGTGGTTGTAGGGTTATTTTGGAGTTCGCATTCTTTTTGAGATGTTCCTTACTCGTAGCGGTACTAGTCTCAAAGAGCTTGGTAATCTTCTTCTTTGTGTTTTTATTATTTGATATGGTGGAGTTCTCTTCTTATTTTATACTCATTTTTTAAAATCCAAACCTAATATTGTTATTCTTTCTCATCGTGTTGCAAGGAGAAAGGTGATGGTCCTTGTAGTATCACGGTACTCTATTTGGCAGCCTATTGTCTTTTATAAGTCGATTAATAATTGACGATTATGTTTAAAAAGCAAAAAAGAGATGAATCTTTTTAGTACTTTACCTTTTTGGTGCTTCCATTTTAAGTAAACACGTGTGTGCATGAGTTATCACATGAAATTCTCGCTTTAACGTTTAATACCCAAGTTTGCAACAATCAACAACAACATACACAGAGTAATCCCACAAGTGGGGTCCGGAGAGGGTGGTGTATATGCAACCTTGATGAATTATGCATTAAAGATAGATGAATGAATTGACAGACATCTAAAGAGAGGAATTCTTACGCTTTACCCATGTTGAACTATTTCTTTTTGATGTTGAATGTTGGAATATAGTCATATCGTCGAAGATCTCCATTTGCAGATATGATGGTCAGCGAGCTCAGATTCATAAATTATCTGATGGTTCAGTCCGTGTATTTTCAAGGAATGGGGATGATACAACATCCAGATTCCCAGATTTGGTAAACATAATTACAGAATCATGTGGTTCCAGAGGAGCAACATTTATCTTGGATGCAGAGGTATTTCTTTATAATTCCACTTTTAAGTAGAAAGTTTTTGGGCTATCAGAAACCACCTCTCCACCTCTCAAGGTAAGGGTTAGGTTTGCATATACACTACCCTCCACAAACTCCACTTGCAGGATTACACTGCATGTGTTGTTATAAGTAGAAAGATTTGGGGGTTGTCACACAGCCATGAAATTTTTGAAAAATAGGGATGCTTTTCAGATTTGACAAGATAATGAAGGATGCAATTGGGCATAAAACCTAATTAATAACATTGCAAGCAGTTTTAAGGCTGTCCAAATAAGTCCCCCAAAGCTCAATTAGAGCATCCAAACATCTAAAACTGAGTAAAAGCCATGTACGAAGACACAACAAAAAAGTTATATCCAACTAAAGGAATAATAATATAGTAGTTAAAGAAGAAAAATCTGTCCATAGCAATAAATAAGAACAAAGAATCAGCACAAGTCATAGAGTGAAAGAAGATCAGAAGAAAAAGAAATAGAAGAAGAGAAGACCAACTCTGAGACACAACAATAACTAATTAACAGAGAATTTGAAGGTTGGACAATCTTCTCTTTTTCTTTTCAGATCAATGGTTGTTCTTTAAGGCCAATTTTGTGCTTGTAGTCACTGTTCAGATCCTAAAGGTAGTAAGCTGGGGAACATGGCATGTGCTAGGACTTATGTTTTTTATTTCTAAAATCTGGTTGAATACACCAAGAATCCA
Source organism: Solanum ossicruentum (assembly GCA_025774065.1). NCBI lineage: Eukaryota > Viridiplantae > Streptophyta > Magnoliopsida > Solanales > Solanaceae > Solanum > Solanum ossicruentum. Next base: position 25,791,964 of record JAOTQR010000045.1, on the reverse strand, counting down.
ATATTCTTATGTAGTTACATGTATATGTGGGGTGTAAAAATGGAAATTCATGTTTGAATCAAGGGACACTTGTATCCATGTTAAAGGAAACCAAGGAAACTGGGAGATTGATTATGATGATGCACATCGTTTTGGATTGGGGTAAGTGAAATGCTTGCGTTTGGGGTGTTTTGTGTGTGAGAAATATTGGAGAAGAGTATTATTGAATTGTGTTTCTGCATTATCACATTAAGGCCCTATTTATAGATACTATATTAGACTCCTTTCCCAACTAGGGCACTATAATACAATCCTTTTTCAAAGTAGGATTCTATATACTATTCATGTTCCTATTCCTATTCTAAGTAGTACTGTTGATATTATTCTTGTTCCTATTCCTATACTACCACGTAGGATTATTGATATTATTCTTGTTCCTATTCCTATTCTAATAGTGTGATAAGAATGTGTCATCAAGGCTCAAAGGCAAGTTCTACATAGTGATGGTTAGACCTACATTATTTTATGGGCCAATATGTTGGCCAACCAAAAATGCACACATTTAGCATATGAATCAGAAATAAGGATGCTTAGATGGATGTGTGGGCATGTTAAGAGAGATAAGTTAAGGAATGAACTATACCAGACAAGGTGGGAGTGGCCTCCATAGCGGACAAGATGAGAGAAGTGATACTGTGATGATTCGAGTGTGCGAACAGGAGGTATGAGAGATTCGCTATAGTAGGTTTTAGAGGTAGACCGAAAAACTGTGAGAGGTGATTAGATAGGACATGATGCATCTTCAGTCTACATAGGACATAACACATCTTTAGTTTACAAAAGACATGGCTCCAAAATCTTAACTAGGAAGGTATGGAAGTTGAGAGTCCCTTAGGGCCTTGGTCGAGTGGCAAAGGGTGGAGGATTTGTGGCAAGCTGAGGTCACAAGTTGAACTCCACACTATGTAACGTGGAACCTGGTATTTAAGTGGAGAAGGGTAGATGGGCGGGCTCATTATCCACTGAGTTTAGAAGGTTGTAATTGGTTCAAAGGATGGGCCGCAGATGGATTTCTCGATTATTCCCCCTAAAAAAGGTATGGAGGTTGAGAATCAGGATAGAAGAGTAGAAGATAGCTGGGTGTTGTCATTCTCTTCTTTTCTTTTTTTAGTTGTATTAGTTCGTAGCGTATAGTATCTTATTCTTCAATTTTCATTACCACCTGGTGCTTTATTTGCTCTGTGTATCTTGTTATTTTGCGGCTGTTATTTTACTTTCGATCCTGCTTTTATTACACCTCTTTTGAGCCGAGGGTCTATTGGAAACCACCTCTCTGTCCAACAAGGGTGGAGGTAAGGTTTGCGTACATCCTATCCTCTTCCGTACTTCACTTGTGGGATTATAGTGGTATGTTGTTGTTGTTGTTGTAATTGTTCTTGATGAACTTTTGGTGTTTATGGAGTGATCTCCATTTTTTTTCAGGTTGTCGCAATTGATAGACAAAACGGTTCAAAGCTTATGTCGTTCCAAGAACTATCTTCACGTGAGAGAGGGTCCAAAGATTCCATCATTGCGTTAGATAAAATTAAGGTCCTGTCAATATTCTCAATTAGGAATTTTTTGCCTTCTGATTTCCCCAAATATTGATTTATCATCAGGACATTGTGTGCGTAAGGATGGTGGCTTACCCTCCTTATCCTTGTCTGCAATTATCATAGCAGACTGGCTCCTCATTCTTTTCTGTTTCACAGTCTAAAGTAATAAGAAATTTCTTGAATGATATTTTTATTATCTAAATAAAGTATCTCTACTTCTATGAGGTAGTGGTAAGGTCAGTGTACATTCTACCCTTCCCAGACCCCACTTGTGGGATTTCACTGGGTATGTTTGTTGTAAATAAAGTATCTTATTGAACACAAAATCAGTTAAAGTTTTTTCTGCAGTGCCTATGGTGCACTCTCTTCTCTGTAAAAATATCATCTCTTGTATCTGACATCTCTTTCCAATTCCATTCTTTGTGCAGGTTGAGATATGCATTTTTGTTTTCGATATCATGTTTGCAAACGGAGAACAGTAATTACTATAACCATTTCCCCAATTGTATTGGATTTTTCTGCCTGCTATTACACATTGTCTATCCTTTGTACAGCTCTGATACATAGGTTTTTTTTTTTTTTTTGGGTGTGGATACACTCACCACTTTTGATCGATAAGAGAAACATCTTTTTAATGATTTAGGGTCAGTTGGTTAATCCATAGATGGATTTACTTGGTGATGAGTCAACATGTATGTGACATGAACAGAAGGTCTTTAACTTATAATACATAAGGTCTCAATGAAACATTGCACCAGGTTTTGACTGAAAATCTTGGAATCATTGACCATTTACGATTTGACTAACTAGCAATAGTGATTCTTGTAGCCTCTTTTCGAGTAGAATCAGGGGAAAACATGCGGTAAGAGTTACTAGTTTGTCAATAAGTCTAATCCAAACAGCCAATTTGTTTATGGTATTTCTTGCTGCGTACGAAGAAATATTATGGATTAACTGATCCAGTGCAAGGATGCCAATGCCCGTAGTTGTTTTTTCCTTTTTCTTTTGTGGGGAAAGATAACCCTGAAATGTCATCTTATTTCATTAAGTCCTTAATATTGGACAATTATACCTCCAAATTACACAACTCAAGGGGCTCTAACATTTGTAGCAATAGATGGTGTTAAATGGAATCCTAAAGAAAAATGATATACCAAAAGATTATTGGAAGGGTAGGGAATGTGTGAACTTTGTAGAAATGAAAATAAATTCCCTTTTTCTGATTTATATGGCTCTTTGCATCTTTTGGATTGGAGTTGGCAGTATTCTTTAAGAGAATTTCAATCTAATACTCATTATGGATCAACTCATGTTTGGTACAATTACTATTTAAAGAGCTGAACAACTTTTTCCACTGAATACAATAATTCGTACACATATTAAAAATATTTTAGTTTCTATATGCAACTTTCGACGCTCCTCATGGGTCATCTGGAAACAGCCGCTTTATGTTTTTAAACATAAGGGTTAGGCTGCGT